>VZTJ01000996.1:90005-135992 GCA_013397795.1 Orthonyx spaldingii | reverse complement strand
CTGGAGGTGGCACTCGGTGCTCTGTGCTGGGGACAAGGCGGGGATGGGGCACAGGTGGCACTCAGCGCTCCGGGCTGGTGACAAGGCCGGGGCTCGGTGACCCGCCGCTCTGTCCCCGCACGGTTGCCGCTCCTGCCCCGCTGCAGCGCGGGCGGGCCCCGGCAGGTGGCGTCCGCTGCCGCGGAACCGGCGCTGCCGCGGTGCCGCCGCTCGGGCCCGCCCCGTAACCTCCTGCCCGGAGCCCCGGAGCCCCGGCTGGCGCACACACGGCCGGCCAAAGGCACGCCGCCTAGGCAGCTGCGAACCGGGGAAAACAACTCGCAGAGGCACCGCCTGACGGTTTGCCAGAGTAATTTGTTGTTTCCCTGTTATAAAAGGGCATCTCCTGCAGGCTGCAAAGGATACGGACTGAAAAGGAGGTTGAAGATATGACACAATCTCCGAGTGAGGAGCCTTGAGATCAGATGTGACCTCAAATATCAACTCTGACCTCCTATACCAGGAAAAGGCTCTTCCCCCAGAGGGTGCTGGGCACTGCCCAGGCTCCCCAGGGAATGGGCACGGCCCCGAGGCTGCCAGAGCTCCAGGAGCCTTTGGACACCGCTCCAGGGATGCACAGGGGGGGATCGTTGGGGAGTCTGTGCAGCGCCAGGCTTGGACCGGATGATCCTGTGGGTCCCTTCCACTCAGGATATTCTGTGATTCTACAGTTCTCAGTTCCACTCCTCCACAAACCCAAACGCCCTCCTCCTCTGTCAAAACCCACACTAACCAACTGTCCCAGTGAGGCAGCAGCCAGTGAGTTCAATTTGGGATACTAAACCCCAAAGCTTCATTAAAAACTGGTCCCGGCCTACAAACTTCCCCAGGTCCATCCATCACAAAGCCCTGGTTAAGAAATCCCTCCTTTAGCTGCAGCGTAGCCCACACCACAAACCCTCAGTGAATCCTCACACACAAACCTAAAGAGCCCCGTGTTCATTCCAGGACTGTCTCTGCATTGTGCAGGAACAGTCGCTGCTGTATCTGCCAGGGCAGGAGCTGCCGGTGCCAGCTGGCAGCTGCTTCCTTCCTGCGGCCTCCTCGGGGCACCACGGCTGCCAAGGCAGTGGTTTCTCAGCACCTGTACTCATGGAAATGCTTCCACCCTGCTAATGCAAACACACAGACCTCGTGGGGCGCATTTTGTCCACTTTTCCCAACAGCACACTGCCAACACTTTGATCTCAAATGCAAATCCAGCTCAGATCCCTTTTAGGATCTGTTGCTACTCAGAAAAATCAATGCCACCTAAAATCTCTCTGCAGATCTGTCAAGTTCAGCTATTTTAGCTGCACACTGCTCTTCACCCACCTTTCCACATGTGTGAACTGACTACCAGCTGGCCACTATCTCTGCATTAATCACTCTGAGCAAACATCTCAGCTTTTCACCACAGCTGCAACTGTCTGGTTAAAAATAGCCCAGATTCCAGCTTTCAGCCTGCACCTCCTCGTGCCTTTGCTTTGTGTTCCAATGGCAGCTCCTCCGGCTCAGAGCTCGCGTCGGTTCCTGAATTCCATTGTTTCAGTTTTGCTTTGGCCAAGGATGTGTCATCATCATCTGTGAGCCCTGACAGTCCTTGTAAAATGAGGCAGTTTTTGGTGCCTGCAGCTGATGCCAAGGAGAATGAAGGAAGGAGCCATTGGGACATTTCTGCACGCAAAGTGATTCCCTGAAAAAACCCCACCCTCCTGCTGCTGGTGGAGATTTGGTTTTCTCTGAGCCTTCTTTTCAGTGGAAAGCACTCACATGATTGTACAGAATTCGTGGAATCACACAATGGCTTGGGTGGGACATTAAAGATCAGCTCATTCTGGCCCCACCATGGGCAGGGACACCTTCCACTGTCCCAGGCTGCTCCAAGCACCGCCCAGCCTGACCTTGGACACTTCCAGGGATCCAGGGGCAGCCACAGCTTCTCTGGGCACCCTGTGCCAGGGCTCACCATCCTCACAGGGAGGAAATTCTTCCATACATCTCACCTAAACTTGCTCTAAAATTCAACATAACTCAGGCAAGGCCATTGCTCATTAACTGTTCCATTATCTTGATTAACTGCAAAGGGTGAACACATCTGAAATGGGACTCTAACACTGTGAGCAGGGAAAAGTGTGCTAATTCTGACAACAGCTACACTCAAACCTTGTTAATTATACCCTCAACAGTAGCACAAACAATTATTCTACCACATTCATTTGCACAGAATATTTAATAAGAGTCACTGGAATGAAGGATTTCATTAGAATGTGGTTACTGTACAAAAGGCACTGGGGACTATTTATTAGTGTAACCAGGAATCATTATAAAAACAAAAGTCACGACTTCTGCTAAGTCAAAGCAATGAATTTCCTTTCAGCTTTTTCTTACTTGTAAAATTTCATTATTTAGCCTGGCTCTCAGTTAATTGTGTGAGCAGCAATGGGGCAGCAGAGAGAGAAAATGGAACAGCACCTGCATTACACAGCAGTGAACCTGCACAGCTCCCACTGCTTCACAAACCACACACATGGGGATCGCTTCCTCCACACCACTCACAAGGAGGGGCCTGTTCTCCCATCTCTTCATGCTGTGCATAAAAATATTTAGCAGACCATAAACTGTGTTACACAAAAGCCTGAGCCTCCCCTGGAGAGATTTCCAAATCACCGAGAAGATCCACAGGCTTTGTAACAAAACCCACGTCAAGGAGATCAAACCCCCTGGCTTAGCAGAACTTTGTGTTACAGCATTTCAACAGATTGCCAGTTGGAAATAAAACTATGGGGAAAACTCAGAGACCAAATGAGCCTGAGATTACACCACAATTACACAGCCTGATTTCCAGGAAAGGCTAGTAGTCAAGTGGATAAAGCAGAAGGCAGGTGAGGACTTCACTTGCTCTGACTTCATTTTTCCAAATGAAAAATGAAATAAACATGCAAGGTACCGGTATTTGTTTCCAAATCAGAGACAGGAAAACTTTACCAAGTTTTAGGCTGCAGACTATGCTATTAAAGATTAAAAGTCTGCTGTTCTGGAGAATGTGCAGTTAGATCCTGAGTGAACACACAGCTGAGGAAATTCAGCCCTATCTGCCACAACCCTTCAGATGCTGAAAGAATCCTGGCTCATGCAGGATGCAAAAAGCAAAAATCACTAAATCATCCCCAGATTCAGCATCAATGTGGATAACCCAAGTCCAGGCACAGAAAGCTCACGATTTCTTACCTGTCCTCTGAGATCTGACAGGACCCCAGGCCAAAGTGTGGCCACCAACACAGCTGGCTGCAGGAGTGCCCATCCCTGGAGGTGTCCAAGGAAGGGCTGGGGATGGCACTCAGTGCTCCGGGCTGGGGACAAGGTGGGGATGGGGCACAGGGGGGACTCAATGGACTCTGAGGGCTTTTCCAACCCAGAAGATTCTGGGATTTTCAGCAGCAAGGCCACCCCGTAATGGTACTGGAGCCTTCGAGAACTGCTCCAGATCCTGAGCGTTCCCTCCTCCCTTTCCCCAGGGACACCAGGATGCTGCCAGGAGAGGAGCAGAGCAGAGCTGTGTCTCCATGGCTTGCTCTCTCTGCAGAGAAAATTGAAGCAGTCCCTGCTTTGTTGTGCCCTCACACTCCTCCACAGACACCCCCTGTGAAAGCAACGCTTGAGCAAATTCCCTTTCCACTGGGCTGATTTTGCCCGTGTGTACAGAGCAACATCTGTCTGTGCACAGCTGGCCCAATGCAGCAGAGCTGGGGGCTACTGCCTGCTGCTTCCAGGAGAATGCCTCAGAAACCTAAGGAATGCCATTTAAAGGCAGAAACACATGAACGTGCTCCCAGCCCAGCCCAGCACTGGGCATCAGCTTAAAGCCACAAGCACTGCCTTGCAAAGTGACACTTGGCCAAACTGACAACTTAATGCACAGCAAGGCCTGAACAATTCCCGAGCAAACTGATCCTGGTCCATGAGTCAGCAGAGATGTCAGATGATGATTTACACCGAGCAAACTTTTTTTCAAGCCTTGGGTTGGAGAAGGCTGGCAGAGACTTTTTTTTTAATGCATTGCTCTCCTGCCACGGATTTCAGATCTGGGCTGAGTTACCGAGGCACACAGAGTGTGTCTGCTGCATCTACCCCATCACTCTGCCATTTAAAACCAATGTTTTTCACTCCTATGAAAAGCAAAGCAACTCAACCTGTTGTAGTTTTAGGATGAAAAAAAATACGCCACGGCTGAGAGTGATAAAACGACGTCCGTTTTAAACATTAAGAATAATACCATCCCAAAAATCTGTCCTCACAGTCATCCTTCACCTGTGTTGTGCTCAGAGGATTTAATCTCAGCTTTCATGACTCACCAAAATTAAATTGCAGGAAGAAAAATGCAATCAAACACTGACTTCATACATCTCTATATTTCATATATACCAGGAGGACTGAGAACTTTGGACCAGCAAATTTTGTGGAGGAACCGTAACAGAACACAGCCTCCCACGCTCCATAAACAAAGTGACTGAGGCAGCTTCCCTTAGGGAGAGATGCATTCAAATAAATCAGCATTTAAGTATCGAATTGTCTCTCTGACAAGCCCTACAAGAAGTCAGGAAATGATAGTTCCTGTGCCCCGAAAACAGGTGATATCTGATGGCATCAATCAGAGCGTGGGGATGCAGGAAGACTTTCAGTGATGTATTCAGAGCACTGATTCACCCCCTTCAGTTCCTCTGACTGCACAGACAGCTGCGAGGATATTCTTATCCCACAGGCTGTTTTTCACTCTGACAAACTGAATCAGCTTATTTCACACAGAGGAAGGGATGGCAGCGTTTCTCCTCATCTCCCCTTTCCGAGGCTGTGACTCGTCCCAGATTCCCTGGAAGCCGCAAGGAGCACTTTGGGAGCGGCAGATGGAGAGTGGGGACTGAGCAGAAAGGGTCCGACACCAACCTGATCAGCTCAGCTTTAAATCAGGGGGAGATGGGTCACAGCCACCTCCTGCACCGCCCTGGAATGGGGCAGCTCGCTCCGTGCCAGCGGCACCCGAGAGAGCTCCCGGGACTGTGCTCGGGGCAGCTCCTGCCCCAAGGAAAAAGCTGGGATCCACACACGGTGGAAATTCTGGAATAAGCAGGGCTTACCTCTGTCTTCTGGAGTCTGCCTGTAGCATTTACTTACAGCTTCAGGGCAAAGTGAAATCCAAAAGGGATTTGTTGTGTCGTCTGCCCTAGAAACTTACCAGCAATTCAGAATCAGCCCATCGCTCCCAGCAGTGATTAACTGGAGTTTTGAATGCTCCAGACCTTTTCCCTTATTGATTTAAATGTTTTAGACTCTGCCTAAGTAAGAAAACTCCGTTTATTCAACATGCACAAATTCTTTTGCAATCTTCAGAATAGGAGAATTTTAAAATTAATATACACGGTAATCCCCAGCTAACTCAGATGTTGGATCCTGATAAACTCTCTAAGTCTTTGAATTGGAATCAGTCAGGGAGTGCCCTGTTTTGAAGGACATTGCTGGTTCCATCACCACGGCATCCAAAGCCTTAAACTCTCCATGTTCCGGGGCCAAACTTCAAGTCAAACTTGTGAAAAAACATGAGCACATAATTAAGCACGTGTTGTCTAAAAGGCCATTTGCACTTGAAAACAGTGTCAAGAACATGGTAATCCCTCCAAGAGGCTGAACTGCGGCTATTTGCTAACAATCCTCATGCAGGGAACAGAGGGATAAAGTTTCCCAGCCAAGTCACACGCTGGAACCGGTCAGGCGTGTCTGGTGCTGCTTGGCTGGCACCGAGCACCGAGGAATTCCTGGCTCCCTGGGCAGGCAGCGCACCTGCAGCCACTCTGCTTCCGATCCCAGACTTCCCAGCTTTCTGCTCAAAATAAAGGAATTGGGAATAACTGCAAAATTTCCCGTTCCTGTTAAAAACCAGGAAACTGGTTTCCAAACTGCTCCACCCGCACCAGGTGAGGCAATGGCGAGTGAAGTGATCAGCTCTGGCAGAACCAATCCCGTCAGAGCTCCAGGATCTGCATTTCCCGGAGTACCCGCACAAAGGAATGAGCCTCGCCATCCACCCAACATTTGCACCACAATTCCTTCAGCGATGGCACTCGAGATTAGCGGCACAGCTCTGGAATTCTTTCAGCACCTGCTGAACAGCCCTTGAATAGCAGATCTATAAGGCAGCAATTCTTAAGTTTAGATATTTTAAATTAAAGGCTGAAACGAGCAAGTTGTCTAAAATGCCAGATGTCTTCCCTCTGTTACTGTCAGATTACAACCGTGAGACCATTAAAAGATATTCCTTGTCTGTCCTTGCCTTGCTGGGCTCTGCCCTGACCCCACTCGGGTTCTCTCTGTCCCACTGCACGGTGCTCTCTGACAGGTGAAAGGAGTTGGGATTGTTCAGCCTGGAAAAGAGAAGGATTTGGTTGACCCAACTGTGTGATGGAGACTCTTTACAAGGGCCTGGAGCCCCAGGACAAGGGGAATGGCTTCACACTGAGAGAGAGCAGGGTCAGATGGGATACTGGCAAGGAATTCCTCCCTGGGAGAGTGGGGAGCCCTGGCACAGGGTGCCCAGCGAAGCTGTGGCTGCCCCTGGATCCCTGGCAGTGTCCAAGGCCAGGTTGGAGGGGCTTGGAGCAGCCTGGGACAGTGGAAGGTGTCCCTGCCCATGGCAGGGGGGGCACTGGGTGATTTTCAAGGGCCCTTCCAGCCCAGCCCCCTGTGGGTTACCTGTGCCTCAGTGGCTCTCTGCTCACCTGCTGGATCTTCACCTCCCCAAGGAACCTTTGCTGCACGTGTGACCAGTACAGGGCAGCAGAACTTCCCCCAAAGCCCCTTTCACCCAACAAAATCCCCTCCCCAAGCCCCACGAGCTCCGGCCACACAGGAACGAGTTCCTACAGGAAGCTCAAAATGAAAAGGTTAAGGAGAAACATTGAGTTAAAAGTTTTATTCATTCAACATCTCACATTACAAATATTTAAAAATTATATGCATACTGGTATAAATAGTCATTTGCAAACTATTTAATAACATTAATTTTCACTAGCACTTCAACAAATGAACTCTTTAAAAAAAGTAACTTGTGTTATATAACTTAGAGTAGAACATACAAAAATATGAACTTAAACGTGAAAATGACTTTAATAAAAAATGAATTACCCTTATTTAAAATGCTATAATAAATACTACAACCTCCCCATACACAGTAAAAACTATATGGAAATTCAGCCAAGTAGTACAATTAACTGACATACTTAAATAACTTTTCCTTCTGATAATATGAGCAATACATTGGGGGAAAAACATATTAGGGATTAGTAAAAACTAGACACCCACTTGCTAAAAGTTTCACTTCCAAAAAATATAACAAAAAAATCTGATGAAAATTATAAAAACTAATTATACTTTAAAATTTAAAAATATAAAAAATAAAACAGTTGAATACAATATTGTCCCAATTCTTACAATGCTATCACAGTAGCTTTAAAATAAGATAATAAAATAAAGCAAATGACCAAAACCTTTTATTCCATTTTTTTTTAAAAATAATCTCAAATTTACATTAGTAGAAAGATTGATTTCTGATTCTTTTCTTTAGAAACACCAGCAAGAAAGAGGATTTACTAGAACAGTAGAAAATGACATTTTTAAATGTCTGCAATTAAAAACAAAGAATTACACTGCAAAGATCTTCCAGAAGTCTGAAATAGGTATTGCACATAACTTGAAGTTAACTTGCCACAATTCATCACATTCAAGTTTTAAATCACCTTTGAACAGAAGGTTTTAACTCTTCAAAAACACAAGGGGTGAATTATCAAGTCTTTCCAACAGCATCCTTATAAAACGCTAAATTCAGTCACTGCAAGGTTGAAATTTGCATTCTGCAGAGGTCTGTGTATGGAGAAGTAGAGACTATACCAAAAAAGCACGGGGCAGTGGGGTTCCTTTACATATAAAATAATCAGAAACACTTTATTTTACATTGCAAAAATAACCATGGAATTACTCTGCCGCTCCCCCGGGACCGCCTGGGCGCCGCCCCCGCTGCTCATTAGTGACACCCCCCCACCGGTACCTAATTACACCTTAATGAGCCCGGGGCTACACGGTAACCCCAAGGAGCCCCGTGCAATCAGAAGGCCTTGTCAGCACTGTTGAAGCACAGAGTAATGGAGAGAATTGTTGATGCCCTGTAAATCGAAGTGTAACCAAAGGATCTGTAAACACGCTTGTCACACAATCACAAGTGAATATTAGTAGAATAACGATTTCTTACATTAGTCATGCATACTAACATTACACGCCTGCCACCTAGCAGGCTCTCTTTTATTCTTTAAATATAATTTAAAAGAGCAGACACGGTTCTGCATCAAACACCTAACATCGATTCTTTATTAATAATAAAAATGGCTAAACATTCACCAAAAACGTCTGCATTTGTGTATAATTTTTAAAAACTCAGTAAGAAGCGGTAGACAATTTTGATGGTTGTTGACTTTTAAATTTCTACACTATATTTATGCATTTAAATTTCATGGGTCTAAAGACAAGTGTCATTTGTCACTTTCATGCTTTTTCTTCTTTAATTCTCAACTTTACATATACTATTTCTTAAATTATATGTACACCAAATACCTGGTGCTGGGCTAAGATGTTTAAGCAACATGCTTTCTTTTCTCTGCAGATTCTAAAATAGCATTGCCAGTGCACAACATCCATAATTCAAAATGTATGCAGAGCACTGAAATGTATAAAAAGCAGAATATAAGAAAATAAAATTTATTAAAATTATTTATATTAAAAAATGAAGTATATGAAGATCTCTCAGTAATAAAAGTACAAAAAGCTACTCTTTGCAATATGAAAAATTGAGGTATTGCATAAAGAGATATCCCGTCAGTGAAAAGTGTGCCTAAAAATGCTCACTGTTGGAAAAACAAGATATACAAAAGTAGTGCATAACAAATATACATTATGTGCATGACAAAATAAGTTAGCTACAAAAACACTGTACCGAAATTCAGCAGGTCATGTACAAAGGGAAAAAATTATTATTCAAAGCTAGTTCTCAAACAGTGTTATTTCTTGTAATGGAAACCCACCTCACCTGTTTGCTGGGTAGGATCGGCACAATAGCACACCCCAAGCCACCTACAAGCATTAAAAAAATGAAAGGAACATTCCAACTATAATTATGTACTTCAGAGAAAAAAAAGTCCCTGACAATCTACACAAGAGCACTCTGCATTTGCATTACTGTTGTCAATATTTTCAGGGATTTCAGTAAAAGCAGCTCCCTTGCTATACTTGACTAATAGACAGCAAATGTCTCCATTTTGACCTTTGGAACTTGGTAAGGTATCAGTTCATTAAAGCCTGTATTGAACATAAAAACTGCTTCTCATAAAGATAATGGGGGCTGGGGGAAGGGGATGAGGGGGGCTTTGAAGGGAGCAGATGTTTTCCAAGCAGTGCCAGGGCAAATCTTTGGTTTGGGAGACTCTCGGGTGGTCCCAGGCCCCTGGGGCCGGGCAGAGATTGCCACAGAATCACTTTGTTTGCACACTGCTACATCCTTGGTGGAGAAGTTGGCCAGGGCATTTAGTTCAAAAGTACTAAAAATAAATTTTCAGAACTACTCCTTCATTCATCTGTTTGAAACTAAACCCTCTGCACCCACTCGTCAGCATTCGGTTCACGTGTCCCGGGCTGATGCTTCTCAAGGTAGGACTGAGTTCCAATAAAGCCGGCGTTAATTAGCGACGTTGGCACTTCAAACACCTGCGTGTCTTTATCTCCCCACAATTAGTTCTGAAGGGCTGGGATCTGAGCTGGGATTCTTTCTACAGGAAGAGTAAGAAAGGCATCTGCACACTTGCACCATTCCATGCACAAATTCAGCCCCCGGTGCAAAGCGACATTTGGAAACTCCTCGGGTTCATGCCTTCTGTTACAGCTAAATTTGAGGGGACTGAAAACTGACTTTACAGCCAAGATGGGAAACCAATAAGCAGCCAATTTGAGTTTGTGTGCCACTATGGGATAGCAAAACTCCAGTAAAAATCAGTGATATCCTTGAGGTATCTTTAGGTTTTCTACTTTTTCACGTCAAAATGGAGAGCAAAGGCTGGCCCCTGATGAATGTTAGTATATTAGGATATAGAGTTATATATAGCCATCAAAAATAAAATCTATATATTTATCCTTCAGGAGAGGAAATGCCAGTTCACTAGTTGTCATTACTCTAGCTTTGGTAGGATATCTAGGGCTGTAACCAGACAATTGAGTTCTCTTAAAGAAAAAAAAAGTGCACTCCCCCCTCAGTAGTAACTTTACTCAACTTTTACATTCAGGAATTCTTAAAATGTAATCATTTTGATGAAAATATAGTAAGCTCTGCCTATCTCGTTAGTAATTTGGATGTGGGTGGTAGCCAGAGGCACAGTCAGATACACACCGAGCTAAAATTTCAGCCTCAAAACCCTTAAAAGATTTAAAAAAAAAGAAAAAAAACCCAAAAAACCAACAAAAAAAAAGATCATTATTATAGTGCTGCTTCAACTTTGCTCATGCATTTTTGTTGCTTTAAACATGCTCTTTCCTGTTGGTAGGTAAATGCTAACTTCATCTGTTGCTGGAAAAATCCAAAGTCCAAACAAAAAGAAAAGGAGAGGCAAAAACAGGCTTCCCTGGGGGAAAAGTGTCAGAACAGACTGATAGTGTTATTGTTACACGGTTATTTAATAAAAGTATTATTATGTTCTTTATTAACAATAATTTAATTAAAAAACCAAAATACTCTATTGTTTCAATTCTCTTCTCTTAATATTTTTCTCTCCTCTAAGAAAACGTTGCAGGAAATTAAGTGTTCTCTCGGTAGTAAAGACAAGAGAATGCAACTCGCTTGCAACGTGTTATCGGTACGAAAAGGAGTTCCCAATACAGTTTTCAATGACAAGATTCTATAAAATACCCATTATAGGTCATTCTTTCGTTAGACTATTGTTAAATTACAGACTACTACAAAAGGACATGCTGTGAGAGGGGGACGGGGCGGGGAGGGCAGTCGGGAGAACAGAAGAGTGCACTTAATTGGAGGCCTGCAAATGAGCGATCCTTTAGTTCCAGCGGAATGAAATATGTCTGGGGCGGTCCCCTCCCTCCTTCACCAGGGGCTTGTGGAACTCCCTGCCGGCCCGGGAATGGATAGCAGCCCAGCAATATTCACAGTAATACTGCAGACACGTCACGTTAGCACAGAAGAACGGGGCGAACTTGCCACCGCAGCGGGCGCCCTGACACTCGTCACACAGCTGATCGTCCAGGACATATGGCTTAACTTCCACCTGCGGCCACAAAACAACACAGGTCAGCACTCTTCGCTGCAAATTCTGCATTCCACGCCCGTGTTCCAGCAGATTTCCCCCTCGTTGCACCTGATCGTGGCTGCTGAACACCCAAAAACTTCCACCCCTTCCTTGATCCTTAAAAACCCCCCAGAGATCAGTGCTGACCCTCAGTCTCACACCTGCTGTCACTGATTTCCAGAAAGGCCCAAACAACATCTTGATTGACACCACAACCCTGGGTAATTATGGGAGTTATTTTTGATGTCCAGTTAAGATCCTTCCCTTTCAGGAATGGAAACTGTTTATACAGCGCTGTAGCTGCAGATTAAATAAGCACATAGCCTGCAAATTTCAATGTCTGAAGTCCCAGCATTAAAAATAATTCATTTCTTCTCTAAATAAACAGTCCGTTTCTGTATTCTTTTTCCATGGCTTAGTCCTCTCAGCAAAAGGAAATCCACCTGATCTTGTTGGGATCAAATGAGAGGCTTAACACAGCCCTGATGCCCTCCTACGCTGCTGGCATTAAGGGCCAGGTGATGGGCAGGAATTCAGAACAGCAGAAATAAATATAGGTACAAGTTCCTGTTCTAGAAGGGTTTGTGAACCTTCTCTGAAGCTCACTGAATGGGATGTTTTCACCAACATTTTCAAGCACCCAGGCTGTGACTGGTGTCTCTGCTGTTATCTCTGCATCTGGCCTGGGGCTGCTCCTCTCTGCACCTCACAGGCCTGGGACACACCTTAGGCAAATAAGGACATTCACAAGTTCCTGGGTTTTTACACCCACCCAATTTTATCACAGTCCAGACAGCACTGCAGCAGTCTGATGTCATTTCTGCTTACAGGACACATAAACTGCTCAGAGGCAGCACAGCAGCCTTTTTAATGACCTGTTTTTCTCCTCTTCCAGTGCTCAAGCTGCATTTCCTAAAACTCCTCCCTGCCAGCTCAGTCAATTTGCAGAGGAGCAGAAGCAGGCAAATATTCCTAACCACCACATTCCCCACCCCTGATCTGCTGTGCAGTGTGGGGTTGGGGATTTTTTGAGCAGTGCTGCCTTCTCCCAGTGCTAAAAGGACAACGATGCCACACAGGCCTCCTTCACGTGGCAATTCTGCTCCGTTCCCTCTGCTCAGCCACGTTCACAGTGTCCACCTTCAGCTCAGGTGTCCTTGTCACATTTGTTCTGAGTGTGACAGGGGCTGCAACTGCTCCCTGAGCTGGGCACAGTGAATTTCCCAGCTCCAGAGAAAGCCTCAGTTACAGCAGCTCCATCAGGCCCACTCAGGGTGGGAACGCCAGCCACGACCCCTTCCTTTGCATTATCTCAGGGCACACCCTTTAGCAGCACCTCCTTGCCTAATTTTACAGGAAATCCCTTCTTGTTACTTTTTTTTAACTAGTTTTATTTTTCTTTTTACAGAAAAGCAGTCTTAGAAAACTATTAATAAATAGAACCTCAATAAAAAGTAGTGTTGCTGTATTTTTACCTCCCTCATGCACCCAATCTCTCCTATGATGAATCCTCTCTGAGCATTTATCTCCCCACACAAAAACTATAGAAAAAATGAGGAAATAAGGAGTGGGAGGAGAGAAGGAAGGGGAAATAGATTGCAAAATTTTTTTCAGAGTTTACAAGTACTTACTTAAATTTGTAGTCCCACCAGCTTCAATGGACCTATTCACCCAAGTGTCTGCTTATGCAAGCACAAGTTGCACAAGGGCAGCCCAAATTATTTGTTCAAAGCTGTACAGAACTTATTTCAGAGCCAAGATTAGAACAAAGACATTCCAATTCACAGGCCCACAGTCAAATTGTTGTTACTATTCTTCTGCCCAAGCTTTATAACCAAAGCAGAAGTGAAATGATAATGGGCTAATCAGCCAAGTTTGGAGGTTTTCCACTGTATTAACTATAAAATTAAGATCAGTAGTGACAGTCATGTAGGAAAAACCCAGAGACAAAGGATGAATTATAAGAGATGTGACCATCTGAGTTTCCCAGAACTGTGCTCTGAAGATCACTGTAACTGGCAGTTACATTTTAGAGCAATGAGGAGGGCAGAAGCAAGTGCTGATCCATATTCCTCTAACTTAAAGTCAGAAGGAATATAATAATAATAAAGGAATGAAATAACCAAACACAGCCTTTGCACAGGCTGTGGAGGGTGACTAGTAACAAATTTACAAGGCATTATCAGGATGCTCTTGGACACCCAGCACACACTGGGGTGGTTCTGCCCATTCTCTCCAAAGATGCAGAGCACGAGTAAGAGCTGCCCCATCCTTGGCAGACACTCCCTCCCTGCATCACACAAACACTACAGATCCTTGCAGTGGGAGCATCTGAGGAGTGCAATATTCTTGGAAAAGGCCAAGGCAGCTGCCACACTTCCCACTACGCTCAGCAACTCCAGAAAGTCTCTTTCACAGTCACCTCCCACGGGCCAGCACCAGCAGCTCCCCACCACTCCGTTTTTATCCCGTGCTGCTCTAAGAGGCACTAAACAGGGGATTAATCTGGTGTGACATTCCCAAGGACACCCCCGGGGCGGAGCAGGGTGTTCCCCCGGCAGAGGGGCGCAGGCCTTACCCGTTTATCAATCTCCCCGTGCTGCAGCTGGACGAAGCGAGCGCTGATAGCAGCAATGTAGCTCTGCTGGTTGGAAAATGCCACCCGCCCAGCTCCTTTGGGGTACTTGAGCTCGGGGTCGGTGTCGATGCCGGCGTAGCAAACCCCTCCGTAGAGCCGGTCCATGATCATCGCCAGCTCCACTGCAGCACAAAGCAAAACCAAACAGCGCTGTGGGCTCGCCTGCTTCTCTAAAAACACCACTTCAGGCCACTTCTCGTGTCCCCCACTGTCACCACACTCAGAATTCCCTCGCTGCCAGGCTCGCTTCCCCCAGTGCTCCCCAAGCCAGGCTGCACATCCAACACGCCCGATGCTGCAGTGTGTACCTGCTCGTAAAGGCCGAGGAACACCACCAACAAAAATGGTTTTTCTTGGGTCAAGAGGCTGGGAACCATCCATAACAAAATCACTATCACTAAGGTTCCAAGGCCGGATCTGAACCTATGGACAAAAAGCCTGGTTTTTTTAGCCATTCACAATTCAAAGTGTCTCAGTAATATCAATTACAACAGTGTCCTACAGAGAAGAAAACTTCTTAAACAGCTGTACTTTCTAAACTCTACTCGTTCAGCAATCATTTCTCAAGATGAAATGGCAACAAGCTCTCTTAGACAATTTAGGGTGCTGAATTTCATCACTTCCTTGTTACCCAAATTTCTGGGAAAAAAACCCTCACCCTCTACTGACACATTTACTTAATCATGACTGAGCTGTGCTGTATGGCCCCCCTGGTCACACAGATCTGCTCTGCTCCTGCTGTCCCAGCCTTATCTCAGGGCAGCAGGCTCCTGAGTTGCCTGTTTATTTACGGTGCTGCTTTATATTTGGCTCCAGCTGGCCAAAATTTGAAGCACAGGACCAGAGCAGAATCCTCCCCAGCTATTAACAGACTTGCATCAGCCCCCACACTATTTGTATATCAATCATTTACAGTTCAATGCCACTGTATGTTTTTTAGGATTTGTCTCTATTACACACAACACTCAGACAATATGAATTCTATGTGTTCATCATTAACAAGCATAAAATACCTGTCTGGAAATACATCTTTTTCTAACAAAAATAAGCATTGTAACTAGACTAAAAAACTTGCTTATGTCTAGTTCAAAAGTACTAAGCTGGTCTTTTCTCTTCCAAGAACTTAACTTGACACCTTAAAGAAATTTTAACATGAACATTCAGAAGACAGAAAGAACTGCCCAACTGGTGGTTATCACCCAGGAATTGTGACAATTCCACCTACCGGCTTGTCTTTGATAGTGGGGCTGGAAACACACAGATAGAGCTTTCCATCTTCTTCAATGCATGCATCAATCAGTGCCTGCACAGAGCTTTCATCTTGGAACAGCAAAAATGCATATCCTGGCAAAGGGAAAACAGAAACATCACTGGCTGGCTGTAGGATCATAATTTAACTCAGAATGATGTTTGACATCACGCTGCCACACAGGAAGGGATGAGCTTTAAGGTGCTCTCAGCACACGTTTCCAACCCACAAGTGCTCTGGTTGTTCACATAAGGGACAAATTCTCCCCAGCTGCTGTGGAAGGCATTTGGTGCTTTAAAAAGCTGTTATTACATGTACAACAACAGGAGGAAAAGAGAAAATGGAATAAAGTAAAAACAGGAAGTTAAGGAAGAATTCTTTTAGTGAAAAATAACTGCAAAGCCACATTGTAAACTTCTCCAGTTTAGAACAATCCCAAGGATTAAACTCTTTTTTCCCCCTGAATATTGTGTCACTGTCAGACCAACCTTGTGTCTTATCACAAAAAAATTATTCTAAAATGCTCATCTTATTGGTTTTCAGGTATTTACCTTTAGGAGGAAAATAAGATTTGCTCTCTGCCTTGTGTGGCCAGTCTACAATCAAGGGTCCAAAGCGCCGAAAACTTGCAGTGATCTCATCTGTAGCAGGACAGAAGGGAAAAGGCATGGACTTAAATTCAAACCAATTGAATTTAAGGCATTTGAAAGACACTGATTTCAGGTAGCTTCAGCCTATGAACAAACGTTCTGTGACCCTCAAGGTCCAGCAGTTCACAGCAGTGCTCAGTAGCTGATGGGGAATCTTTATGACAAGGCAGAACACTCCTTATAAAACAAGACAGGCCAAAGCTCAAACTTTTCTTTCTACTGATAATTATAAATAAAAGCTCATAGCCCAATAAGTCACAGGAACTGAGCCACTGCATCTATACAGTTATAATAATCCAGCTTCAATTCACCTCCCACAAAGGGTTTAGAGACAATTTGCTGACTTGCTGGTGATCAATCAGCTCTGCCAATATAAAATTGCAGAAAGACTGGAAAAAAGAGAAGGGACTATCCCAAGATCCAGCCCTGCCTGTTCCTGTCACGTGCCAGTGCCTCACACAGGTTCAGGGAAGATCCTGTTCCTCAATAACTGGGTCCAGAGACCAAAATATTCACGTGCTCATCTGCTTTTAAACCTCAAAGGTGACAAAGTTAAGAAACAAACCTCAACAAAGAGACTATAAGGTCATTTTTCCTCTTGTAAAGACCATGTAATATTTGACTGTTTTTTAAAATAAAGTAGTTTTTCTTATGGTGGACATGAAATTCAGGTTGCCATGTCACAGCAGTGAATTACAAGCTCTGACACAAAAAAAGTGGGGATTAAAGCAATGCTGTGATTAAGAGAATGAAACTTTTCAGCTTTATTGTTGCATTTCTTTTAGCCACTATCCAAGCAGGCTCATACACACAGAACACAGAGCTCTGGTGAAACGAAGCTTCACAACACCTGTACCTGACTTTTACATTTTATTTTCATAACAACTGCAGTGTTCTGCCACCTGTGTGATGGACCAGCACAAACCCCTGGTTCCTCAGGATGCCCTGCACAGATTCATTCCTGTCTGGCTTCTCACCATGCATATGTCAGAAGCTACCACAGGACAAAAACCATTGCTGGAAACAACCTCAACTACACAGGAGCAACCAAATACAGAGCTAGGATCTACCACCCCACACAGACCTTATAAAACTATGAGCAGCTTTTCCTGCTACTGACTTCTGGGGCCTGTAAAGCGATTGCAATGGATTTCTGAGTTTCCAGAGGTGATATTGGCTTGCTTAACTTTGCACTTTCTACCCTGCTGAAGTCAGTTTAATGAGTGGCAACGTGGTGATTTTGTTCTTCGTGGTGATTTTGTCACAGCCTAAACTCACTTGAATTACCTCACACGTGAAAGACCCATTTCCATCTCAAAGCCTGGAAAACACCCATCCCCGAGCTGGCAGACAAAAGGTGTCCCAGCCCAGCTCTGTCCCTGAGGCAGCAGAAGCGCCCTGGGTGAGGTTTTGTACCTTCATCGATGTCCGGAGGCAGCCCCCCCACGAACACCTTGCGGGAATAGCGTTCCACGCGCTCCCCGTTCTGGTGGGAGAAGCAGTGAGGGGATCCCAAACCGCTGTGCAGGGTCTGCTCCCCACGCCCATCGTCCAGGAAGCCGTCCTCCATCGGGAACAGCGAGGACTGACCTGAAGAGGGGGTTGGAAAAAAAGAAAAACAGGGGAAAAAAAACCATACTAACAGAACAAAGCACACACTGTTGGAATAATTGGGGGAAATGCACCAGTTGCTGCATCAGCAGAAGCGGGAGTGATTTGCCCTCTGAACGAGCAGTTATGTTCTCAATTTCATTGCACCCTTTTAGTTTTCAGTATCATCCAGCAGCTCAAATGCATTATTTCAGAGGAAAGGTGCCTCCTCATAACAAACCAGGATTTCTAACGGGTGCTCGAGCTGACTGTTTTCCATAAGAATTTGTGTTTCCAATTAGATTTCTTTTAAAAAGTATAAAAAGGGAAGGGAAGGGAACAGCCAATTTAGTTTCTGGGGCTTTCACAATATCAAGCCATACATCCCATTTCCCAGTGAACAGCTTCTTACAGTGAGTAGAGACAATTTCAAGGTGCAGATGGGAAAACAAGAATTCTACCAGTTAAATCTATTATACATTTAAATTACCTGATATCAAAACATACCATAAACCACGCACTAGTAAGTAACAAAAATAACCTGACAAAAACAGCACAACCCATTTACTGCAAAGACTGAAAACTGTGTCCCCCCTACAACTTTACTTCAATGTTACAACAGAGTTTTAATGGCCTCACTCTAAGAGAAAATGTAAAATGAGAAATGTTCCCCTCACAGTCCAGCATCCTTCTATGATAATCCTTTATCACAGAGTTCCTTAATAATATTTCTTTTAAATAAGGTTCTTCGGTTATAAATGCCACCGTATAATATCGTAAATAGAGCACAGGAGCTGTTCTCTGCCATGAATTCCCTCTTTAGTTCCAATATTCAACAGCTACACAACACACTGAGGTTTCTACTCGTTTAAGGAGCATTTTAGGAATAAAAGTATATAGGGAAAGTAAGTAATGAGGCGTGCTACAAGTTTTAGGATACATTTTCTTTTGCCTATGATGTGATACAGTGTGTCTGCTTTTTCAGGGTTCATCCCAATCTACCACAGAAATGTATTGTTGAGGTCAATATATCCTGGTTTTGCTTCCTTCCCTTGAAAGAGATTGATTTTAAAAAAGAAAACATCTTGAAAACAGAAAATCTGACCAAGATACAGAACGTCTTCCGTGAAAAAAATCAAATCAACAGCCAAGAAGCTGAAAGAAAAAAAAAAGTAATAAAATCCACAGTCCTTAGAATTTATAGGAATAAAAAATGGAAGGCTCGGTCAGGTAGCTTTATTTGAAATTTCAAGAATACTTTAACACCTTTAATTAAAATAAAAGTCAAGTATAATCAAGCTTATTTCTGTAGCTGGGCAAACCTGGTTCCTACTATGATGAAAGTATTGTAATATTGACTTAAACCTTGTTTTTCCCCAAGGAACTGGTGCACATGTGATTTATTTCATCTCTGCAGACCCCAGTCCTGCAGGTATTGTCGGGAGGGAGCGATTCCCAAACAATTCCCAGATGTCCCCCCTTTCCAGGCTCCTCAGCTGCTGTTGGAGAGCTCCACACACACATTGAGCCCAGCAGGTCAGACACTCACTGGATTTATCCTCCATCAGCACCCAAAATTCCCAAAATAAACTTCTCCAGCATTGGCATTCATGACGTACACACAAACACAGCAACACAGCCCCCCAGGTCACAAACCACACGGGTGATGTCCACTGGGATCATTTCAGCCTCAGGTGCTCCCTAATCCAGTTAAAATGCTGATTTATGGCATGCAGACTATGTAAACGTATGTGAAACTGCTCCCTTATAATCTTAATTTTTTTGGACTTTGCCCTCTAGTACAAACTTAATGTTATTTCTCCCGTGAGACATTGTCAACATTAGAAAATTAAATAGGAATATTGTTACCTCGCCTTCTCCCATATGTCCTTGCTGCATGTTAAATGAGAAAGAAAACAGCCTTTCAATCATTGTTATAAGGACCAGAAGACCTCGTTTTATTGCCTTTATACTGACTCAGTGATTCTCAAGCCTTTGCAGATCCAGGTCATTTAAAATAAGTGTTCACAAGCTACCCCTCCCCACCCCCCGTGGCTTCCTCAGCCCAGCTCTGTTACTTACTGATAAAACACGGTGAGAGGAGGCTGACCAAGTGGATATGGGTAATCAAAGGGACTTTTGGAAACAATTTTAGCCCTGAATTTGCACATTTATTTATTTATTTTTGCTATTTCTGGGAGTGTGCCTGTAAGCAAATGGCTCTTTCCTCATGCACCAGGCTCGCTCTGCCTTGCCCAGCTCCAGAATACTCCAGCCTGAGCTGGAGGAGAAGCCCTGACACAAGGAAAGGGAAAGACTGGTGTGATGCTTTCTGTTTTGAAATCAGGTTGCTTTGCACAACCCACAAAACCCTTGGTTCAATCCTGACTGGCAAATAACCAGGTGAAAAACTGAAAAGTCAAGGAGAAAACTGGGCCACTGAAGTTGCCTTGCAGACTCCTGCAGTGTGTCCAACAGGATGGATTCTCTCACACTAACCCAGGACTCTGTGCTGCAATAATTCAAGTTACCCACTGGTTCCTACTTTTCATATTTCAGAACAAATCAATTCTACCCCTAAAACCAACAACATTTTCTGTGCTGGCTTGCAGGAATCCATTGTCAGAGCACGGCCAAACTTTCTAATCAAACTTGCACATTCTTTCTCTTTTAATCTCATTAAAATCTCTTTCTGAAAGCAGGCCAACTGTTTTCAAAACTTGGATTCTTCCTGGCAAGTGCTGTGAGAAACTCTGAGCACATCATGTGTTCGATTTTGCTTCCCCATTCAAAATTGAGGCCGACAATTAGTTTAAGCATTTAAATATTTGTAAACCACAACAACACAGGAGTCGTTTCCTCTTTCCAAATAAAAACTCTATCAATCCAATTTACTTCACGATTATTTAACACCCATAAGATCATCTCTCTCCTCTGGTAGAGACTCACAATTAACACCAAGAACACAAAATAACAAAGCCCTGCTCTTTGGACTGGAGCATGTTCTTGAGGCACAGGTTTTATGGGAAAATCTAAAGGGCTGAAGGCCTTTACAAGTATGGTTTTTCCATGGTAATTTTGAATTTAGAAATGCAGGATGCTGATACAGTCCTCAAAGGAGAAATTTAAGGAAATCACAAAGCATCAGCAGTCCTGCTGTGTCCCTGACTGAGCCCAGCAGCCTTTGCACGTTTTGGAGCACGTGAAGCACTTTCAAAGCCAGCTCTGCCTATAAAGCCATAAAAATCTTGCTTGTGGTTTCTGAATTACTGACAAAACCACACAGCCTCCTCCTCTCTGTACACTCACCCCTGGCAGCCAAACACAGCCACGATCCCACTGTGGATGTGCCACCACAGCTCAGGCCAGGGACTCCTCACAGCTCCCCCACCTGAGGCACTCAAGGCAAGAGGACTTTTCTCCTTTACCAGGACTAAAAACCCCAAAAAAGGCTCAGCCACCAGCTAGGAATTATTTCCAGTGCCAAACACTGTGTTTGGAGAACCAAATACTACAATTTTTTCCTCTTCCTCTTCTTAATTTGCCTCTTGTTTTCTGCGTTTGCTTCACATCTAAGCCACAAAATACCAACATCTGACATTTCAAAACACTTCTCAGGAGCCACAGTTTATAAACTCCCCCAGCACAGCACAGACACAAACTTTCTCTGCTCCCTGAATGCAGAGTTCATCACACGCCATTAATTTCACACAATGTGAAACTTTGTGAAATCCAAACAGCATTGAGGCAAGGAATGCTCTCTTGGCAGGCCAGGAAGGCAGCTGAGTCCCCCCTCCTGGCTCTGGCTTTCAGAATTTTGGATTAAGAGAAGGCTTTGCTACAGGAGTACCCATCTTAAGCTGCTGTACAAATAAAGCCTTAAACTGCCACCAACCAGAGGAAAATATTTAATTTGTAGATCACAACACTTGCCTATCCTTTGCTTTGAGAAATGAGACAACTACAAGGTTGGTTTGGATTCCTCCAAGCTATTTTTCCCTTCCCCATTTCTTCAGTGGTTCAGATAATTGCATACAGGGCCTAAGATTTATCTCCCAAGCTATTTGATCAAGAATTTTGCTACAAAACTGAAAAAATACAAAGTGTCCAAGCAACTGGTTCAACTGCTCATTAATAACCAATGCAGAGATGTTTTTCCAATACAATCAGGCTGAAATTTAAAATGCTATTAGCAGCTGCTTCAATTATTTTGTCCCCTCAGACCTCCCTTTATTTCTGTGTCTGAAATAAAGCCATAGAGAAAGTCAATAACCTTTTTCAAAAACCTGCTGCTTTTACTGTCTTTCATTTTAAGGAACATCAAGAACAAGCAACCCACTCAAATTTTTGTGTCTTCTCCTCATTTGAGACACTTAATGGGCTCCTGGCCACTTCCCTCCTTCCTTTTTTTAAAATTCACATATTTTGTGTCTATACCTCCAATTAAACGTGCTGAGCTCTCTTCCCTCTAAAGGAAACACCACAAAATCTATCAGCATCTTGGGTATAACCCCACAAACACATTCTGCTGGAAAATCCTGGCAAATGCTGCAGGGATCCCAAATCACTCAAACCCCAAACCTGCTCCAAGTTTGTGCTGCACAAAGCGTGCCCTGGTTGAGCACCTGGTTCTTGCTCATTCCAGGTGTATTTTGTATCTGTACCATCAGCAGCTGTTTGTTAAATATTCTATAAATGGAGAAAAGTGTCAAAAGCCAGATTTTGGTTTGTTTTTTGTTTTTTTTTTAGAGGGGCATAATGAGGTTTTCTCTATACTCAAAACTCTAACGTTGGCGACCAGCTGTTCATGTTGGAAAGGAAATATGACCAACATCAGAGAGTCTCACTGAAACTGAGAAGGTGATTTGGGGCTGGGCTGTCTTTTGTTTCCCTTAGGACTTGTACAGAATCAAAGTTCCACAGGATTATTTCTAAAAGCGAGCTGGATATCCTTGAATCTACCAGAGAAAATATTTAGACTTTCCTGAATTTTACTTTAAAATTATAGAAAAATAACTGAAGCACAATCTGCTTTAGCCATTACAACAGCAGAGCCTTATTCCGACACTTTTGCTACACTCAGCTGTGCTTTGCAATTATATCAAGATTGACAACGCTGTGCACAAGGCCATTAAAAACATTAGAACTCTAATATTTTACTGCTTTTGCTCCCCACAGCTCCCTGAGGGCAGTCAGGGCTGGTTTTAACTCCAGAGTGAGATTTTATCATCACTTTGTGTTTCACAATGCGTTTCACGTGTCAGGTGTGGATCACATGTTTGTGCCACAGGTAAGAGGACATTTCACAAGAGGTTCTGTAAGGTCACCTCAAGCCCTGTTTCACCAGGGCACAATCTACACATCTCCTTAACCAAACCAAGGGGAAAAAAAGCGAAAATTCTAAAGAACATCTCTGTTTAATGCATATTTGGTTAAATTTATCTCTATTACATTTAGAGACACAAGCAGGGATTTTGCAGAAAGCAATATATACTTTGTGGAAATAGAGCATCAAAATCTTATCTAACTACATGTATTATACACCAAAGTATTTCTATTTATTAGAGCTTTACAATTTAAATCTTAGGTCACATTTTCAGTGTGAAAGCAGATAACATCATAAAAAGTTGTGTATGTCCTCAGCTGGAGTGATGGGACAAAGGGGAATGGCCTCAAACTGACAGAAAGAAGGTTTAGATCAGATTTTGGGAAGAAATTCTTCCCTGTGAGGGTCTGGAGGTCCTGGCACAGAGAAGCTGTGGCTGCCCCATCCCTGGAAGTGTCCAAGGCCAGGTTGGAGAGGGCTTGGAGCAGCCTGGGATAGTGGAAGGTGTCCCTGCCCATGGCAGGGGGATGAAACTAAATTATCCTTTAAATCCCAACCCAAAGCGTTCTGTGATTCGGTGGTTCTCAGGCAGGCACAAAAGGTGCTCTTTTTAATGCACTCCTTGACTTCAGTTCTAAAATACAAAAGGATCAATCACCAGCTCCAGGAGTGTTAACACCAGACGTCTGCATGCGTGCAGAAACGGTGCCCAGCTCGAGCACTTAATCTCATTCCAGGCAAATTATCCCAGGCACATGATGTGCTGAGTGTGGAACAACAGCCCATACATGGCAGAGTGGCCCAGGACACTTGATCCAGGAGAAATTCTGTCAATACAGAATAAACTGAACAAAATCATAACAAATCTGCACTGACAGTGAGTGTATTCCATGGCAGAACTTTGCATCTTACAGTCCCAGCCATCTCTGACACTGTCAAATGAGATCCCTGTCCTCAAAACTGTTTTCCAGACCAAGCCACTAAAAGGGAACATGAAAGATTCCCTTTTTTGTGGATTTCAAATGCTACCAAACTTCAAAGAATGAAAAATATTCCAATAATATTTTATTAATCTTAAAACAGTCTCACAGAAATTAAGCAGCCCTATATATACATCTGAAGAATGTATATTTGACACACTCCTAGCAATGTCAAAGTCAGCATGAAACCAGCAAAGGAGCCTGAATTTGGCTGCACAGTGAAACCAAGGATTAGCACCTTTGGAGTTACTGATTCTGCAAAATTAAGCAGCAGAGTTGCCAAAACTTGTAATTTTCCTCCTAATTTACTTTTAAAGAAACACAATGTAAAAACAGGTTTTAAAAAACATGTTGTTATGAAATACAGCTCTACCTTATGTCCAAAATGTCCAAACAAATGCTGAAAAACAAGAGTAGTATTGTACATGCAAATATTATGCTTTATTTCAAGTAAAGCCAGATGCCTGAAGACAAGTATTTACCATTCCTTCTGTCAAGAACAGTAACAAAATGAAGTTTCTGTTATTCCATAGCACTCAAGTACAGGTCTGACTAGAATCTTTAATTTTCAATGCCAGGTCACCATCACAAAACAACTGACAGACAAAAAGCAAACAGGTTTTTTTCCTTCAAAAACCCTGTGGAGAATCTCCCTGCACAATCCTTTGGTAAAGTAACACTGATTTACCTGTGATTATGTTGAATTAATTGGGTTCACATGGTAGAAAGGTGGAACCTGAGTGAGTGGCACAAAGCAGATTCTCAGCGTAATAACTGCCAACGGGGAGTGTTGACAACTTTATACATCAAATAACCAGGGCTGGAGGAGAGGCTGAGAACACTGGGAGGGAAAGGCCCTGTTTCCAAGGCTTGTGGAATAAGCTGCAAGTTTTTAGGGCTTTAATCTGCCAAAAGCAAAGCTGCCTCACTGAAGCAAAAGAATTACCCTTGGGAAGAAGCCCCCATTCCCTGCAGGCTGCCCAGGGAGGCTGTGGATTCTCCCTCTCTGGAGCCTTTCCAAACTCACCTGCTCCAGGTGACCCTGCCTGGGCAGGTGGGTTGGACTGGATCATATCCAGAGGTTCCTTCCAACCCCAACTATGCTGGAGTTCCCTGATTCCCAGGCTGCAGTGGCAGGCAGGGGCAGGAAGGAACATCCTGCTTCCAACTTGGAAACTCCAGCCCAGCACAGCTTCAAATCCACCTCTGTCAGGAGCTCAAGGTAATTCCTGGAGTGGGCACCTGAGCCAAAAAGTCCTGGATGTGCTTCCAGCAATTACTGAATCCCAGAATCACTGAGGTTGGAAAAGCACTCCAAGGTCATTGAGTCCAAGCTGTGCCTGATCCTCCCTTTGTCACCCAGCCCAGAGCACTGAGTGCCACGTCCAGGCCTCCCTTGGACACCTCCAGGGATGGGGAGTCCACAGTTCAAGCCTAAATCTGATGGGGAAATGGGATAAAAAAAGGATAATTCTGGAAACCCCGAGTTCAGTTGGTGTGAGGGCTTTAAAACCCACCACCAGTGTCACAGCTTTGCTGCTGATGCTCTGTCAGACCAACGGGGCCTCTGCACTGAAGGAACCTCCAGACAGGATTTTCCTCCATTTCAACAACCACTTAACTACTCCTGAAAGGTGACAAACCCAATTCAGTCTCCTTCAGCTCTAAAATACACAAGCTTCAAAGGTAACTTTGAAGTTTTCTTTGCTATCAAACAGCAGAACACAGAGAAATCTTCTCCTAGACCAACCTGCTATAAATCCTGACCAAATCCTAGACACAGCTACAGCTTTGTCTACCAGGGATCAATATTTGTTCCTTAATTCCAATTATATTGCAGTGGGATACTGCAAATCAATTTAAGTGGGACCCTTAAATATTGTATGGATTTGATTATAACTCTTCTCCAGGATCCCCCACAGGGTGTGAGATAAGAAACCAAAAGCAGAGGAGCAAATCATGGAGCACTACCCTCAGCTGGAGCTTGGATGTTAGCTGGAATTATGCTGTATTCCAGGGAAGCAGGCACCCTACTGCTCATGGCACTGAGCTTTATTTTATATTCATGTATGACTGCTGGAGAATAGACACCAAGTTATAAAAACATCCAATCTTTTGCCTCCATACATCTTCCAGTTTATGATACGGAATAATTGGCAGCATTTATCTTTTGAACACTTCAAGTATTACTAAACTCACTTTAAAAATAAGAAATGAAAGGCAGAGCTGGCAGCTGGGAGATGGAAAAGGAATTACAGGAATCAGCTTCTCAGCCACAAAACTACTTCAAACGTGGTAACTTCATTAATGACAGGCTTCCTGACAGGAGGAAAGGGAGGAATGGGATGTCATATGCTAAAAAGCGCTAGATAAAATTTATTTTGTAAGTGACAAGAACAATTTATTGAACCTAGTATAAAATTTATTGAACAACTTATGAAAACATATGGGAAAGGTGTCAAACCTTCCCAAATCTCCCCTTTGCTGTCGTGGTTTGTATCACTGTGTTCCTGGACTCTTTACAGGCAGCATTTCACCCCAAGAGCTCTGGTATCTGCCCACACCATCAGCAATTCCTGCACCAGGAATTCT
Organism: Orthonyx spaldingii; assembly: GCA_013397795.1. Taxonomy (NCBI): domain Eukaryota; kingdom Metazoa; phylum Chordata; class Aves; order Passeriformes; family Orthonychidae; genus Orthonyx; species Orthonyx spaldingii. The sequence continues at coordinate 109,562 of VZTJ01000996.1, read as the reverse complement.
GTCCAGGCTTCACTGCATCACCTGGGTGAGCCTTGCAAGAGCTGGATTTCCACTGTGAGATCTAAACCTGGAGTTCCTTAAGTACAATAATAAGTTCAAAGCAACTTATTTTTGTCTGTGGAAGGAATGATCACAAGACAGCCTGGAATGCAACACGAGGCCTTGGTTCCTTTTTTAACCGTCCTCTTAACTCACTCCCAAACAAGAAGGGAACAGGAACACAAGCAAGTCAACAGAAATCCATAAGGAAAGGCTGAGAACTGGGATTGTTCAGCCTGGAGAAGAGAAGGATTTGGGGTGGCCTTCCAGTACCTGAAGAACCCAACAAGAAAGATGGAGAGGGACTGTTTCCATGGACTGGAGGGACAGGACAAGGGGGAATGGCTTCAGACTGACAGAGAACAGGGTCAGATGGGATATTGGGAAGAAATCCTTCCCTGTGAGGGTGGGGAGGCCCTGGCACAGGTACCCAGAGAAGCGCTGTGGCTGCCCCTGGATCCCTGGAAATATCCAAGGCCAGGTTGGACACTGGGGCTTGGAGCAGCCTGGGACAGTGGGAGGTGTCCCTGCCCATGGCAGGGGTGGCACTGGATGGGCTTTAAGGTCCCTTCCCACCCAACCCATCCCATGGTTCTGTGATGAAGCACACTCAAGTCTCTGCAGTGTAACATTTCCCCATTTTTCATTTTTACAATGAAGAGCACAGACACTCATTTTCCCAGTAACTTGTGATAAAACTGCACTACACACTTCCTGCACCCAATCCAAATGGGAAGAGAAAATGAAAACTGTTTTAAAAGAATCACCATTTCCTCTGCCTGGATTCACAAAGTGGTGCACAGCACCAGGCACCAGCAGCATTTATGTAAGAACATATCTCTGTCAGCATCCCCACATCCCATGCACAACATTCATCCTTTTCTCATACCCAGTCTGAGTGCTGAGCTGGGATTCCTGCTAATGGGATTTCTGAGTAAAGCTGAAACACCACTCCCTGCACCTCATATGACACGTGCCTGTCTGCAGGAGCACGTCACTGCTCCACTCACCTGACAGCCCAACCATCAACACTGGAGTGGAAAAAACCTGCCCTCACAGCCGACCAATCTGCATTCCAACCACCAGAGCATCAGGCCAAGGATGGATAAATCTACTCTGAAATGTATTTTCAAATTCGCCTCAGCAATAGTTGTTATCATTGTGCCTAATGCTGGATTAAAATAAGTGGATACTCAATACACAAATTCTACATGTACTGGGATTCTTTCTTGAAATATCTTAAATAATTGATGCAAAATTCGGATTTTAGTCACTCTTGGGTATAAGCAATGACTGCCCATGACTAAAGAAGTTATGACTTCCTTAGGACCAAATCTTTCCCCTTTACATTCACCCCTCAGCACTCACTTCCTTATTTTTTCACAAAATTCATCCCCTTTCTCATTCCCCCCATTTCTTCTTTAACTCCAGTTTTAAGAAAAGCACTTCAGGCTTTTCTTTCTGCTTCTTTCATGCCATTTCAAGGCTCACAAACACGACGGCAGAGATCATGCAAAACGTGGCTAACAAAAGACTCAAACGATTCAACATCAAGGCAAGAAGTGAACAAAGTGAGCAAAAAGCAAAAAGACAGGTAGTTTGAGCAGTCTGGGAAGGGAGGCAGGAGAGTTCAGTGTCTTCTAAAACAAGGAACAGACACTACTCATGAAATACAGCTCCAAATTAAAGGCTGCTTTGAAGATGATCCAGAATGGTCAGAGATTATCAAAGCAAGAATTCAGAAAAAAAAAAAAAACGCAACAAAAAACCAAACAAAACCCACTTGGGGGACAGTGATATTAAACAAAGCAGAAGATTAAACACAATTCTAAAAAAAAAAAAAAAAAGGGATGGAATTAATTTCACGAAGCCACAAATATAAAAAAAGAAAGCAAGAAAACCTTAGAAAGGTTTTAATCAGATTAGCAAGGCTGCTGTCACGGCGTTCACAACGATTTTGTTGGCTGTACCTCTTCTGAGGATCAAATCACCGAGTTGGACACGAAAATATTCAGCACCACTTCAATGGTTTGCTGTGTTTTAAAGAGCTCTAACTGCCACATCATTTACAGCACATACATTCCTAGGAAATATCTTGTCTGAGAAGTATGAGAGGCATTTAATTTTCCACGCAGGCTCTGGAGATGGGGCAGCGTGGCAAGGGGCCTGGGAGCAATGATTGGACAGACAAACACAGGTCTGCTGCAGTGAGCTTCACAGGAATCCTGCCACTGATTTCCAAATTGGATTAAGATCAGAAAACCCTGGGGTTTTTGTACTGCTCTGAGGTGGCAGGGGAAGGAATTTCCTGGGCTCAAAGGGTGGTTCCATCAATACCCTCTGGTTCAGGGCTGAATGGCTCCATTTTGGGTGTTGCTCTTCCATTGATTCCCCACCTCAAAACCCTGCAAGTGGTGAAGTGAAACCAGAGGTGTTTGATTATTATTTGATGTGTGCAGTGCAAAGACCAGCATTTCTGTAATAGACAGGTATTCTCAGAAAGTTTAAACTGCTCAGTAATTCATTGTCTGCCCCATCCTGACACCCCCTGGAGATATTTCTATGGATTGATGGGATCCCCTCAGTCTTCCCTTCTCCAAACCAACCAGGCCCAGCTCCTGGAGTCTCTCCTCATTGGAGATAATTTCTCTCTGTGTATTACCTGAGGCAAATTCCCCTTTTTTCCTTTTTTATAAATTTTTTTGCAAGTTTCAGACATGATTTTTTTTTCTTCCCAATCCGCTTTTACCTTTCTAATCCTCACCAAATCCAGCATCTCTTCCAAAGAATTTCGTTGAAGCCACAAAGCCAAATGTCCATTTAAATGACTGGAAGTTTATGAGGTAATAACTAACAAGTGTAAAATCATACATTATTTATGGTTTGCATCCATTACTTCTATGGCAGGCTGGAATCCAATCTGTGATTCTGATCTCAGTGTCTATTAATAGAAGATTTTAGTCCCTTCCTGTTGCCCAGGTGATTTCACTCTCTTACAGGATTGTTGGCTGTTTCTAAACAAAAGCTGTGATAAATCTCGTGTATTGGAAGGGCAGGGACAACTCAACAAACACTTCAATTAAAAAATTAAAATATTGAGTATTGCCCCAAAATTTTGAATATTAGCTGCATTTGGAAAGAAAGTTGGCCCTTGCTTTTTAATATTTTAGAATACAGAATAATAAAAGTTGTAATACTTCTACTTTAACCCACCTGAAATCAGTGGATTGCAACAGGAATGGGAACTGCTGATTCCAAATAAAATTCCCACAGAATTCCTCCCATCCCAGCTCCCTCAGCATGGGCTGCAGTTCAGTGCTATTAGCCCCAGTTCTGCAATATTTTGACGTAGTAAAACAATTGGTTTTCCTCTTAATTAACATGCACTCAGGTCTGCAAATCCCATTAGCCTTTCCTGGAATAGGAGGTAAAGTTCAGGAAGATCCTGAGGATGAAACATTCACACAGTAACTCATCAACAATTTCTAAAGAAAATTTAGGTAAACCTGAACTGTCTGCAGCCTGGTGCAGCAGAAAGGAAAGGTTTGTTGATTTTATTTGAGACTGGATACATTAAAAATTGCAAGTGAGGAACCCTTAGGTTCTGGCCAAGGAGATCAACCTCAGCAGCCTGAGGTACAACCACTACAACGCCCATGAAAAACCTCAAAATCTTATTATTTTACATTTTAAAGGAGGCCAGATTTTCTCCTGTGCATATATCAAGGATCCCAAACTTCCCTAAAGAGAATTGGGACTGATTCTCAGCAGATTCTCATTACTTTGCTGGATCACACAGAAACCCAAATGTCCCATTCTACTCCATTAATATGAACATGCTGCATAATCCATACAGCTCAAACAGAAACAACCAGTCCAGGTTCTTATCCAATAGTAAAAAAAATGCTCTCAAATCTATTTGGATCCCTTTCATCAAAGAACATTTTATAAGGTTTACATACTTTCTTCAGTTTGGCCATGGTTTTTCAGGTCAATATTGAGGGGCTGATCATTACTTTAAAAACACAACTCGGTCTCCCAGAGAAATTCTGAATGGTGCAACTTCTCATCACCCTGGCTTTTCAGATCTAAAATTCAGAGCTGCTGTTCAGCCCTCTCAGTGTCTGTCTATAATTCTGACCTTACCCCACTTCTAAACCCTTCCTTTGTGTGCAGAAGTGTGTTTAGTTTTTCAGACTGTGTCACAGTCACAGGATTCCTGCAGACACTGAGCTGTTCACACCCAGGTTTTACAGGAGTGCTCTGCAGTGCTGGAAGCAGATGTCCTGGGCCTGCTGCTTTCATCCATCCCACCTCGCATCATTTCCAGGCAATAACCTGATATTCTGAGCTGAAATATTGGATATTTCAGCAGCAAACCAGTCATAAAGCATTTAAAGACATCTCAGCGTCACTTAACAAGGAAATATTTAGTCAATCCAGTACTATTACAGTAATGCTCAAATTGCCATCTGGAAGACCCAGATTCAAAAATCAGGCTCTGGATCCCAGGCTCAGCTCAGGGAGGCCGAGTTCATTGTAAAGAAGATGCAATTAAGTCTCCAGGGAAAGGCTGCTGCAGGCTGACATTGGCTGTGCAGCACGCAGCACACTCACTGGGCTGGATAAAAATAACATATTGAAATGGCAGCTGCTCAGCAAAGGAAGAGGATTTGAGCAGGGATAAAAATATACCTTAAAAGAAGGGGAGAAAATGGTAAAATGCCCATTCAAAGCATTAAAAGGTAATACTGAGTGTACTGAATCACTGTAAGAGTCACCTTTTAACCTCATGCAGAAAATATTATTTATTTCATCTAGCAAGACAACCTAAGAACATCATTATTACTGATCTAAACAAAACCAAGGCTGGCACAGCTTAACCACCTCAGACATGAAGAACACACTGTGAATGGATTTTGCTACATTTGGAAGAATTCCTACTTATGATTTTGTTACAGAATTCCCAGCCTGCTGCTCTGAATGTATCATTTAAAGATGGAAATGATTTCCCAGAGACAGCAGGTTCCAAACTGTGACTGATGTCTATTACCATTCCCATACTCTCATCAGTTTTGAAGGGGTATTGTTATATAGTACCTCTTTCTCTGGCAGTGCATTACAATATGAAGGGGGTGCTGTTAGTGTCACACACTAAACCCACGCTGAGGCAGGATTAAACCTCTCACAGGACAGCAGTGAGACCTATTAGATCATCTGAATTATTTCCATGCCATTCTGAGCTTGCTCTCCACAGTATGTTTTATTACTGTCTTGCCCAGGCTATTTTTAAAGTCTCAAACCCAGAAGCTTTTCCTTTCTGAGAGTATCCAACTTTAGTTCAAAGCACTGCGTGCACTGATTAACCCATTTAAAATGCAAACCGAAAAACTTCTCATGGATCTGCTGATTTAAATGCAGGTGTTTGAAACAGCAAACAAGATTTGAGCTGACAGCCATAATTTGTCCTATTTAAAGATTTCTACATCCGAGGTTTCAATAAAGATGGGGCAAGAAAAGAGAAAACACGAGACAGGATCTGTGTTAAGACACAATGATACAGCAGATGGAAAATAAACACAAAGGGCTCGTGACCACGAGCCCCACTGCAGGCCTGATGTGGAATGTTTTGTCCCAGCAGTTTACAGTTTTTTTCCAGCTGTATCAGTCGGTTTAACCAAAGGTATTTCCTCTCCTTGCAGACCCCACCCTGCTCAGGGATGATCTCTGCAGCGTTACCACGGCACAGCGGATGCCGGCTGCAATAAAGATCCATCCCTTCAATACAGCACAGGAACTCAGTCACTGAGAGCTGTGCCAGAGCAGCACAGCCACATTCGGGCACTGCACATCTCACTGGAAGCAAAGTTCATGTTCTTGCCGAGGAGATCCTTGGAAAATGAGGCTTCACAACAAAGGATTTCAACTTAAATGTCTCATCTCGGCTTTGAGGCTTTTTTCTGTACAGTTATGTAACTATTAACAGTGAAACAGAATAATTCACAAGGAATCTAAGAAATAATTCCCAGACCAGGACCCGATTGATATCCCTGTGTTCCAATCAGCGTGAGACAAGGCACACAGAACTTTAGAGAAGCCACAGATGACTCTGCAGAGGGGATTAACACTCAAGCTAAAGCAGGAATTAATGCGTGTCAGAACTATTTGTATTCCTTGCTGACATACTTATTCCATCACTCTTAAAACATGCTAAGCACTCAGAAAGAAATGTTTCAACTGCAAAGAACCTTTTCAAAGCATTTAAACTAAACATCAAGCTACTTTCAGAAGTACCCTTGCTTAGCAGCTGACCATAAATACACATGGAGCTGATTTTGTTAAATTCAGATTTAAAGGAGATTTTATTTGTTCTGGCCATGTCACCTTGGGCCAGATTTGGGAGCTGTAACCTGGTTTGGGACTGCCTGGCAGTTGGATAGAAAGTTTTGGGGAAAATCCCAGGTGCTCAGTAGTCAAGGAAGGGCACCTGATTCTTGGTTCTATATACAATGCCGGGGGCATAGGATGCTGCCAGACAGAACATAAACCTAAACATAAATAGAGCTGTTAATACTTGTCATTAATAAAAGCCTGGTCCTCACTGCATAAGGAGGGTTGGGTTTTAATTCATTTGGCATCATTTTTATCTACATCAGGCTCTCCCTTTCATTTCAATAGGGAAGTATTTCATGGTGTTTCTCACCACACTGAATTTCTGCACAGCACTGGGGGTGGGAAACTCAAGCTGCATTTCCAGACCACAGAGAAGGCAACAAACACAAGTTCTTGCCAGTTTATCAAAGGCTGGTCTTCTGAGCAAGAATCACTATTAAAACAAGTCAGATTTCATTACCACCACAAGCCTTGATATCAAAAGGAATTTACTTGCAGAAACCACAAGTGCAGGTTTGTTTTTTTTTTAGTGGTCTCATGACTGGTAACAAAAGTTGAGTGGTTAGATAAGAAGTGTGTGTGAGAATCTGACTACTGCACTCATACAAGTAACCACTGAACTGAAATGGATTAGTCATCCTACAGGACATGAAACTACAGCTCTGAATCGTAGACCATAAGCAGTTTCTACTCAGACAAAATTATGTGCAGACAATACTTTGAATGCTTTGTAAGCTGAAGTATTTCCAAAGCAAGATTACCTTTGTCAAAAAAAAAAAAAGAAAAAAAAGAAAAAAAAAAGGAGATAAATCCCAAATCCAAGTTGCTTCAACCTCTCTTTTCCTTTCCCAATGGTTCCAAAAAGAAAAAAAAAAAAAAGATTAAATGCTAAGTGTTTTTCTCAAAAGGACATGGATAAACCTTCTTCTTTCCTAAGACAGAAAAAACTATGACTTCATCAAGAAAACTCAATTAAGCAAAAAACTACTTCTTGCTGAGCTACACAAGATGCCTGAAGTTGATCAAAACCACAAGATCACACAACAGGTCAGCCTGTGTTTGTGTTCTGCATTGTTGGACAAGGACAGACACCCTCAAGTGCTCCTGTGTTGTAACAGCTTCATTCAGGCAACTGAAAAAAGGCATCAGGTGCACAAGGTAACTTTGCTTTTCCTACCCAAAACTGGAGTCTCTCATTCTCAGCAAGCCCCCTCCCCAATTATTTACTGCAGGAAGTAGTCTCTGTCTAAATTTACCTTTCAGAGAATCATTTTCAGCCCTCATTATGTCAATTAGGGAGTTCTCCAGTGAGTGCATGTCAAAAGTCCTCGTGCGATCCTGCAAGCAAACACAAACAGAGCCAGGGTTAAACAAGAGCACCTGAAACACAAAACCTTCACTTTTCTTCTACAAAACCACAGCAGAAGCAAGCAAAAACCATACAGCAAAGGCAGGCTCATATTTAAGGACATTCAAATTTTTAATATTCCTACATCAATCTGATCTATAATAATCATAAGCAATTATTTGAGAACCCAAATTCAGTATTTAGTTGGTATTCCTTGCTATACAGCTGAACATTGTTAAAAATAATTTCACAGTTAGGAAATAAAGATCATATCCCCGGCAAGCACAACTGCAAGGACAAATCATAAAATAGGTATTTCAGTCCAAATTTCAGTTCCAGAAACATAGAATTTCCTTCACCTAGACTACCTCAACACCTGAAATAATTGAATTTTGTACAATCAGTTCAAATTCTACATCATTCTAATGCATTTCATACAAGCAGGAGTGTTCCACGTAGTCTCATTTACTAGGTGACAACTTTGTTCTGATTTTTAATTCCCTGAATTCCTAAGTTTGGCATTCCAGGCATTACCAGAACTGAAGGAAGGCTCAACAGATGGGAGACACAATGTCTCCTGTACCTGTTCCATTACCTCCAGCCACCTGAAGTCTAATACCAAATATTTCTCCTTCCTATTAACCAAAGCCATCATTTAACTCATGCACAGATCAGACTTTCTCAGCTAAACAATAAATCCCACATTATATGAATCTGATGTTACAGTAGCAAAAGGTGACATAAAATATCCTGGCATGGTTTTATTTTAATTGGCAAATTCAGAATAACTGAAATTTCATGTAACCTCTGAAATCTTTACAGTATCATAAATGGTCCCAAAGGAAGGCAAAAATATCACTCCAATTCCCAAAATTATTCACATCTCCATATTATCTGTGTAATTACAGATTTGGACTTGGATAGAGCCTTATACAAGTACATTAATCCACCCTGATTTTAGCTTTTTTCTGTCCAAGAAGCTCTCTAACATCAGCTCTAAAGATTTTATTTCATTCCTGCTCTGAGGAATCCCCTCTGAACTGAGCTCAAGTCTCTGTTCAAACAAGAAAATGAAACGTGAGCAATTCAGGACATTTTTGCTCTCAACTCCTTCTCCACAGCTCTTGTTATTCCAGCACCGAGTATGTTTTTTGTCCCTAACACTGGCTGTGAAGCTGAAATTTCTCCAAAGCACACAGATCCAGCTTGGAATATTCCTAAAGGCAGTGGTGAGCTATAAAGTGCTTTACTTCAGTGCTGACTGAGCATTGCTAGGGCCGTTCCTGATTTCACTGATCCCTCATTCTGGACTTTAAATACCTCAGACTATTCCAAGAGCAGGAACTCACCAGCTCCTGATCCATTGCCAAGTTGTAAATTACATTCTGATCACTAAAAAAATCCCATTTTTCAATCAAATTTCCTGGTATTTTTCCTCTCTTCAGAACAGTTTATTACTGAGACAGAACAGGCCACGTATTCCAACCCGGATGTGCTGTGTCTCAAATAGCATTAGAAAGGCCAGAGTTTGGAACCAGTTCCTTTATTAAGTCTAGCAAATATCAAATTTGCTGTCAAAAGCACCACACTGCCCTGTCTCCCCACAGCATTTATTTCCGTGGTCATTTTTATTACAAGATAATTGAGGCATCTTAGAGAAACTATCAGGGGTCTTTAAATTCCTAAATTCTGTGCTTTTCTCTCACATATCTACTACAGTTTTGTGCCTTTCCTAGCAGGTTTAGCTTATTGGTTTGGTTTCTACATTGCTAGTTCTTACCCATTTCAAACTCTAGCTACATTAAAATCCCTCAGCAGGAGTGAGGACAAGCCCTGAGGTTTTGGATCCATCAGGATACAACAGCTGAGTAACTCAGGAATGGATATTAAAAGGCAATCTCTGCATTTCCAGCACTCCTCACAAAATGACAAAAATAGCCTAAAACACAGGTGGGAGCATTTTCTGAAAACCTGATGTCCCTCAGCAGCTTCTCCTTCCTGAATTCTCGTGTTAACCTCAAGCCCACCCCAAGAACAGCTACAAAACTCTAATTTCACAAAGTGCAGATCCTCAGTAATTCCAAATCTTTGTGGAACTGGGGCACTTCACATTTCAGTTGTCTGAGAGACACAAAGGCAGTGACCCAGGCCAAGTAATTCCCAGTTTATTGTGCTGAGCACCTGAGCCTGAAGCAAGTCTCTTCTCTCTAAAATATCTCTGTTATGTTGGCTTGAGCTGCAGTAACGAAGGGTTTGCTGCAATGCTAAGTTTTTAATATTGAGAACAGAGAATTTAAACATTTGAAGGGAAAAAAAATGGAATTGAACTGGTTGGCTCACAGGGAAGCTTGTCCAATGGAAGTTTTTGTTGCTGAGGAATTTATTTTCCTTTTCAAGTGAAGCACGAGCTGTCCCTTTTTTAGGGTGAGGTCCATAAGCTGCAAATCACACTGCAAACACTTGAAAACAAGACCCTGCCCAGTGATACCAAAGATTAACTGGGCATATTCCCACCCGCAGCTATCAGTAATGCCAGAAAAAGGAGGAATGGCTAAAACTGGCTATGTAAGGAAGCCTGTGTACATCTACCCAAGGAAAAGATGTCAGTCCTGAATAAAAACCTACCAAGATGCCAAGTTCAGCGGGGTCAGAGGCTTGCACAGTGCTTGTTATATAAAAAAAAAAAATATTAAAAATTCCATCGGTTTAGCTGATTACTTGCCCTGACACTGAAAGGCTGCACACTACTAGAGAAAGTCACCATTGGTAGTTTTGAGAATTTTTACACAAATTAAACTTCTTCTATAGCAAGACTTCTTTGAAAACAGTAGCAGAGATTTTGTCAGTCTTATCTTCCAAGACATTTAATCAGAAACACATCTGAAATATATCCATTTATTATATTCCTAAAGGAAAAATAAAGGCTGGTGAAGGTTAGTGGGAGTGGCCAAATCCCTGAAGAAATGCATAACTCTGCATTTCATCCCAGAACATCAAAAATAGCTCTAATAATCAAGACATTGATCACAAACTGGTAATTAAATGTGAGCTTTTCTCAGATACGTGTTACTTATGGGTTATAAAGCACATAAACCACAATGAACTTAGGGAAAAAAATCATGTTTTCTTTAAGACTTCATGTAGAGAGAATTAATAACAATATGGTGACGGTTTTAATGAGTCAATGCACAAAGTTACAGTGCTTTGGAGCTGGATTGCTCCTGTACACTTATTTATTTATATATTGGGGTAATGACTACCCTGGACTAAGGCAGAGTATGTCCAATTCTGTAATGAAATGTGGCAACCACAGCCTGATATTATTTACCTGGGTTCCAAAAGAACTTGGCTTTACACAAGTTTGTTTAGGGCATCTAAAATGTTGCTTTATCAGAGGGCTCAAGGCCACACACTTTTATCCTTGGGAAACAGAACTGAAGCAGAAAGACATCAGGTAAACACGAGGCCACAATAAAAAATTTTAAAAAGAAAACCCAAACAAACAAAACACAAACCAAATTAAACAAACAAAAGCCACAAAACAACCAAAAAGACAGAAATCAGCCTGCAGTCTTACTACACGACTGTGTTTAAAATTTCAGCCAACATTTCAAAAGACATCCATTAAACACAATTTTGAATGAGTTATTGAGACTGTGAATGTCCTACAATAACCAACAAACCCGTTCTGGACTCTGCACTGGCCACCTCTGCCTACAGAAAAATTAAATTCTAATCTTTATTCCAACTTTACTCTTCAAAGTCCAAAGACATTTCACCCCCCAAAAAAGTCACTTCGTGCATGACATGTACGATATACACTGGGCCATCCTTCCATGCAAAAGAAATTCCACATGAATTTTTCCTGCACAAGAAGATACTTTGAAAATAAAAATCCCATACCTTAATTCTCCTGCACATCAGAAAAATGTACATTTAACTTAACTATTAATTCATTATAGATTGATTATATTTAATCTGCACCCACAGCATTACCATCACATGAATAATTCAGATGCTGGACCCTGAGAGCACTTCCCAGGGTGGGCATCCCAGTGTTAAATCCCAAATTGTACAAAAAAATCAAGGGATGAACACTTGCTGATAACTAAGACTGGGCTCGATCTCTTAAAATAAGATTGATCTGAAGTCCAAGGCATCAATAATAATGCAAAAGATGCCACTGCATTAAGCAATTTATTGATCAGCGTTTATGGAGTAGGTGTAGTTGTAAAAGTGGGGCTTGTTTTACACATTTAAATCCTTGTCAAACCAGAACATTTGTGCAAATCAAAAACCTCACAGCTACATTTGCACCCTCATTATAGCATGAGAAGCCTAAAACTTTTGGAAACCTTATTCCCCTTTCCCACAATTCCAAAGCCATGTGTCTCAGGCACAGGAGAGGCAATATGATCATATTTATCATCAAGTTCCACATTTCTCTTTTAATTATAACACAGATTTGGACTAGATTATGCTTCTGGGTAAGCTTCTCCTCCTTCCCAGCATCCTGCAAATGCTGTATTCCAGCTCCCAGTCCAGCATCCAGTGAATTAAAGGCTTTGAATAAACAGGTTTTTCCTGAAAGGATGTTGCTGTATTCTGCCCAGATCATCTTTTATAGCTTCACCAGGGAACAATGAGAAAGAGCTGGAAAAGTTAAGTGGCACAGAACACAAAGTTTAGTCCAACTTGAACTTTTTAAGTGTTAGAAATGACAAACCTTTACTGGAAATGTTTATTACATGTGTGATTCTGTTTTAGCTGCATATTAAGTTTATCATGTAACTTCCAGAAATTATTTTCCACAATATCTTGTGTTCTCACTCTTTGCTGGGCTGGTACGCATGCAACTTTCAAAGCAAAATGCTTAATAAGAGTACTCCTTTTAATCTTAGGAAAAAGACAAACATAATTCAAATAGCTTCTAACAAAAGCTCTCTTTAAACAGAAACCCTGAGGTCAAAAACACACAGGAGGGCCAAAGCCCAAGTATTAACGTCAGTAGTAAGTTTATAAAACAAGAACAGTGTTAACTTCCACAGCACTTAACTGGTGCATGTCATACCACATTAGAGTGCTGCTAATCCCACAGATCAGCAGCTGTGGGGAACGGCACACAAAACACTAATTACTGCACAGCTGATGGACTTACAGAAAAATGGGGGAACAGGTTTAAAAACCCAACTTCAAGTATTTGTTCTGTTTTCAAATGATACCTTGAAATTTCGGGGAATAATTGCTGTTGCTAGAATAAAAAATGAAATTCTGCAAAACAAATAACCTCTTTTTATGCAACCAGCCATCGTGAGTTACGAAAAGGTTCCTCAAACCCAAATCTTAAAACAAAGAGGCACCGTAAAGAAATTTATTTGCAAGATCCCTTCAAGAGGAAAGTTTGGCAAACGCATTCAAGAGGCTATTTTTTTTAATTCCAGTTCCCTGTGAATTTGTTTAATGCACTTATTAAATCAGGCCATTTCTATGGGCAAACAAATGCTGACGTCGAGCTCAGAATTCAAACACGTTTTGTAATCACGAATGTGTTTTCTCAAACATTCCATATCTGCCTGGGGGAAGAGCAAGTCTCCCTGGCACAGGCCCTGGCTGGATTTGGAAGGGGTTATATACCTGGAAACCAGCCACTGTGGAAGAAAGGAAAAAACATTTTGAACAAGTGGATACAATGAACTGCTCTCATGTACAAAATTCTTTGAAATGGGCAGTTATTTTCGAGCCTGATTCCGGGAAGAAACACAAATTCTTTTAAAGCATTTTTACAGAAAGCTGAGCACTATTGCTTCACTTTCTTGTGCCTTCAGAGAGCCATTTAAAAAACATCGTCACGCAGTGAAGATGAGATCTGGAAAGCTGGAAATGCCTATCAAAGCAAGATTTATGCATTGCATAACAGGCAGGATGTTCCACTCATGAGGAAGTGCAAGTACACAGCCAAAGGAAAGCCAAAACAATCTTGAAGGCAGCGCTGCCGTGAAACGCAATTACTGAGCTCTGAGTTTGTCAGTGCTGCTGGGAGAGAAGTACAAGGAATTATTCTTAAAAATCACTAACTTGGTAAGGTGCCACAGTCACAGTCAAAGCATTTTCATGTATTAATTCCCAGGGAAGGCTGTGAGAGCCAAAAGACTCCGGTTTTTGCCTTTTAATTTTAATTCAGGAACCATTTTTTCATTTGGAGACCATTTCCTTTTCAAACGAACACACAAAGAACAATGGCTTTTCTCTTTTCAAAAGATCTTTGAAGGGGGGAGCCTGCCCAGTGGCTAAAGCACAACAGCAAAACTTAATTTCATTAACAGATCTGGTTAAGTCTTCTCTGACCTTGCTGCCAGTTCCATCCCTGCAAGAGGTTCCTACAGACATTCTCATCTGGGAATTGCAGGAGTCAGGATTCCGAATGGAAAACACTCAGAGCAGAGAGCACAGGCTTTGCAGGCAGCTCTCAGTGCCAAGGCAAGGCATTATCAAATTGCAAGGTTATCAAACTGATCACCACAGTATTTTCCTTTCATCTGCACCATTTGGAGCACCATGGGCAGGAATGTTTGAAGGGAGCAGGAGTTCACGTCAGTGGCTTAGAGGGAAATTACACAACGCCATCCTCTCCAAGGAGGAAAAGAGCTCTTACTCCTGGTCACCCTAAGATCTCCATCAAAACACAGACAGAACCCTGTGTGTCACCCAGCTCTGGAATAGAGACAGCCTTTGAGGAAAAGCAAAAGAAAAAGAAAGTGATCCCTAAATATTTGCGATTGCTGGATTACATTTTGCCTTCTAAAGAAACTCATTTTCACTAGATTGCAGCACCACTTGTTAATGATTTAAGCAGCAAAACATAAATATTAAATGAAAGGGATTGTTGTATCAAATTACTCCATTATGTTGCTGCAGCAAAGACAGCTTTCAATTATTTCCTAAACAGGAATCTAAGAAGATTCCAGTAACAAAATAGCCTTGTCCAGTACACGGTTGCATCAGCAAGGGTACTACGGGGGCAGAGAGAGGGAGAGAGAGATGCATGAACACAAATATGTAATAAGCAAAATTCTGCTTCAAGTCAGGCATAGAATCAGCATAGTCAAGAAAAAATTAAAAATACATCAAAGGTCAAATTTTACATTATTTGTTTCCAGTGATTCAAAAATTCACCATGCTTTCAACACTCAGCTAAAGTGACCAAAGGAGCTAAAGATTTTATCCAAAAGAAAAAAAGTTGTAATGAGCGGTCGTCCAAGATGGCTTCAAAATTAATCAGCATCTTTCTAGGGCTGCAGTGCTGAAGTCCTGCTCTGGTGCCCTGCCCTTTTCCTCACAGAAGTGATAGTAACAGACTGGAAAGCACTTCACTCCACACTTTCCTTTTCTTGGCATGAAGGAGTGTCAGACTTGGTCTTGACATGTACAGCTCCATCGGAGTGTTTATGTAAACAGACACCAACATGCTACACCAAAATGATTTCTTTACCACGATCAAACTACGTGTGTCTGCTATTCTGTGTCTGGAACACCATCCAGAAGTCAAGGTTGACTTTGCCAGTTTCCTGAAATTTCCTTGATGCCAATCCAAGCACACTGCTATGCCTGTGTGTATATTTGGGGCTTACACACAGCAGCAAGGACACACTTGATCTCATTCTGTCACTCTCAACATCAGCTACGTGTCAGGGTACAGAGTGAATCAAACCGTGAGCCAAGGCTCGCTGCAGTGAGGCTGAAAAAAGACCAGCTCCAGCTGGGTTCCTTCTTCTAATGGTTTCACTGGATAAATTGGGTATGCTGGACACAGCTTCATTATATTCATTACAAATCCTGACATTAAAATCAATTATTACTCTGCGTTCTAAATTTAGAAGGGCTCTACCTGATACTGAACCCGTCAGTAGCACTGCAGTAGAAAAAAAAGGGCTCTAAAGGAAAGTTATTGCCAGCAGCTGCTGTGCTGTCAGCAGGGCCTGCACACCACCAAAAACCTGCAGTTTGCAAGGAATCCAACTATCCACAAATCCACAAAGTCACTGTTAAATGTATTTCTGTATCGTTACACCACGAGACACATTGCACACTTTGTATCTTTGAAATTCTATTAAAGTAGGTCACCCCGGTTCTTGCAGCATGGCAAGAAATACTGCAATCACGTTGAGAATTTTACTTTTGCCCTCATTTGAGAAGAGCTTGAAAAACAGCCCTGGAAATGTAAGAGAACTCTTGGGTCTTTTAATTCACCCTAAAGGAGTTTACAAAAGGCGCACACACACATAAAAGCTGGGTTTAACTGGTGGTCAGATGAAAAGAACAGGATTTCTGGTTTAATTTCTACTGTAAATTAGGTTCAGCATTATACAGTTCTTTTCAAATTCATAAAAGTCAGCCCAGAAGGAGAGGCTGAGCTGCCAGACAACCTGCCTCCTGCCAGGAGAAGGCCACAGCAAAATACAGGAGACCACCAACTGATCTCATCCACATCTATTTTTAGTGCTCATTTAATGGCCTGTAACCAAAATTTGCTGCCATTCCTGAGGAGAGCAAACTGCACTGATTACCATAATTTGTAAAAAGCCAAGTTTCCCCAAAAATGCTACAAAAATTATGTTGTACTGCAAGCCCATGTGATACTGTAAAACCAAATACAATCACCCAATACTTTTTGTCAGATGTGGTACATTGCTGAATACTTTAAAAGGCCTCAGATCTTTCATACTCCACCAGGCAATTTTTTTTCCTTTCTCCTCTTTGTAGAAATACTTGCAAGTGAATTTCTTCATTGGCTATTTCTGTCTGTGTGTATTAAGCTGAAGCAAAGTGGCCCATACAGATGGCTGGTGGGCAATAGATATTTATGACCATCACTGTTAAAAAAAAACCTCATGAATCACAGCTTGGAGGATCATTCCCACTATGACATTTCAAGTCAGCCATATGTTTTTTCTCAGTTGCAAGCACAGAAATCCCACCACCAGGGCATTTTAATGCTCTTTGGGGAGGTTTGTTTGGTTTTTTTTTCCTTATGGATACAACAGAGTGCGCTCACCTGAAAAGGAAAAATGTTGTCAGCTCTGTTCAAGCTGTCGTCCATCCAGGATTTCGGAGCGAAGGCCGAGGTGGGCCGTGCATACTTCTGCAGCTGGATATGATTACTTGCAAAATTCTTCTTTAAGGGCGAGATGGAGTTCAAGGGGGTTATGCCTCCGTTCAGTCCCCGGCGGTGGTCGCGGCCCTGGGACCCTCCCCAGCCGCCGTATCCGCCGCCGCCGGGGCTCCAGGAGGATGGGGTGGGCGACGGGCTTTGGTAGCTGCTCCACGGAGAAGGTGGCTTGTTAAGATTATTGGCCAAGTGAGGCAACTGATTAAAAGCAGCATTTCTATGTGTGAATGGAGGTGGGTGAGGGCTTGCAGGAGACCTCCTCTGTTGCTGATGCTGATTGTGATGATGCTGGAAATGGGGGTGATGAGGGTGGTGCTGAGAGAGGGGTCCGATCTGGGGGGAAAAGCTACCACCAAAGCCAGGGCTGACGTGATGTGGGAAATTCTGAAACAGCAGAGCACCATTATTAGCTGAGGCAGTAGGGACCCCTCCCTGGTGGAAAAAACTTGCATCTTCATTGATTATCGTAGAGGAGGAAGGAGCAATAGCTGCAGACCAGTTACTAAAACCAGTCAGAGAAGATGCAGTGGATGTCAAGGGCTGTGTCGAAGTACTGAGCCCCGAAGCCTCTTGGTAATCAAATCCTGTTAAAACCGGTGACTCTATTCTTATTTTCTCCTTTCCATTGCCGTTCTCTGAAGAATTATCGCCCTGGTTTTCTTCAGTTTTAGCTTTCTCGGGTTCAGAGAGCATGCCTGCTTCCTGACTTTGACCAGGGGAAAGCTGCTGTTTTTCTAGGGACTCTTGCTTTTCCTGTTGCTGAGTTTTAGATTTTTCTGACCCCAGAATCTCATCCTGAATATTATGGGCAGCTGGAGCAGGAAAGAGCCAAGCTGACCCAGCACTACTGCCATTGGCAGCTGTGTTATTATTTATAAAAGCAGCAGGGCTGGGGGTTGCATTTTGATGATGGTGTGGAGGTTGCAGATGTGGATGAAATCTGACTGGAAAAGCTGACTTATTTCCAGTGTTGTTTTGCACTAACACTCCAAACCCGTAATCCCCCATTTATTATATTTAGGGTTTGAATCCTCCCTGTAAGAACAAGTTGATGTTTAGTGTTTAGCTTGTCCTCCTGTGAGGCAAGATTAGCAAGTATCCTGTTTTTCCCTAGATATTCCAGTTTCTCCCTCCACGCTATTTATTTCAGATTTGGATAAAGATATTTGCTTTTTTTTTTTAATGCAAAAGATAGATCTCTTCAACTATGTCAATGTGTCAATTTGTGTCCGTTTCCTTCCTTTGGCCAGGAGGAAGGGAAAAATAAATCTTTGGTTCACAAAACAAGAGGTTTCCTTTTTCTAAAGGAAATGCACAGCAATGAGAGAATAAGCTTCTGGGAAATAAGGATAAAGAGATTCTAACTATCCTGTTTTTTTCCTCCTCAGCAGCCTTGACTCGCCCATAAATGAGTTAAGAGGGAAGAAAAAAAAAAAAAATACAATGACGTCTGGTCCCTCAACCCCTTGGCAGCAAAAAATAGATTTAAATCTGGAATAATTTAATACATCTCTATAATCTAATATATATTTGTGTCCTGTTCAAAAAGAGTCTTTGCTGTGGACAAGGGAAAAATTTACCTCAGGATCTCAGCATTCAGAAGGGTGAAATGGGGCAGTGAGTTGCAGAAGAGGCTTTATCCCGTGCTGCTGGGTTTAACTATTATATTTAGCAATAATATACACCGCGTGTGTGTGTATGTGTGTGCGTGTGTGGTTGTTTAAAGGGGTAAGATCTTATCTCAGGAAATCAGTATTCTCTGTGTGCTGGGTGGGGAGTGAGTTGTGCAGGAGAAGGGTGGATTCTTGATGCTGCTCCTTCTGGGCTGGGTTTCTGAGCTCGCCAGACTCGCTTCTTATTTATGATCCAATATTTGCGTGTCCTTCATATGAGTCCTGGCTGTCCGAGGAGGAAGGTTTTCATCTCAGAAATCAGCGTTCACCGTTCGGGAAAGGGAAGGGAGGGGACAGCGAGTTGTGCAGGAGGAAGGGGAAGGAGCTTTTTTCTCGCTCTCTGCTGCCGGGAGGGTGTTTTGCGGTGCGGGGCTCGCCTCCTTCCCCGGGAATCGCGGCTCCCGCAGCCCAGCGAGCCCCCGGAACGCGCTCCCTCCTCAGGCACTGGGCATCCAGCGGGGCCGGGCTGTGGGTGCCCCGCGCGTCCCCCGCCCTCGCTCGAGCCGGGCAAGGCAGGAGGGGTTTTACCTCAGCAGCGCAGCAGCCTCCGGCAGGGAGGGGAAGGCGCGGCCGGCCGGGCTCCTCTCTCCCCCATGGAAGGTGTTTAAGCGGCTCTCCCGGCGGGCTCGGGGCGGGCTCTGTGTCGGGGCGCAGCACTCGGGGCTCCGGCGGCGGCGGCTCGGGGCGCTCCCCGCCCTGCGGCGGCTCGGCTGGGCTGCGGCCGGGCCGTGCCCCTCATGTACCGGCCGCACCGGGGGGGTCTCCGCGGGCTCGACGCTGCGGGGAGCTGCAAAGAACGAGGCGATCGACAGCTTTCGGCAGCCGGCGACGTGTCCCCGGCGCGGAGCCCCCGCTGCCGCCGCCTTGTTTCGCGTCTTTTTCCGTGTGTTTTTTCCCGCCGCCTTCCCCGCCCCCCACCCCCCCGGCGGCCGCCGCAG
>VZTJ01000996.1:25134-89930 GCA_013397795.1 Orthonyx spaldingii | reverse complement strand
CCGGCTCCGCCCGGCGCCGCCGCCATCTTTGGTGCGGGCAGGGACGCCCCGGCCGCGGCGGCCGCCCCGGGGCTGGGCGCGCTCCGCCCGCGGCGCCGCCGCCATCTTGGGTGCGGGCGGGAGGTCAGGCGGATGCCGGCGGCGCCGCCATCTTGGCGCGAGCAGCGCGGCCCCGCCATGTCTGTGCAGGGCAGGGCAGGGCAGGGCGGCTCCTGCCGCCCTCAGCGCCCGCTGCCACCGGGAGCTGCGGCGACCGCAAAGAGCTCCTCGTTCCACCCCCTGCCTCGGCAGGGACACCTTCCGCTACCCCAGGCTGCTCCAAGCCCCGTCCAGCCTGGCCTTGAGCACCTCCAGGGATGGGGCAGCCACAGCTTCTCTGGGCAACCTGTGCCGGGGCCTCGACGCCCTCACAGGGAAGAATTTCTTCTGTATGTGCAAGCTAAATTGTGCAAGGGCAGGCATCAGAAAGTCTGTCTACTACAGATCCGGTCTATACAATAGTTCATTTTGGGGATGGAGGCTGTTTTTGCACACCTGCAGATTGCAACACACAAAAATATAGCTCTAAAACAAATATCAAAATATAGTGAAATCAAAATAGTTACGTGTAGATACACCGTTAGAAAAATCAAGCGAAAAAGGGAGCATGCAGAAACATTTCCTCAGAAGTTTTCACTTAGTAGAGGGCTGTCCGCTAGTTGGTCCAAGACTTTCCAGCCTGCTCAGACACGTGAATGTCATTTGGAAGATGCTTTTACCAAACCCAGTATTTCCCAACAATTAAATAAACTTTCCTTCACAATCAACAGACGCCTTGTTTCGATGTGTGAAAACGGCCTTGTTTACATATGGTGAAAACATCATTGTGAAAATGTAATTACTGGGTTATAGTTTCCCCTTTTGTTTACTGTTTGCAGCCTCTGTGAGCCCGTCTGACGCTGAGCATTACTTTCCTCTCTATTTTTCAGTCGTACTGTTGTTACCATCATCATCACCATGAGGTTCAGGGTTAACAGGCACTTCTGTCCGGACACCACGGACCTGGCTCCGGCAGCAGATTGCTGTTCCATGAATAGTTTGGGAAAGACTGAGTAGATGGCTTTAATTGAATTTCAGGCACACCCTTGCAATGCATTAGGGTAGATGCAGATGGACTGGAGCGATATGAGCAGAATTTCTAAAATCTGACTTTAATCACTTTGCTTGACAAACATCATTTGCTGAAAACATGGGAGGTTCCTTCAGCTGCCCAGCCAGACTCGTGGCTGTTTATTTAACCTCTTTGAGAAAAAATGCCTGACCAATATGCAAGGATTGCAGGCACCACATCAGTTACAAAGAAGAATAAATTACTGAAGAAAGTCAGGATTGTCTATAAATAAGTGGATTTAACCACCTGTGAGGAAATTCTCACTTTGGTGGCTGGATGATGTAAAGAGAGTCTCAAAGAACACAAAGCACGACAGCATCATAGAATCACAGATGGTTTGTGTTGGAAGAGACCTTAAAGATCACCCAATTCCAACCCCTACCATGGCAGGGACACCTTCCACTAGATCAGGTTGCTCCAATTTTTTAGATCACTCAAGCCATAAGCTCAAACCCTCATAGAGTCAAATTAACCCTTTATCATGTAGCAGTGACACACTGATTTTGCCGTAGCTTATGCCATGGCCTAACTTTTGGACAAAATTTGAAACATAAGATCCAAATAATTAAAAAAAAACCAAACCCTTGGGCATCTACATAATGTGAACCTAACTGATTTATAAATTTTATCCTAAATTTCCCTTCACCACAAAAGTAAATATTCAAGACTTTTTAAATGGGAAGGAAAGGGGAGAATGCTCTCAGTAGCTTTTGCTCACACACAGTGGTGAGATTCCTGCCCAGATTTGCTGCCACATCCCTGCAGCTCAGTCGTGATGTATTCAACACTTTTCACCTGAAAGAGGTTTCAGTCTGAATGACACTTGAAGTACTTTAAGTCATCATGGTACCTTTTGCTAATCACCATCAGCATCTAATGGATTCATTTCTTGGAGCACTTTAACTGTTCTGGGTTCCTGAGAGGAGAGGATTCCTCTGGCCACTCCAGCTGCCATCATTAGGCAGCTTTAGCTGGCAACTGCCAGTGGCTCTGTGCACTACCCAGGCTCCCCCCAGCATCAATCTCCAGGATCACAAACCCCTTAACAACCTCTTCACTGCGAGACTAAACCACAAGCAGGAACATATTGCTCTCCTCTGAGGATTAGATTTCTTAGCCTGCTTTTATTCCGACAGTCTCACTGTGAATGTCACACAGTAAGTGCCTGACCGTGACTCAGGGCACAGGAAAAACTGAGGGTGGCTGAACTGGTGCAGAGAAATGCAAATGCTCGCTTTTGCTCAGTCAGAAACAATCCTGAGGTCTGTGGTTTGCTGGCCTTTCAGTGCCCCGCACCCAGTGAAACACAGCAAAGGGGAACAGCTTCAGTTTTGTCAGGTACACTCAAAAGGTCGTGTGCCTTGTAAGAGGTGGGATCGCTAATGATAATTTAGTAGGATAAGCTCACAGATAAAGTGAACCTGAAAGCAAGTGGGATCCCCAGGAAGCAGCCTCTCCAGCTCAGTCACACGGCTCATCCTGGCACAGCAGATGTGCCGTTTGTGATACGCTCCGAGCGTTATCAAATCAAGGTCCCATTGAGCGAAGAAGTGAAAGGACTTGCAGAACGGAGAAGGAACTCCTTGTGAAAATGCCTTGCCAGCAACTACCTTTCTTTTTTAAATCAAAGGACTGCCAGCTCTCAGGCATCTGCTGGTTGCAGCTGTCACGGTGTCATCCGGAGGGAAAGGTGAGCCCTCGGTGACTCAACACCCGAACGTCAAACACTGACACTGTTCACGCTGCAGAAACATCAGATTGCTGCATCTGTTTTGCACTGTTGGTGGGGAAACAGAGAATTCAAGTCTCATTTAAGTCATCTTCTGCCTTAGAAGAAAAGGAGCAAAAAGAGGAAAAGAATCTCTTTTCTAAGGGCAGAATTATCAGCTGTTTCTTATGTCTCAAAAACTATAACTGATGTTTTCTTGAATGTCAAAAGGCCTAGTAGGATGTTCAGATCTCCAGGTTTATACTAAACATAGCTGCTGTATCTTGTCCACACAACAGCATATTAACACAGTTTAATAAATCAAATTTAAAGTCAAAATTAACTCTATGCTTACAAGACAGGGATTTCAGGAAGGGTGCAGTGGGATATATTAAAATTCAAAGGGATCATTTATGGGGTTGTTAGTCACTCAGATGTTCCTCCACATTCCTTTAGGTCTAGTGTATCACAGAAGACACAGGACTTGTTCACATTCAATGGTAATAAAAGCAGCCAACAGACCTGAAAAGCTGCATCAACATTTTATCCTAAACAATTGCTCCAGGAAGGCTGAGCTAAAAACCCCAGGCAAGCTGTCAGTAGCTAATATTAGCCTACACATACAGAAAATTTTTTAATTCCAGAGCAATTTCCAAAGACTGCAGAAAATGTTCTCTAGACTGCAGAGAAAACCCAACAGCTCATTTTTGTGCTGATGCAGCTGCAACTGCTGCTTGCTAGATCCTATCTCAGCTTGGTCATTGCAATATCAAAGTATGATTTTATAAACCTTTTAACTCTTGTGTAAAGCACATTATACATGCTAATGGCTTCATTTGACTAAGCTGCCTTCGTCATTTTGCTGCAGCTGGGTGAAGGTACTGTATATTGATATACCCTCATACGTTAAGCAACCCTTTAATGGAATACATTGCCTTGGAGTCTTTAGTCTTTATGAAAAAAAATCCTTATCACTGCCCAGAGAACTATTTTGTGTGCAGTAATTATGTAATATTAATGAACAGTATTACATACAACTATTTTCTAGCCCTATTCTTTGTATGGCATGTACTTTAGAATGACCTGACACTGCAAAAATGCCTCTAGCTTCCATGGCTCATGTAAAATACAATAAATACATAAATAATTTAGAAGAGGAAATAGGTAGTGTTGCAAAGGCTGTGGTGTTCTTACCACTGCACTTCAAAATCTGTCGATGTGACCTCTGCAAATGCGCTTTTCTATTTTCATTTAAGGGTAACGCTTCCTCGAGCTGGACAAAAAAATTTCCACACAGGCACGGAGTTTTAAACAGCCAATTGGAGAGCTCTCTTTATAATCTTATTTCTGAAATTGTAGAAGGAAAGAAGCACCCAGGGGATGAGCCAGGCCAGTGTGTCCGGGGACACCACCAGAGGCACCTGGGAAGCAATGACCATCCAGTGAATTCCATGGGAAAGAAACTGTTTATCCCATGGAGACCTAGCTTCTCAATCTCTTGAGATTTGGAAGTTTTTTTGTCCCCCACTTCTCAAATAAATAAATATCTGCTTATTTAGTTCCTATTCATAAAGGAGGAATGTGGGGCTGTGTCAGGGGCCAATTAGTCAGGGCTTGCAAAGTACGCTGGTGCCGAGAATAATTTTTACAGCAACTCGGTGACACCTTCATTTCTCAAAGTAAGATTTCATAGCCTGCTCATTTGCAAAGTGGGCTAGTGCCTTTGGGTATTTGGGAAGGGCAAAAAGACAAATTGAAAAGCATCAAATCATTTAATTTCAAAGTGCATTAAGCGCACGCCTTCCAATTTTCTGAGTAAAATGTTCGTTGGCTTTTTCCAAAGAGGTTTATATTCAGGGCACAGAAATAGTTTGTGGATTTTAGATTCCTGAAATACTTAACAATGTTATTCAGGGGGAAAAAACACAGGCTTCTTGTCCTAAAAAACCAAGATTCACGTGCAAAGTGTTAATGAACCCAAGTGACAGCTTAAGAATAAAAATAGCATAACCCTCCCTTCCCCCCCACAAATGGTAGCTAATCAAACATTTTCTGGAACAGAATTCCTGACAAGTCTGGGATATAATAATAAAAACAAAACCCAGGAAGAACAATATTAGGAGTCCATTTCAGAGAGACCAAAACGAGGTTGGCCTTGTTTTCCACGTGGGAGCCACAGTACCCCCAGCACCTGGATCTCCTGGCTCCTTCTGGAGCATTGCTTGCTGGAATCTGTACTCTCCAGGCTGCATCTCCATTATTAAACAGGAGAGCAGTGGTAATCTGCTCCATTTTGGGAAAATTAAGTGCAGCTCTTCGGCTCCTGGCACGTTCCCAACGCGGCTCTGAGATGTGCATAATTCCACAAAGTCCGTAAGATTCAGAGCCCGTGACTGCCACTGTTCCCCCTTCCTGTGCCTTGCAGGTGATGGGGAGTCCTTTGCTGGGGTCCTTGCAGGGGACAAAGATATTCTGGATGTGCTTAATGAATGTTGGGTTTCTGTGTGCTGAGGGAACCAGTTCAGGAGAGACTTCCAGTTTCCCTTGGAGTTCCCAACCTGATGGGTTTCATGTCATATTTCTGCTGGCAAGGGAAGGGGGGGATGTTGCGTATCCAGTGTTCCCCTCCTCGTGCCTTGCAGGGGGAACAGGGTAGGTTTCCTCAGAATAGAATGAACTCGTGCTTCCCAGTTTTTCCCCATGTTAGGAAATAGGTCCTGTCTCATTACTGGTGACAGCACATATTGGTAGGTCATAGAGCAAAGGGAGAGCCTTGCGTAGAACAGCTGGGGCCCAGAGCCAGAAATCTCATTAAAGTAAGCTGCTGCTATTTCCAGCCTGTAATAGAGCTTTGGAGCTTGATTATATTCAGTGAAAGCAGGTCATTACAAACACAGTGCTTTTTGCATATTATCTAAATTGAAATAATAATATGTTCTCTCCTTTCATGTGCTATATTGATAAATCCCAACTTATGAATGAAACATGTTGATTAGTTAGTTAAAAATAATTAGTTCCATATTATGCCTCCAAGTTTAAGGCTTGATTAGTGCAAACAAATAACTTTTCTTGATAATAAGTCATTTACAGAGTATTCTCTTAAGTGGAGCACACAGGCATAAAAATAATCTGCAGCAGTAAATTGTGTTATTTGTTCTCTCTTTTCTCTTTGGCTTCAAATATAACAGTACTTTTAGAACTTGAGAGACACAATATCTATATGCAGATTCTGATCTCAACAGCAACTGCTGCAGTGCCACTCTGGTGTTATTTGATGGAGGTGGCAGAGCACCAGATAAGAATGTGACCCATAAATGTTCTTTGATTCAGCCTTTCTGGCCAGTAGCCCCCAAAAGAAGAACAATTACTTCTTCCAGTGACTGAGAACATCACTCTGTTATTTAGCTTGCATTTAAATATCCTGATATTTGCATCAGAAGTGAGCTAATGAGTGGGTTTCTTAAGCAGTGTAAGTTCTTTTGAAGGAAAACAAAACCCTGCATGAACATTTTTTCTAGTCATCAGTTCATTGAAGCCAGCACTATTCAGCAATGTCCATAAAGCTTAAACCCCATCCTGAATACGAACATTTTTCTGAACCAGGTTTAGGGCAATCATAAAGTTGGGTTTTTTTGGCTCCCATAGGGTTCTTCTCACACTGACAAAAGATGGGTCCAAAACTGTGCACAGGAGACATCCCTTAAAGAAAGGTTATACCTTGGTAGGATTATGGGATAAATACTGCAATAAAATTAGATAACATCCTGGGAAAAAGCCTCGACTCTGTTGATACTGCTGTCTGTGCTGCTGCTCCCACCTACAGAGCCTCTGATGGAAAGTTATGGCTCTCAATTATCACTGTGAAAATCCAGCCCTATTTTGGGAGCTCTCATAACTTTGAGCAGTCATCGAGGTGTGGGAGGTTGACGGCGTTGTTGGAGGATAACAGCCTTCGTCTTGAGGCGCTGAGGCGTGACGAGCCTGCAGGAGGCAAATAATCCACCTCTGTAGAGCAGTTTCGTGAAACTCTTCCCTTCCTGGTTGACAGGAAAACTTGCAAAGCCTGGGAAGAGGACCAGAGCTGTGCTTCCAGGCTGCCAGGAAAGGAATGAACCCGATGGCAGCAGTTGTGGTCTCAGCAGATGACACTGAGACCATCGGTTTTCTGACTCTACATGATCACCAGACAGCCATGAGGTAGAAATGGCTAAATCTCCACTCTTTCGTGAAAGAACTGAGGTGACTTACTGGTTAAAAACTCTTCAATCCTCCCCAGTCCTCTCAGAGGGCACTTACTGAGAAATGGTAATGGTGTGCAGTCTCAGAGTGCTTTTAGAGCACTCAGTGTCAGAAAAAATGGCATTAACCCACTCCCCTCCCATATTCTGGACCTGTTTCTCAATGCTAATCAGGAGTAATTTCACTGAAGTGAAGGGAGTTCTACAAGACCTGTGTAAAAGTGAAATCAGATCCATGTATCATACATTTAAGATTCCTGGCAAAATATGCTCTATTTACTTGAGGAAATTAAAACATTTCAGAGTCTGGATGATTTAAGGGCTATGTTCTTACTTCCTAGAAATTAGAACAGTACCTCATGTAATCAATAAATGTATAAAACTGCCTGAAATGCAAGTATTGCAGAGGTCAGGAGTGGAAAAGACACAGCTGAAATCACTTTACATGACATACTGGAAAAGCAACATTATTTTTACCAACAGCACAAGGAAGCCATTGCAAGAGGCAAGAAACTGATTGAATGGTCTGGCAAAGAGCATTTGTTTGATAAAGTCAATTTTGCCACTTCCATGGCAAGTAAAACACAAAATTAGACTGTTCAGTGAAACACTTTGGTTCCAACCTCCTTTGAACTTTAAGAAATTTGGGGAAAAAAGAACTTGGTTTGGGCCCATCTGTGTGGGAAGCACCGCCCTGCATTCACACCACACACACCAGCAGTGTTATTTTCACATCAGATCACAAGCACCAGGCAGGGTGGGCTGTGTTCTCTCCTGCGTGGTCTGGAACAGGAATTACTCAGTTACACGTGAAGCCTTTCCAGTGTCTTCCACAAAAAGCAGCTCCATTAAGACCAGCAGAAGTGCTGATTCTGCAGAAGAGATGCTGCGGATCCTCCAGGAGAGCTGTAGGACAGAAATGTGCTCTGAAGCATGTGGAGAGTCACTCAGCTCCCACCCTCAAACGTGAAGGAGCTGCTTGAGGAGGTGTTGTAGAATCACAGAATATCCCGAGCTGGAAGGGACCCACAAGGATCACCCAGTCCAGCTCCTGGCCCTTCACAGACACCCCAAAAATCCCAGACTTTCCCCAGGACTTTGTCCAAGCATTCCTGGAGCTCTGGCAGCCTTGGGGCCGTGCCCATTCTCTGGGGAACCTGGGCAGTGCCCAGCACTGTCTGAGGGAAGAACCTTTCCCTGAAATCCAACCTAAACCTTTCCCTGACACAGCTCCAGCCGTTCCCTGGGTCCTGTCCCTGCCCACAGAGGAGAGATCGGAGCTGCCCCTCGGGAGGAAGTTGCAGGTTTGATGTAACTTGGAGGTAAACACGAAATTGAAGAAGGAGATATCCTGGACTTTGAAAGCACAAATTAGCAGCACATCATTTTCTGGCTCATAATAACTCACAGATCACTGTATCAGCTCCTGGGCTGCTGCAGGAGCAGAAGGAGGCTGCTGCAAAGAGGAACAAACCCTCCTCTGTGCTGCCCCTTCCCCCTGTGTTACAATACACCAACGCTTGTGATGTTTGGCCAAAGAATGGTGAAACCCAGGAGTGACCTTGGACAACGCTTGCTGGTGATCCTGAGTCACTGGCTCATGCTAAGGTCAGACCTGCAGTCAGATGTGGGGTGTGCAACAGGGACTTTGCCATCAGTGCTTTATGCCTGAGTTTTGCATCACAAATGCCCCTGAAGGCATTAAAATACATTTCTGTGAACATCCAGGGAGGGGAATCGACCCCTGCAGAGCCAGGCTCGGGTTTGAATGGGTTGGCTTTTTTGGGTTGTCACATCTTCCCAGTCTCTAAACCTTTGTATTGTAACACAGTGTGCCGTAAATATCAGTAATGGAAGGGATTACATCAGCCACCCTCGTGCTGCCAACCTCAATATTAAACTCTGCAGCAGCAAGGAGCCCTGCCCAGAGGACTATGACAACTATTCAGCTCCATTTATATCAGAATACAAAGTACAGAATAAACCCACAGCGTTTCTGGCAACTGATACTACGTGTCAGATAAGAATGGCACAGGGGAGAACAATGCCAGAGCACTGAAGTTCCTTCTTAGATTAAGAGCTGAGGATACTCGATACCTGCCCTTCCAGAATGTGCTGGAGGTCAGTCATTTCTTATTTTGATTTTTTTTAAAGAGTAAACCCCCACTACCAAAGCAAAAGCAAAATGTAGTTTCCTATTTCTACACCCACTGACTCTGTTAAGGGTGTGTTGGCTGCAGTAAGGGAAAGAGAGAGATCTGGTTGGATTTTAATGTATTTTCACCTCATTTCAGATACTCAAAAGACACTGGTTAAAATGCTTAAAAGTACGTTCAACATTTCCTGGCAGTTTCTCTTCGCTCATTCAGCTGCACATTGACTGTACTGCCCTCACTGCAATTTCAAGTTTGCTTGAGGTTTTTTGGGCCAAATAAAGTCCCATTCCTATGAGATAAGCCAACATTAATTTCCAGGGAGTTTGACCAGAACTATTGTCCCCATGTTAGACTGTTCATCAGAACTTTTTCTTTTCCACGAATATTCTTGGAAGACACTGCTCAAAGATTGAGGTAGCAAGTGTGAAATAATTAGACTCAGTGGAACACAGGTTCTAAAGAGTGGAAGGCATGATTCAGCATTTCATCTTTCCATTAATGATTTGTTGTTTATTTTTTGCAGATCTTCAAGGGAAAAACTGGACTGACTTCTCTGCATGGGACTTCGAGATCCTGTAACTGGAAAGATAAAGGAGTTGGCAAGAACTTGCTTTATCCACCATGCTGCTCTCTGACTGCTGCTGGCCCCACTGAGATGGCTTCATTCCATCAGTATTTACTGCATGTAATTTGCAAACAGCTCGTTGAGATGCTCTGAGTAAAGAAACAATAAAAACACAAAAAATATGAATGCTCAAAAAATGGCGTTGCCTGCTGTAGGAATATGGAACCAGATCCCCGGGCCCTGTGCCTTTATTTCAGCGAAGAGCTGGGCTATTGTTTCTATTGAAAATTGGTTGCCATGGTGGTTTCATCCGGGCTTTCGCCCTGATGAAAATTGTTTGCATCGGTGACGCAGCAGCGCTGGCAACCCAGTGTTTGCATCCACCTCCAGCCGTGGGACTGGAACCTGACACTTCACCTGGGCACCCAAACAGGTTCCTGAAACACCCGGGGAGCCCTGGCTCTCAGAGCTGAGGGGAAGTGGGAAAGCAGCACCACGCAGGTGGTTTGAGTGCCTGCAGCTCCTGAGGCTGCACAGACCTCAGACAAAATGGAAATGCTGAAGTGGAACCCCACGGCCAGGGGGATCTTTCCCCAGCCGTGACCCTGGTGTGCTGCTTGGATTTTGCAGCACCACCTGAATTTCTGGGAAGTTTCAGGTCTCGTGTTCTGAAAGTGATGCGAAGCCCTGCCTGACATTCAGATCTGCTGATACAAGAGTCTCTCTCTCCCATTTTCTAATGAGCCTCAATCATTAGGCTCCTTATGTCACAGGCAGCCAGTGATCCCATTAATTAGGTGAATGGCAGTCACCAGGACACTCAGACATGTCTATGAACAATACAGGTTAAAAAAGGAACTCTTCATGTGCATTTATTTCAGGTGACAGTTCAACTTCTGGCCCAAACTCGAGGGTCCTCCGGAACTTCACCTTGCTTCCCACTGGGTGCTGATTCTGTAGGGCGCATTCACAGGGACAAACCCAACACAGTCTGAGATCTCAAAGGAACTTTTAGGCTTAAAGCTTTCTCTTTAGTGAAAAAAGGTCTTTTGGAATCTTAAACCTCCTGCAAGGGACAGATGGGGTTAATGCTGCTCAGTGCATTGTCTGTCAGCACTGCACCATGCACAAAACAGCAGCAGATTTACTGGCTGGAGCAGTGCTGGTTAAATTGATTTAGATCTGGAACACGAGTACCAGTCCCTTCTCTTCACCTTTATTGGGAATCCTCCTTCACAGCAGATGTGATAAGTGGGGGAGGAGGAACCCAAGAGCAGCTGTGAACAATGAACAAGGACCAAACGTTATCAGCAGGAGAGAGAACGTGGCAGTGCCAAGAGCCCGATGGCAGCTCGCGCTGTGCGGAGCAGAGTGCCCGGGGTGCCAGCTCTCAATTCCTTCCTCGTTTGCAGATGAAGCAGCCTGGCAGTCTGTCTTTCCAGCACGGAGATTGTATTTCAGCTGATGTGCCTGCAGTGCCCACTCTGCTGAGCTGGAAGTGAAAGATCTGCTGAGTAAGAAATTATTAAAGGCCAGCAAGAGCCTCGCTGGCTTTTACCAGCGCTGTCGGTGCAACATTTATCGATAATGGAACAGCTTTTCCAGGAACACAGCCGGGAGGGACCAGGCTGTGCTAGCACCTCGCTGATCCAGCCAGCTGTTCCAGGAAAGGCAGCTGTCCACAGAGGCAATGTTGTGCTGGTCCTTTCTTCCAGAGGCTCGGGATGTCGGAGCTGAGGCAGTGCTCCGTGTCATGCATCGCCTCCCGCCCACACGGTCACAGGCTTAAAAGCATCACAGGCTCGAAATAGGGACTATTTGAGAAGGGACTGGCCTGTCTGCAGCAGCCTGGAGCCCAGGGGGATCTTTGGAGGGAGAACTGAGGGTCTTTCACAGTCCTGTGATCCTGCAGTGCTGACTTTTCCATTGGAAAGAGGAAAGCTGCAGCTCAGAGCTTCACCCCGTCACTACCACCAGGACTTGGCAGGAGTCAGATCAGAGCCCCTGGATACTTAAACCAGGAGCTTTGTGTAAAAACCGAGATATGGATTCCTCAAAGCTCCCAGTTAAAAATCTGGCACCCAAAGGATGGGAGAAGCCAGGTGACTCTGTGTTTGTACCACTCCTGCAGAAGACACCTTTCTCTTAAACCCTCTAAATCAATACACCGCTCTGAAAAAGGGCCAACCTGTAACAAATGCAGAAAAATATCAGCATATGAGAGGAAAATATCAGAGGTTGCACTTGGTTAGGCCTCTCCTACATGTACAGTCTGAATGATAGAAGCTGATAGCTGTGCAGTTTCTGTGGGACAGAATTTCATCCCATACCATGGATCTTGTGGGTTCCTCTGAAGGCATAAAGGGGGTAGGAACTGTGCCCTGCAAGGCTTTGCTACCCTGGCATGCTATGAGTAAAGCCCTGGCCCCTTCTCAAGCTCAATTTTATCGTTAGACTGCAATTGGGAGAGGCAAGAGAGAGATTTCTGCAGTAAATATTGTATCAGGCAGTCTGGGTTGCTTCAAATGAGAGCAGCTCATAAGGAGCTACTAAATATAAAATCATCCTCAGGGCAGCTCCAGTTTAAGCCAGGGCATGTCAGCCCTCAGAGAAGCACGGAATCTCTGGGATGTAAATAAGAGAAAGGCAGGGTGAGGGGGAGAATTAGCAACTTACAACTGAAAGTCTGAAAAACAAATGGAAGGTGTGCCATGCAAAGGGAGAGGACCAAAAAAAAAAACCCCATCAGGAACAAGAAATGTCCAATATCTGCAGTCCTAGTTAGGAATTTCAAGTGTCCCCTGCCAGTTTCATGCATTGCTGCCTTACACAAATCATCCTACACACCATGGTGGCTGCTCTACCTTGGAGGACCTTTCTGCTTTCTCCAGGCTCTTCCTTCCCCTGTGTTTGCACATAACCCACAACGTGCTGATGTCCCAAAAGCCTCCAGCAATAAGCAGAAATGCAATGATTAAATGTCTCAGCAGCAGAACTGTGTTTCCCATTGCTGCAGACTAAACTCCGCCTCCTAAAAAGGCAGAAGATGTTCTCTGTGGTTTTCCTGTTCTGTGGATGGGAGATCTGGACCCAGTTTTACACTTTCTGTGGGTGAAACGTGGTCTGCTGGAGGTGCAAGGGAAGCAGATCCAAAAAAACTCCCCAAGCAGACACGGAACCTGCTGGAGTCAGGTTCCTGCTGGATGTTATTGAACTAGTTCAGTGATCCAAAACTAGATCTGAACTTTGCTGCTCTGGCCTATATCTGAGGGAGATAAAAGCTGCTATCTATATCCTTGGGCCATTTCCGAGCCGTGTTGTGTTTCCAGGTTATGTTACCAACAGCTGCCTCTGCTGACTTCTTGCATCTGATTCATTCCTCCACTTCTATCCACATTTTCAGAATAAAGCTAATTCCACAACATATGGAAATCAACAATTATCAGCGAATGCTGAAATATATCAAGGTGACAGCAGGACACCCTGACTGGTGGTTAATCCTACGAGCCAGACCACGCTGACAGGTTTGCAAATACCTTTGCTAAGCTTCAGTGTCAACACAATTTTATATATTGGAGGCAGGTCCTCTCTTGAAGGGCACTTGCATCATCCTTGGGGTTGGTGTCCTGGTGCTTTTTGCACACTCTCTGTTCCATAGGCATGTCTCTGAGATGTTTCCCAAGTTCTCACCATACCTGGGCCAAGTGCACAGCATGTAGTTAATTTTCATCCTGAAAATTATCTTTTAATCACAGCATTAAAAGCATCAGTTTAAAATAAATTAAAAAAAAAAATAAAAAAAACCAAACCCCAACATATTCTACAGTGCAGTGCTAGTAAGAAAAAGTAGTTACATCCCAATCTGCTACAGGCCAGCCCAGTTTGACCTGTGGTTTTCTCATCTCCTGCTGTATCAATTTAGACTATCAGACCTACTTTTGTACACACATCTTCTAAATGGCTCTTTACCCCTGCAGCAGGTGCCTCTCCGTCTTTTATCCCTGGCACCCTATGAAAAACGAGCAAGGAAATGAAGCAGGACGCATCTGACAAGCTGGACTGGAGGGAGATGAGGTGACCACCTGAAGAGGAACCGGGAATTTAATCTGACTTGGTATCAACAGTATTCAAGCATCTAAACATCTTTTACTGCCTTGACCCAATTGACTTGGACACGGTTCACACAATAAATCTGTAGCAAAGTAATTCAAGTGTCCCCAGGTCATCTGCTGGCACCCAAAATAACAAACTGATGGTTTGGGATCCTAATAAATGGTTCTCCAGGACAGGCAAGGTGTTACATTTGACCTGCTGGGCCAGTAAAAACCCACTTCTTGTGCAACCTTGACTGAATTCTGGCAGCTTTCCTGAGGCTTGTCCTACTGCTGTAGGCTGTGGGCTGAAATCCATCCAAGGCTCTGGAGATCTTCGAGCCAAACTCTTGCTCTTTGTGCAAAATGTGTCGCAACAGTCAAACCCAGGTGAGCCCCAGCAACGGGGCTGGGATCTGCAGCCCTGGGTGTTGGGATTGGTGATGGATTTGTTACCAGCGCTGGAAACAGGAACACCAACCTGCACAGGATGGAGCAGTTGCTGCTGGGAGGCTTCAGAGCTGCTTTCTGAAGTTCTCCTCCAGTGATGGGTTGCTTTGTTTGGATTTTTAAGCAACTTTGGGAGCTAAATACAGCTGGATCAAAATCACCATAAAAGGGAATTGGATTTGGTGACCCTCCATTTCCTGAGAGTAGATTTTCTGGGCACAAAACAACTGTTTGAATCTGCCTCTGAAAGATTCAAGCATGAAAAACAGGGGGGTTGGCACTATTTCTTTACACTAAGATTGGAGCTGAGTATTTCAGTGCAGAATGTGTGGAGCACACACACAACATCCATTTTTATCATCATTAAAGCCATGGGTGTATATAAATGTATTTACAGTGTATACAAACCAACCTCCTTTTGCTTGCCATCCATTTACACTTTTAAATGTCTCCATCACAACTCAGATTGCTTGTCAACACGTTACCCTTATTTCTAATTTGAGTTCCTCAGAAAGTCCCTTTCTATCCTTCTGGTTGGACAGTAGAACCTGAGGACATCTCTGTTTCACACACAGATTAAAAATGGGTGGAAATAGATCCAGCAAATTGGTTTGCTCAGGACCTTTGCTGAAAGGAAGACACAAACCTCTTTGCTGCAATCCAAATCTGGGGGCTTTTACCCAAATCATTTCTATACAGTCTTATGGGAGAGAAGGCACTGCCCTTTTTTCCCTTAAAACTCAATTGTTTCCTCACTGACAGTTTTTACAGCTAAGTTATGAGTGTTATGAGCATGATGGCTAAAGGAGGGAAGATTGGATTGACTTTGGAGAAAGACATAAAGTTTAATAAAGCCAAGACACCCATGGACAGAGAGATATGAGAAAGGCCATGAAGGTATGTACACACACAGGTATTTAAATAATATCACTAAAAGCAGAGTTATCACATAAAGTCCATGCTCTATAACTTTGCACAAAGTCCCTCACCACTGTGGAGAGACAATGACATCTTTCCTAGAGTCCAGCTAGTCCGAGAGCCACTAATTCAAAGTAGATTTTTTGGCCCCATTGCCACAGTAAATCATCAGGATTGATGGAAAATGTGTTTAAAGGTGGTAAACAGTGATGAATCACCAGATCTGCTGCCTGGCTGAGATGGATCACCCCTCACATGGGATCTGCTCCTCCTGCCTCTGGCTGAGGTGCTGCTGATTCTCAGTGAAAGTTCAATAAAGCCACAGCTTTTTCCCAGGTACCTTCAGGAGTAATTTGTATTTTTGATTCATGTTTCAGGAGTGGAAAAATCATTAAGCCCATTAAAGGAATAATATTGAAAGGCACAGTGCAGGGAGGGGGGAAAGCCCAATGGCTGCAAGTGGACTGGGAAAAGAGGGAGAAACCAGTGGGTTCCCCTCCACAAAGCAGCACATTTTTAGTGTGGCTGAAGCATCTGCCTGTGACAGAGATGCTCTCACTGAGGACAGAGAGAAACGTTCATCACCAGCAACAAAAGACCTTGGAGCATCCCTCCCCGGCCCTTTGTTCCCTGAGAGTGTAAGCCATGAGCGATGAGAGCGCCGAGGGTTAAAGTAAAAATAAAAAATCGCTCTCCAGGAAAACACAGGAGAAAAGGGCAGCTGAATCTCTGACAGATGAGAACGCTCTCGGGGTGTCAGCAACAGGAGTTCTGATTTACACTATCTGGAGGGAGAGATAAGGACTCCACAGTACAGCAGCATCTAATAAATGATGGCTGCAGCACAATAACGAGGGCGAGCTCTTCATTTTATTTATTTATTTCACAGTTAATTTAGTGTTCCTGAAAGCCAGGGCTTTTTTTATACCTCTGGTCACTGACAGTACGACCAAGTCCTCCCTCACTCACAGCTCTGTCAGAAGACACTTTATAAATAACTGGAGATGAGGATCTTCCCCCCTGACCTGTGGGAACCAGCACTTGAAAAGAAAGATGAGCAGCACTGGCAGGCCCAGCACAGCCCTGCAGGGTCTCACACAGCCCTGCCTGCCTCAGACCTGCCTTCAAAGCAGTGAGCAGTGGGGCCACGTGGGTGTGGCGAGCACCTGATGCACAGAACAGCAGCTCCTGCTCTCAAACTCATCTCATTTCCACTTCTGGGGTCTGCTGCAAGGGTTTGAAATGAAGCCTTGAGACGTGAAGATCAGATCAAAGCTGGACTATGAAATAACAACTCCACTCTCACCCCTGAACCCCCAGTTGGAGAAAACCCAACTGCTAATTTGGGGGACAAGTTAAAAAATCACCCAAACACCTGATCTGGGGCCGTTTTCCCTGCTTTGCAGCAAGGATTGCTGCACGGCAACGCATTCAGTGCACTTGTTCAGAACAAGAGGTGTTGCAAACACCTACTTTGTTTTTGCTGCTGCTTCCATGTTCCTCATTCCCTGCAGTCTGTCCCTGGCTCGTTAGTCATGTTGGGGCAATGATAAGGTGGAGAATGATTACATAGTTGGCTCAGACTTTTCCCTTCCCAGTACAGAGTGTGCTTGGATCCCTCCTGGGTGGAGATTGACCTGAATGCCTGCTTTAAACCATGCACATGCAAGCCTGGAGTGTAATGATTTCCACTTTGGTTATGTACCTGTTCCCATTCCCATTCCCAGGGCTTTCCAAACAGGATGGTCCTGATTCAGGTCCTGTTGTTGGCTTTGCTGATGTGAGTGAAAAAGCTGCAGATCCTCGTTGAAACAAGTCACCTTTTCTCAGCTGTCTTTAGCAAAAGCTTCACTCTGTGCATTCCTCACCTGTTATTACATGGAGTGAATTCATGAGCGAGTGTGTTGTGACAGTCCCCTGAGGAATATTGCCTCTGGGAATAACTTTCTGAGCTCCTCACAGAGTGTTTTGTGAGTGACTGCATTAGGAGATGCTCACTGGGGAGGTTCTGGGTTTGTCTCTCTGTCTTTCATTAGGGCAGGGGTGGGTTTTACCCAACTCAATACAGGTAACTCCTACCCTGAGACTGTCACTTCACTGGGTGACAGTCACAGCACAGGACAACGATCCTCAGAGGCCAAGAATCCAAGGACGTGCTCATTCTTTTCCCCCAAGCCTTCTCTCCTTGTGTGATTTTATTTTGCAGAAGGTACTAACGTCCCTTCTCTACCAGTCCGAGCCTCGGTTTCCTCCTTGCCTCAGTCTGTGCCTCACCATCATGTTGGAGCTGCATCATTTCTCCTGCCATGTGTTCAGTTTCAGCCTTTGCTCTATTCCCACACTGCGAGGAGTAACCCAAACACAGACTGCCTCGTGACTTGCCTGTAGCAAACTTCTCCTTTCTGCCACAACGCCACCGGAATTACCTGTTCAAAGCCACCCCGACCGCTCCTCCTGTTGCTCCACAGCCTCCCACTGATGACGCCCTCACATCCATGTGTTTTGCATGCAGTTCTGATGGAAAAGCAGGTGGAAGACGCAGGGTGAGGAGAGGGGGTTGGAGAGGACGCTTTGGGCAGTGAAACGCAGCTCTGCTGGCAGCAGAGGCTGGCTCAGCCCTGCCAAGGTACCACCGCTCCTGCCCCGAGCCCCTTCCAGCCCTGAGCTCCACCTGCTCCGCCAGTTCCCAGCTCCCACAGCTGTCAAAACACTTCTGCCAGGGAAAGCAGCGCTCTCCCCCACCTGCCTGTGGCCCTGCCCACATCGCTCTGGTGCCTTAGTCCTCGCCTGGAACCTCTCCTGCTCCTTTGCACCTCTGCATCCCACCCTGCTCTGCCCCAGCCCGGCCAGGTGTGACCACTCAGCTCTGTGGCCACTTCTGACACCTCTCTGTCATCTGTGGACATGGCAATGCCAAAAAGAACCAGGTGAGCCACTTGGTCTGCTCTCCACCAGCTTTGTGTCTTTTCCATGTCAACTTCAGTGCCCCCAAATTCTCGCCGTGTTGCCCAAACAGCAGAGTAGGTCTGAGCCCTGCTGTCTCAGCAGAATAAGTGGTGAACTCATGTGCTGCTGAGGCATCCATCCATTCCACATAAAAACCAGGGAACTAACGCATTCTAGACATTAATCAGGCACCCAAAGTCATCATCAACTTATTTTGCTTTTAAGTCCCTTCATGATAAAATGAACCACGACAGAGATGTTTCAGAGCTGCTTTGGGATTTAGATTAATCTAATTTGGGGGTTTGAGCACCTACACATCTTAGGCTACGCTGAAAATCCCGAGCTAAACTGATTTTTTGTGTGGGAGAAGATGCTGCTTCCCAAAGCAAAGGGAACCGCTTGCCTTGAAGCCAGAATCCACAAAGTCAGAAAGGCTGGAGGGGACTGGAGAAGAAGGAGGGGAGGCACATTCCCAGTGGAAAATGCTATTGATCCTTTGCCCTAACAGCACCAGCCAGTAATACTGCAACATGACCTAACCTGCCCAACAAAGCAAAGTGCTCAGCAATTTGTAAAAATCCCCTCTAGAATGTAAAGAACAAGAGCAGAAATGCTGTTTAAGGTTTGCAGGTTTCCTTGGGCAATGAAAGGAGCAGAAGCCTGATTAATCTCTGATTTGTTCCCCTGCAGGAGAACAAACACATCCCCTGTGCTCACACAGAGCTCGCTGGTGTTGGGTTTGTCAGTGCAGAGGGAGAACGTGCAGAGAGAGGGGGAGAGGGAGGAAAACCCTTTTCCTACCGTGAGGAACATTCCCTCAGCTGAAGGCACGGCACAGTTCTCCCATCCTGGGCTCACACAGCCAGCCCCAGCAGGATGAGCTTGGGGGAACACCCTGACTCAGGTGCATTTTGTGAGGGGAAGGGATCATCTCTGATAAATGAAATAAAAATAAAACCCTGATAAAACTTCTTGTTTTCTTTTTCACTGAGCTTCAGAGCTAGAGCTTGCTAAGTGCACTCAGAAATGCTGAAGAGGCAATTCCTGCTGGTGCAGAGGAGCAGGATTTGGGATGGAAATCTACCATTCCAGGTTAAGACTGAAATGAGTGTTCCACCACTGCCTGCTCCCAGAAAACACCCTCTGGAGAATTATTGGAAACATTTCCATCTGACAGGCTGGAACTCAGCCTCTGCCCAGCCAGGACTCAGCTCTGGGGCAGCCGCTGACGAGCCCTGGGCAGCACAGGTGGGGAAAAGCCACAGGAAAGCAAGGATTCCTCACATCTTTAATCATGCAGCTAAAAAGGGGAAAAGACACAATGCTGGACATCTCCTGGCTTCCCAGGGAAGTGGATCAAACCAGTGAATGTTATTATTGTAATGAACAGTGCCCAGTGGGCCTTGGGAATGAGGGAGGCTCCTTTGAGCTGTGGTGCATCAGCACTTCCCAACCAAAACGTGGCAAGGATGGATGAGAGGAGCAAGTGGGTACAGACAGATCGGGCAGGGGAGCAGGAGAGCTTTCAGACTGCTGACAAGTCTGGAAACACAAATGAATAATTTTGTTTGATATTTAGAAGTTATAAAGAGGCAGCTTGGCACCGGGCAAAAAAATGTTTCCCGCTGGACTTTGTAATAACCAAACTGCAGAACATTTTTACATGAAGAGTCAGCCTGAATCAAAACAAGGATTTAAAAAAAAAAAAAGTTTTGTTTGAAATGTCAAATGAAATAGTCCGGACATTTCTGTGCCTTTTTCAAAATTAAAGCAAAATTGTGTTTTGGAAAATCTCGTCCTTCCAAATTTTATTTTCTTGCAAGAAGGAACAACTGGGCTGGAGGGAGAGCAGCTTATCCCACTCCCTGCACAGATCACATGGAAACAAGCCTTGCTGTCTCGGTGACATGGCAGCTGCCAAACCACTGCTGGGCTGAGGAGGATGTTGAGGAAGAATGTGGAGAGGGAGAGGGAAGCCTTGAAGGTACCAAGCACCCTGCTGGCCTGTCA
This sequence comes from Orthonyx spaldingii, assembly GCA_013397795.1. NCBI lineage: Eukaryota > Metazoa > Chordata > Aves > Passeriformes > Orthonychidae > Orthonyx > Orthonyx spaldingii. The sequence continues at coordinate 69,698 of VZTJ01000996.1, read as the reverse complement.
CACATGGGCTGTGAGAGAGACCTGGGCACGAGAAGCCCTTTTCTCCCTCCTTTGGAAACAACCCTGCATGAGCAGTGCTTTTGTCTATTACCCAAAATAATTTCACAAGCTATTTACTTTTCACCCTCTAATTATTATTATTTGATATTCAGGTATGGGTTGGAATTCACTCCTGCTCTGTAATGTGAGAAATAAAACTGCTGGGGAGTTTCCCCTCTGTGAAAAGCTCCCCATCTAAAGCTTGTTCCTCTGCAAGCCCTTGCCTACGTGAGCTCAGTATTTCCACCCGTGCAAGGACTACGTAGCTGTGTGGGAATGCCTGGAGAAGGCCTTTGAAGAGGGGCAGATCCGACTGGAATTTCAGTTCTAATTAATTGCTGTAGAAAATGTCACCGGTATTATTCACCCAGCTGTACTCTGATGTCATGTTTGCCCGAGACAAAGTTCTGCCGTGCACTGTAATGAATCATAATATTTCAGATGAATATGCAGCAGTGACATTCCCCAGCAGCTGGAGCTCCACAGGGCTGGATGAGCTGCAGTCTGACCTGTTCCTGAGCTCCCTCCCTGCTCACAGGCAGCCCCCGCCCCACCTTCACAGGGATCAGCCTCTCTGCACCCTCTGCGCTGGAATTCCGCTGCCCTGGGAGGATCCGTGGCTCTGCCAGCTGAAGGAAGTGTTGGTAGGGCTGTAAATCACCTCTGCTTCCTGCTGATCTCCAGAGCTGACAGAGATCAGGCTGCTTCAAGCTGGAGAAGCTGAGCCAAGGTGGGAAGAGGTGGCTGTTATGTATGATCACCTTACGCTGCAATTAATGCTTTTTCTAATTTTTTTTTTTTTTTTTTTTTTTTTTTTTTTTTTTTTTTTTAATATCCCTTTGCAGAGCAGGTTCCTCTCTGCTTTCTCCTTTGAGTTAAACCTTCCACCACTCCCATGCCTGCCAACACCCACTGGTAAGGAGCACTGCAGAGAAATCTAATCAGACAGGAGATCAACTCATTACCCTGAGAAGTAAACGTGTCTCTCAGACAAAGCAGCAATTTTGTCTGAGTCATTGCAGCATCCCTGAGTGTATCCAAAACAATCAAAAGCTGGCTAAACCAGTCCATTTGTAGCAGAGCCATCACCTTTTTTCTTCCTGCGAAGTCCCAAGGAGAAGCCATGCTCTGCTTGCCCTACTCCTGGCAAGAAAACCTTTGTTAATTAATAATTCAGAGAAACCCCACACCCTGAGCCTTCACGTTTCCTCTTTGTCACAGGACTTTAAAACGTGGCAAGAGAGAGGAGACATTTCTAAATCCTTGCCCAGCTGGTGAAGGGCTGGGAATGGAGTGATCGGCGTGGATGGGGACGAGCAGCCCAGCCCGGTGCGTGCACGGGGATGAACAGGAGCAGGAGGAGGAACAGCGTTACCATAGAAATGAGGAGCTGCCTGCACAGCCCTGTTTGTCACATCAGCATCTCTGCACGGGGGCTCTGGCCAGGCTGGGGGGGCCTTCGGGGTTCAGCTGCTCCCTGCAGCTCCCTGGGGCCGCTTGGGAGAGCTGAGCTCTGACCACGGGCTGGGAAGTTTGGGGAAGGAGCAGAAGCGCTGGCTCGGGTGCCATCCAGGAAACAGCGTTTGGAGCTGCTTTCCCTCAGGAAGCCAGGGATGGAGGAGGCTGGAGAACAACACCTGGTCAGGCAAAGCACGAGCAGAGCGGGGCTGAGAGCCTTGAGCTCCTCCCTTGGTTTCACAGAATCGTTTGCTGCAGGTGGAGGAGGGGACGTGGTGCAGGGAATCAGGATCATGGAGTGGTTTGGATTGGGAGGAACCCTAAAGCTCATCCAGTGCCACCCCCTCCATGGGCAGGGACACCTCCCACTATCCCAGGTTGCTCCAAGCCCTGTCCAGCCTGGCTTTGGAGGTTTGCTGTGGATTTGCCAGCCTGTGATGGATGCAGTTGGGAACCCGTGCTGTCCCTGGGATGGGCTGCATCAATAATTCAGCCTCCTTTACACCAGGGTTTGGGGTGTAACAACAAACCTTTCTCTTTGTTCCCCTAAAAGATCCTCACTTCGCAGGAGTAGAAGCCCAGCCAGTGTTTCCTAACAGGCTCCCCAGGGGGTGGCTGGGGTTCACACCACCGGCAATTTTCCTGCAAGCCTTGTGGAATTTGGTATTTTTCATGAAGTCTAAACTGCTGGACTCTTCTCATTAACTGAAAGTCTTAGCTTTCATTTTTTCCTAGATCTCATGACTGCAAAGAAAAGCTTAAAAACATGACCCCTAAGCCTCATAAATCAGAAGTTAAATAATTTCTTTTTTTAAACTCAGCCCAAACATCCCTATTAAAGAAAAGAAAAAAAAAAAAAGAACAAGAGAAGCTAAAGCTCATGACATTTTTTAACCAGAAGGTTTTCATTTTTGCAGGAGAAGCTGGGGGCTGGGGAACTAAGTCTTGGTGTTACAACATTCAGAATATATATGGGTCACACACAAAAATAAACATAATGCAATCTACATTACAGATATTTCAGGTCTGACCTTGCAAGGGTTTCTGACAGAGAATTTACTGCCAAGACATGGTCTCCCCTTGGCCTTGGTGAGCACTGCCAGCGGAATGGGACATTCTTGGAGAGAGCAGAGGAGCTAAAATCATAAACATCCGTGACACAGCCAGCACACACAAGGCTATAAATAAATCTACCTGAATGCTAACAGCTTTCAGTCAAGAAAAATTGTAGATGACCACTGGCCAGCAAAGGACAGCCCTGTCTGACCCCCCAGCCCGAGGAGCCTCTCACACCACACAGGCAGGGACCAGGCTCCAGAACATTGTCTGTCCCTCTGGATGCTGCCCCAGCAAATGATCTTCCTTGATCAAGACTTAATCCAATAAGGAAGACACAATCAGAATGTAAATGTCAATTGTAGTTGAGAAATTTGACCTGCTGGTCATAGAAGCAGCTCAATTTAATTAGAGCTACTTACTGGAGTCAAATGGGTGCCCACTGTAGTGAGACTCGCAGGCAGCTGTGTGAGGGCAACATGAAGAAGAGGGAAAGAGGGATCTGACCTAAAAGTGAGAAGCAGCAGGGTCAGAGGCAGGACAGACACCTCTGTTTGCTGTTCCTGCCCTCGGGGCCGGGCACAGCAGCAGCAACACCCCACGCTTGGGAAGTGTTTTCCATCGAGAGCTTTGCTGGCATTGACTGAGGCCCAGGCCAGCACAGTTTGGATAGAACAGCTGTAGCTCAAAGAGGTGATTTGGGCACAGCACAGTTTGGATAGAAAAGCTGTAGCTCAAGGAGGTGGTTTGGTCACCCAGAACCCCCCTGACCTGGCACCTCTTTGCTCCAGCTGACGTGTGCTGGCTTTCGGAGGCAGCGTGGGAGCACAGACACTCAGAATTCAAATCCTTTCCTCTCCCAGTGCAAATTAAACTCAAATTTTCCTGCTTTCAGCTCTGTGTGTAGAGTATTTGGGGTTGGTTGTGCACATTTCCTGCTGCCTTAAAGGTGTGGTTAACACCCCGTGAAGGGCTTGGAGTGTTTAAGCCTTGACACGGCCCTGGCAGACCAAGAATTTCAATGTATAAAACCCCAAACCCAAGAGGGTGAACTCGAGGCCAAACAGATTTGGTCTTACACAATTGCCTAGAGGTACTAAAGCTTGATCTCCATGCCAAAACCTTTAGTTTCTCTCAGTCACTGAGACTTTTCAAAGTTTTAACTGTTCCTTGGCACGGCAAATCGGAGCGACTCTTGTAACACTCAGTTTTCAAGTGTTTATAAACAGCCCTTCAAAACCACCTGCAATTAAGTAAGCAAGTTTTCACACTTACAGGTCCAGATCTCTGTTTTGCATTTTGATGTGGTCTCAACAAAACAGTCTCAGAAAATGCGAGTGCCAAACACAAAGCAGGGTTTTGTCTCAGCCTGATGCTCAGCACCCACGTCTGCCCTCGTGTTTCAGCTGCAACTCCAGAAAGCAGGACGTCCAAATATACATTTAATCAAGGGAGCTACAGGAAAACTGCTTTTTGATGCTGAAGGAAAAGGATGGAAAAAGGGTAAAAATACTTATTTCAAAGCCAAGGAAATAATGGCAGCAGAGCACGGTAAGCAGTGAAAAACATGCCTGAGAAAGTTATGGGATTCCAAGACGTGGCTTCCACCCAAGAATCCTACAAGCATGGCACAAGCAAACCCAGATAAAGACATTTTTAAACAGCCCCTCTAAACAAAAATTAACAGAAGGAGCCGAACTAGAAAATGTTCACATGTAATTCCAGAGCAGATGGACTGTAAGTCTCTGAAACAGAAGGTCTCACCCACAGAAGTTTCTTCCCGTCCTTGGAGTACGAGCGACAACAAAAGCAGCGTTTGCAGATCTGGATGTGCTCGTGTTCTCTTACCTCTGTGAGGCTGAGAGCCTCAGCACACAAATGTGGAGGTAAAACCACTTGGGCTGAGTGCTGCCAGGCTGCCAGGCCTGTGCCTGTGCTGCAGTGTGTCACCCCAACCTGCCTGAGGGTCAGGGTCAGGCTGTTCTGTAGGACCAGTGCCCCAGGGGGGACCCTGCCCTGACCAGGGTGGGGGACAGAGGGACTCTGCCCACTGAGCTGAAGTCATCCTGGCACGTAAAACTGCAAAACAGGAGTTTGGATCCAATATTCATTGGTATCTGGAGCTGAAATCTCACTTCAAACCACCTCTTCCATTCAGGGAGAGCTGGACCATTGCTGTGCAGCCCAGTTTGGGGAGGCACAGGCTGGGAGGGAGGCACAGCCAGGTTCTGAACACTGTTGCACAATAATGGTGCTCCGGGGCTCTTGTGCAAAGCAGAAAAAACCATGGTTTTTTTCATTCACAAAGGCTCCCCACCAACAGGATTCTGTTGACCTGGAGAGCAACCTCGTGAAGTGAAACCTTACAGGTGATTTAAACTGGTGTCATGTATCTTACTGGGAGCACAGATGGGATGTGAAACATCCAAACTTGCCTGGGAAGCTGCCTGGATTTTTATCTGTCCACATAATTGAATTGCAAGAGATTAGGTAACCTGCAGGCCTTTTCCTGTGCTTTGAGAACCCCAAAATCCTGCATGAATTCAGTGAGCTCTGGGCATCCCAACCTTCTAACCGCCCCAGTTCTGAACAGGTGAATGAACCATCAGTGCTGAGGGGCTCCCTGGGGTGTGAACAGGCAGGACCCTCGCTGGGGGTAGGGAAGTCTGGACTCCTAAAGGATGGAGGAGCTGGATTTGGGGATTGCACAGGGAGCAGTGGCTCTGCTGGAAGTGGTAGATACAGATCTATTGAACTGGTTCTTCCAGCGCAGCCTGAGTGCCCGGCCAGCTGGCATTTTTGTGTGGAACAGCACATCCCCGAGTGACAAGGAGTGGCTGGATGAACGAAACCCTGCAGCAGGAGCAATAATTTAGGAGTCCATTTAACAGATGATGGCTTTTGGGGCTGTAAATGCCTGTGAAAGCTTCTGGCCATGGGGCCAGAAAGCCTCGGTCGGGCTGGGCCAGGCACTGCAGCAGCTTCTGCTCCAGAAGGAGGCACAGGACACTGAGCACCCCAAAAGCTCATGTGGGACCCTCACCCAGGTGGTTCCTGTGAGCTCTTTACCCCTCAGACCCAGTGGTCAGATTAGCAAAAGGCCGTGGGGGAAGGGAAATGCATTTTCCAGTATTCAGGATAATCCAGAGGAGAAGTGATTGTCAAAGAAATAATCTTCATGGAATCATAGAATGGTTTGGGTTGGGAGAGACCTTAAAGATGATCCAGTTCCACCCCCTGCCATGGGCAGGGACACCTCCCACTGTCCCAGGCTGCTCCAAGCCCCAATGTCCAACCTGGCCTTGGGCACTTCCAGGGATCCAGGGGCAGTCACAGCTGCTCTGGGCACCCTGTGCCAGGGCCTCCCCACCCTCACAGGGAAGGATTTCCTCCCAATATCCAATCTAAACCTGCTCTCTGTCAGTTTGAAGCCATTTTGTAATTACAGCCCTAAGCATCAGCTGCTAGACTCCCCTGGGAGCCTCACCCACCCTGCCTGTCCCTGGGGATGCTCGAGGCACCTTCCCACTGCCTGCCCACCCCTCAGGGACTCCCAGAGCCAGCCCTCAGAAACATCCACCTGCAGAAATCAGGGATTCACTGCTGGGAAGCTGAGCACGACTGCTCTAGCTCCACACTGTAGGCCTGGCTAGAACGTGGCAAGAATTCTCCCCCGCAGGGACTTTTAAGCAACTGCCAATGATTTCCCAGGCTCTCGGTGCCAGTAATAAATAAATAAATAAATAAATAAATAAACAGGGAGGGGGGAAATGCAAATGGAGAGGACACATAAAACTGCCAAAGCAAATTCAGGACGCAAAAGAAAAAAGGAGGAAGGGAAAAGAAAAAAAAAAGGAGGCATTGAGAAGAGCACAGTCTAGCCAGTAACACTTTCCAGTGCCATATCTGAGCCCAGAACAGTAATTCCTTGTTTGCAGGCTCCTCTGTTAGAAGCTAAATGTGATTGCAACTGAAGTACATTGATTAACCCAAAATAACTTTCCCTCAATTTGCTGGCTGCTCAGGAATACTCAGGAGAGCTGCTTTTGTTCTGAACTAGTCACTCAGGAGCTCTGGCTCCGGTCCTTGTGCATCTATTGAAACTGAGTGAACCAGAAAAACGCCAGGAACTGCACAAGGACACATAGTACAGTTTAATTAGTTTAGAGAGAGGAATTTATTTTTTTTCCAAGCATCACTTGGGTAAATTGTTGTTGTTGTCGCCGTCCTTTTTTCTTTTATTTTTTCTCTCTTTTTTTTTTTTTTCCTTTTTCATGGTCTTGTTAAAATAATTTCATGGTTGCAGTTTTTGTTCCTGTGCTTAGCAAAGCAAGCTGTAGCAGTCAGAGCTGCTGGAGGCCTGAGGGGGAAGGCTGGGACAGGCTCCCTCTTCCCACCAAAAAAATAAAAAAGCAGTGCAGCGTTTTATCACGCTGCTTGCAAAATGATGCGTTTAAAGGGCAGAATTGTCAATGTCAGATGCGAGGCTGAGGTACCTATTAATAAACAGCCTCTGCATAGGAAATTCTTTGCAGACTTTAATCAGGAATTTTCCATAGTAACGCCGTGTTCCTGCAGTTAGCTCAGTGACAGCGGTTTAAATTCCACCCAGTGGACTTTGCATTCGCCTTTGAAAATGGAAATAATACATGGGAGATCACAGGTGCTTCGTTCCCTGATTAACAAACATTTCATGAGGGCTTTTTGTTCCCCCGCTTTCGTCCCTGTACGTATGTGTGAGCTGAGAAAGGGAGTTAATTTTAGCATGACTGAAAGATCTGGAACCAAATCCAGCCTAAAATTCATCTTCAGTGCTGTTATTATCATAAGAGTTGATGGAAGAGATCCTTTCAAAAAATGATGGAAATCTCACCAGTCACTTCTGGAAGTCCCACAATATCATGTGTCAGACCTTGCAGGAGCGGCTCTTGTCATGAGGTTTTGGCCATATCCAGACAAGGAAATAAGCAGCTTCTGCTTTGGGATTGAAGTGAGAAAATCACATCTTAAGACTGCAGAAAAAGTTTCTCTGACCCCAACTCCAACAACTGCAGGGTTTTCTCCATCTCCAGTTCAACCCTTCAGCCACTCCAGCACTGTTCAGCTCACTGAGACTGCTGGAGATGGAAGAGCCCTGTGCACAAAACTGCCTGAAAAAATGACTGCAGCCCCTCCTGCCAGGTTCTCCTCATTCCCTTACCACTTTCAGTTTCTCCAGGCCAGTTTCCTGCATCTCTGTGAGCACCTGCCTTTACCCACTCCTGAGCCAGACTGTCCTTGTGTGACCAAACCCTCCTTCCCTGGCTGAGACAGGAGATGATGGATGGGTGGATGGATGGATGGATGGATGGATGGATGGATGGATGGATGGATGGATGATAAACAGATAACCCTCTCTGGGTGCTGCACTCCACCAGGCACTGCAGTCCCAGTTCATCATCCTGCAGTCAGCAGGTGGAACCTCCTCTGACTTTACCTGTCAATCCCAATAATTACCTTCTCTGCCACCCACTGCAAGACTGAGTCCTAAAAAATCAGCGCTCCAGTGCCTTAGATCCAGCTCCTAAGTTATCCACCTTATCCCAGAGGCATTTTGTTTGCCACACAGGGTCCCTGGCTGCTTTTCTGCTAAGTTCCACGTGCTATAAACTATGCATGCTGTAGGATAAATAAAAGATTTAATACCCTGTTACTCCAAGCATAGGTGTCTTTCCACTTTACTCTGTCTTTTCAATTTTGTAGACCAAAATCAACTGCAGGGGATTTATACTTAGGCCACAAATTGCTTGAGGCTAAAAGAAGATACCAAGGAGGTCACACTGGCTGTCCAGCCTGCTCATGTACTTTTCTCTACGTGTTACATCCTCTTTTGAAGCACTGCTGAGGAGAAGAAACCGGGCTGGACGAATATCCAAACTGCACTCTGTTCTCAGACTTTTGCTCTATGGCCTAGCAACAAAAAGCTGGAAAGCCAAGCAATGTGGATATCATGGAAATCTACCCAAAGTGCTGAAAAAAATGACATCTGCAGGAAATGTTGTGATAAATAATCCCAAATCGCGTGCCTTATTTCTCATGACAGCATCAGTGCATTTGCAAACCAGGCTGGAAATAACAGCTATTGAGGCAACCTAATGGAAGTGCAATGTGCTTCCCATGGCTTTTATTTCTTTTTCAGGAGCAAGGATTAATGAATTCAGCAGCAAACCCAGACCCCGCGTTCAGCAAAACTTCCACGAGCAGCTTAAGGAGTGATTGATGGGTAATTTTCCAGATCTCAACAATAACAAGAACAGCCACAAACATGAAAGGATGCAGCAGCATTTTTGTGGAGCAGTGTTGGATGGCTCAGTGTGCCATTGTAGCGATTGTTCCGCGGGTCCGCGGGGGGAGCCCGGTTTGATCAATGGAGCCCTTTGGAATCAAATGCAGGTATTTACTCGAACCCAGCACGCAGCCCAGTGTTTGTCTAGCCCCCAGTCTGCCTGTGTCAGCTAATGCTGTGTTTGGAAGAGGTTTCTGACTCTGACAAAGAAATGGATAACCAGACATTTCCTCATCATCCCATCTGAAAATCTGGGAGTGAGCGGCACCCGTGGATGAGAAGAGAGGCTCTGTGCAATCAATAAAATGAAGCTGGCCTCTGAATCCCGGCAAATAAACAAAGCTGTGCTCCCAGGGCAGCCCTCAGGTTTTCAGCAGGGTAAAGGAGAGAAGACAGGCTGATGATTTTCAGTGCTTGGCTCTTAGGTCTGCTTTTCACTCCTGGCGCCTGTGGGAACTGCACCAGACGAGGAGGTCAGGACAGGGACCACCTCTTAAAATAATGGCTGTGAGACTCTCAAGGCTCTTCTCTTCACAAAGAGGGATGAATGTCTCCTCTCTCCAAGCACACTGACGTGCCCAAGGTCGGATCCTGAGGGACGGAGCCACAGTTCCACAGGCACACTCCTGAGGAAATGCCTAATCCAGGCCTTGCCTCAGCAGATCAGCTTCATGTGACACACTGCACCAGTGCCCCGTGTCCCCTGCCCAGGGAGGCAGAGATAAAGCCCAGCCACAGTTCCTGACATCGATTAGCCCGGCATTACCATGTAATGATGGTTATTATTGCCTGCTGCCTGATAAGGGCAGGATCCCGTTGCACTTGTCAGGCATTTTGAACTCTGCTGCAAGCAGACGATTTGTAAAATAAAAAGAAAACCCAAAACACGAGCATCCCTCGCACCTCCTAAGTGAAATGAAATTGGGGTGAAACGCTGCCTCTTTCCAACAGTTGTCACTTGTTTTTTAAACTGTGCATTAAACCAGCATTTCAGCAAGTTGGGAGAGTGATATGAACCCGGAATCAGAGGCTACGAAATCCTTTGTATTTGTACAGCCTCTGCCAAAAGTGCTTTATTAGCAGGTCACAAAGTCTCATAGGCTGGAATTCCTGCAGTAAATGGCATTCAGGCTAAGCTCACAAATCATTAGCCATGCAATCTTGTTTATCCTGCTAGGACTTGGAGTTTGTCCTGTTACAAAATCAAGGCAGCAAGGTTGAGTGGTTCCAAGTGAAAAGCCTGATGAGTGAACAAGATTCTCTGAGGAGGGACGAGGGGGCTGGAGGGACAATCACTGGGTGTAAACACGGCTGGGAGGCAGCACGTGAAGGGCCCTGTGGAGGTGAGAGCCCCCTGAGCAGCCAGAGAATCACACCAGTGGTACTGGGGGCCCTGGTGTTTGTTCTGGGGAGTTTGCTGTGGACACCAGCAGCCCCTGAAAGAGGCTAACAGCAGCTTTTATTCTCCCACTGATGCATGGGATCAGGACGTGTACAAAAAGTTCCCTGGGAAATTACAGCACGCTCCAAGTCAGGGAGCTCTGCCTGGTGGGTGCAAGCACAGAGAACTGGTTTATGGGCATGGTGATTGCATGAGCAAAAGCTTCTTAATTAATATTATTTCAAAGACAAAGAGAGATTATATATTTTTTTTCCATGTGATAAGTCACCAGACCTTGCTCTGCAGAGCTGAGGTGTGACCACAGCGTGCACAACTTCCCCACGACCTGACCCTGCAGCTCATGGCGTCTGCCCAGGGCCCCCTGGGGCTGTGGTGCTGCTCAGAGCAGCCCAAGTGCAGGATCCACACGATGAGGAGTCTTGAGGATCAGACAAAACAGGTTGGAAGAGCTGAGGAGAAAAGGATAAGGTCCCAAAAAAGCTCCTTTCCCTCCTGGAGGCCCCCGTGATGGGCAGTGGCCACACAAGGCTGCACAGGGGCTTGTCCAGCTTCCTCGGGGCTGGGTCAAACTTTAAAAAAAAAAAAAGCTTTAGAGAAGCTTTTGGTCCTATAAAACAGCGTCTGTCATTTACTGTCAAGCACCTAATTGCCAGTTTTTTGGGGAAGTTGAAGGTACCACCTGGAGCACTTAATTCTCCATTCCCTGCCCACACCCTCCACTTCACCCTCTCAGCACAGGGCTTAACTTTGGCCTCTTCTTCATACAGTGCCAAAGTTCAGCCTCTGGGCTTGTTGAGACCCAGTGTAGCACAAAAAATAACTCAAATAACCATCAAAACCCAATACTCGTCGAGTATGTGAGACAGAACTACCCTCTGCACCAGTCACCTGCTGAAGTCCAACAACATTCTCCAGCTTAAAGCTTTTTTGTAGCTGCTTTTCCTGCGAGCAGCATTGAGATTCTGGCAGCCCATCACCCACCACAGATCATCAAAGCACCCAATTTGCAAACAATTCAGAGGCTAAAATGTATTTGCTGCTATTCAGCAAGCTCCTCTGCCTATCAGCTCAATCTGGAAAGCGTATTTGGCTCAGGAGAGAGCAACAAGGAGGACTAAAGGTTGATTTGGCCCATAGTTTCTTTCACAAAATTAGTTTTTCCACTTCCAAGACAATGTTTTATAAGCTCAGGCTAACTTTGCAGAACCCAGAAAATCACCAAGGCGACGCTAAATGTCAAGACTGGCTAAAAGCAACCGAGGCACTGCAGCACTGCACATGTGAGCAGGGCTGTGCCACCCCTGCAGCCTGGGAGCAGCGAAAGCTTCACCTTGTGCCCAGGAATTGCACACCACACACTCTGCCCTCCACCACAAATAACCAGGAATGACATGGTGCTGTCTGTGGACTCCCTGCAGCTGGCAGAGGGTCAGCAAAGGGGTTCAGTTGCAGTGTGCAATCAGAAAACAGCTCCATCTCCAGTGAAAAGTCAAATTTTTTCATTCATTGGGGTGTCTATTGGCATTCCCAGAGTAAGAAAAGCCTTTTGCTTCTTCCCATTTGATAGAATATTGTTTATGTTAATCTTGGCATTCCCATCTCTGAGTGCCTGGGAAAGGCTTTGCACTTACATGAGCTCGTTCAGGAACTTATTTTGTGGTACCCTCCAAGCTGAGTACACAAAATGCACAGTCTGATTTACAGCAATTGTGCTAAAATGACAGATTTTTAATTTTAGTTTTTTAATGGCAGACAGTACCCTCTGGATTCTGTCTGCTTGAGTGGCAAATACACTGAGGATAAGTGAATGCCATGAGCGAGTATTGTCATGCTTCCCTCCTGGGTTCCCAGGTGTATTTTCAGCTTTGCTCTATTGTGTTAGATAAATACCCATTGAGGAAGGGGAGTCGCACATCACTTTTGAGGATCATTACTAAAAATGGATTAGATTTCCCTTTTCATATTTCCCTTTTCATTTTTCAAACCCATCTGCCTCTTTGAAGGAGCCTGTGCAGGGGATAACCCTTTGCTGAGGGAAATTACAGTCAGAACCACTTTTAGAGGACTGTCAAAAGTGATCAGGCCTCAATTCTGCTGCTTGATATATTCAGTCCGAGGGCTGGCATGGAAAGAGAACAAACAGTTGTGGGGGCAAGGCTGACATTTTGGCCCAGCAGCTCCAAAGAAGAAAGCACAACCTCTGTGCAGACTCCTCTGGCAGTGGTGCCACAGCTCTCCTGCCTCCCCCGTGAGCCCAGCCCTGCACACATCCCATCCATCCCGCCATGGGGATCTGCACCACGCAGCAGGAGCAAGCCCTGCACCCACATAAAATCATGTTCTAATACCAGAAGAGGGGGAAAAACAAAAGAAATCAGTATCACAGGCCAGCTGGCATTAGACAGGATGGGAAAGCAGGAGCAGTTGCCAGTTCTCTGATGCACTGCAGCACTGAATCGTGGCAGCCACTGCACAACCTGGTTTCGTGCTCCAGAAAGAACAACCAGCACCAAACATTGCAGGTAAAGACACTTTCTAACTAATATTTTCCAAGAAAGTTCCTCTCTCAGGGATTTAAAACACAAAGGCATTGCAAGGACTCCCGCGGGGAAAAGCTCCAAAGGAAGATGGATGGAGGCTGTGGATTTACTGCTTCCATCCCTGGGAGCAATGGGGGCATCTCAGGCAGCAGCAAGGGCTGGTGCAGGACTGGGAAAGGCGGGGGGAAGAGGCACCCATGGGTCATAAACAGGAGCCCCACTGGCAGCAGCAGCAGGGCAGGGAGACAGAGCCAAAGGTTTCCATGAGATCCCACAGGGACGACTGGCATTGGCCGTGAGAGAGGGAACATCCCCAGATCCCAGAGCTGCTGGAGCTGCAGGCTCCAGCACAGCCAGGGAGGATCAGCCGAGGGATCTGTCACCAGCAGGAGCTGGAGGAACAAGTAACGTGAAACTCCTGAAACTGGGAAGTTTCTGGACACAGGGCATTGGGATGGGCTGGGACGGACCCTGCGCCCCACACCAGGGCTAAGTCAGCTTTGCTCTCACACACACAGGGGAAGGAGCAGAGCAGCAGCAGCCAGGCCCCAGGTGGGCCCAGGGATGTGTGGTTGGCTCTGCCCACCCAGCACAGCCATCCCCATCCCAATCCTTATCCCAATCCCAATCCTGATCCCACAGGGCCAGCACCACACTGAGCCTCGGCTGCCAAGCCCCGCTGCCAAAGGCTATTCTAGGAGCTGGAACAAAGGAGAGTATCCTCTTGCCACCCAAATAAAGCCCCCTGCAGTTGTTCAGGAAGGTTTTCCAGCTGAGGAAAGGTTATGTTGTCCGTGCACCTGCTGCCCTTTCCCCAAAACATGGAAAGAATGTTTTGGGTGTCACCGGTGAATTCTGTACCTGGCAGAGCCATCACACAGGAATTAAATCCTTAAAAAACAACTGAGCTTTACAGACTGATCTGCACAACAACAGTGTCTGTGCCACCTACCCCAAACCTGCTGCTCCCTGCAGATTTGTGTGGTTGAAGTAGATTTATGGTTAAATTATGGTCAAAATTCGGGTCTGTTTGGTGGAGATGAGCGAGGAAAGGGTCTGTGAGCAAACACTGCAGTGCCTTTGGCTTGGGTCTGTGCTGAGTGAGTGTTTCTGGAAAAAGCAGCCAGAAAAGCCACCTCTTTCCTTGCATTTCCATGAATTCCACATGCATTGGCAGCTCACCTCCAGCCCGGGAACAGCCAGCCAGGAGGCGAAATATGCTGGGCCGTTTTCTGCCCCCTCTGCCTTCAGAGGCTTTTGGGATTTCGGTTTTTAGACTCTCACCCTGCCACGAGCTGAGGTGCAGAAGCTTTGTGTGGTGAAAGGTGGGTTCTTAACTGTCTGTTCAGGCAGTTTGTGGCCTTTGTGACAAAGTTAATGCCGTGGCTGTTAAGAAGAATAAAGTATTGATTTGTCTATGTTTTGAAAATGACTTGAGACCGTGATAGGATTCTGCCTTAGAGCAAAAATCCTGCCTGCATTTCATCATTCTAGAAAGGGGGGGGACAGAGAGATTCCTGCAGAGATTATTGTATTTGTGAGACTGGGTTTTTTTTCCTCTCTGCACATGAACAGCCCATGTGAGACTAAGTACTTTCCATGTGACTAACTCATTCCCATGCTTGCTGTGTAACAGGGCATTGAAAGCACCAACAGGCAAGGTCAGAGCCTGTTTGCTGATGCTAATGTGAGAACAAACACTGCAGAAAAAATTAGGATTATGGAAGTACATGTGTGTTGCCCCCAAGATTGTTCCCTCCTGAGAACAGCTGGGGTTTGCTGGGGACATTTCCCTCTGTCCCTCTGTGCTCTGCAGTGTCTGGGACAGACGGGAGCCCCTCTGGAGCTGGAGGGAAGGAGAAGGATCTGGGATGGCACAGCTGGGGTGGGTACAGCCCACATCCTGCAGCCCTGAGCAGCTCTTATCTGTCCTGCCCCGTTCATGCAGGGTGATATCTCAGGAAGCAGGGGGATTCTCACGCTGGCACCTTGGCATTTACTGGTCTGATCATTTAGATTTGTGTTTTGTCAGGTCTTCCCTCCCCCATCCAGCCCAGGACAGCAGGAGCTGGGCAGTCCCTTGGTGATAAAAGCAGTGATGAACTGTTCATGTCCTGTCTCCAACCTAGACCTGAACACATCTTCATTTTTGGGGTTTTTTTTTAAGTTTCCTGTGTTCATAATGGGGGTTGAGAAGAGCAGAGGGGCCAGATAAGTGTGTGCATTTCAGGGGTATGAGCCTTTTGAGGAGGCATTGCATTTTTAACCTGAATTATCACCATTTCGGTGGGAAATCTTATTTGACTCCTGGAGGAAAGTGGCAGCAATGCCCCAGGGGTGGATCTATCAGTAATTTTTGCAGCCTAGGACAATGTATCAAAGCCTGGGTCTATCACCAGCCCCCTCCACACCTATCCCAGTGCTCCTCACAGACCCAAGACAATCTGGTCCATCCAGGGCTGGTTTCCAGCCTCTCCCTGCCTGCTGTGAGTGGCACCACACTGGGTGATCTCTGTAACTTCAAGTGCTGCTGACAGATCTGAAGCATCAAGCCCCACGTCCCCACAGGGTCAGAGGAGTGAGGGCAGAGCCCAGCGTGGCCAAGCTGTCCCCACTCAGTCCTTGGCTTTGTGTCTGACACCCACATTGCTGCTACAACACCATTAAATAGGTTTTTGTTGGGGTTTTTTTTTTTTTGCTTGGTTGGGTTTCTGTTTTTAATGAGTGCTGGAACACCTTTCTAATCTTTCTTTTTAACCTTAGAACTGTACAGAAAGTGAGAGTGCAGTAACTATTTGAAGCTCTTCAGTGTGTTTATCACTGACAGAGCTCCGGGCTGCTGCGACTTCAGCAGCCCTGGGGTGAGGTCCTGACACCTCCAGTTTTGGAGGACAAGCGTGTGAATGGGCAGACAGCAGGGAGAGAACATTTATTGATCCGCCGCTGGAAGTACAAACGGGATGTGCAGCGCTGCTGTCCGTGACAGGCTGATTGTGCTGATTAAAACAAAGTAGAACGGAGAGGAACTGATCAAATATCCCCCAGCAAGAAGCGATGAAAGCGCTCAGAGCCCACACAATGGAGATTCTGGTCTGCAGCATTTCTGATGTTTGATTAATCACTGGCGTAAGCTTGCAATTAACACTAATGAGATGTAGCACAGAAATCCTTGAGAACTGTTCAAATCAAGTTTCAGCTTCTTTCTGATCCATGATTTCCACTGCAAGCAAAACCCATTTTCTCTCCAGCTGCTGGTGGTGCACTGTCAGTCACTCCACAACACCCTCACAGGCGTTCAGCAGCAACTGCGTTTTGCTGCAGAGGCAGCGGCGTCCAGCCCTGGGTGCTGACATCCAAAGAGAAGGGAATGCACGGATACCCAGCCTTCACAGTCACCAGGGCACCGGCACAGCTTCCAAATACTCCTTGGCTCTGCCAGCCAGTTTGATCACTGGGCTAAAAGGTCAGGAAGTCATTTTCCTCTGACTTTAGAATTTCTCAGCTACTTTCTTCCATCTCAGTGCATCTAAAATCCTGGGAATGGAGAACCGGCTCCCTTTAACCTCTTGTGTGTTTGGCTCTGTGGAATTCCTACAAAAACACTGCAAACCTGAATGAGTCTCCCCAGCCTCAAATGGCACTGACAGCCATCCCTTTTGCTTTTGTTCTGCTGCAGGATCAGCTCTGGAGCTGTGCAGGAAATCCGTGGGCTCGGTTTACTCACGGCGTGTTTTCTGTGTATCGAGAGGGATTTGTGTCTTCTGGCTTGGGAAGTAAAACTGAGAACACGGAGAGGGTAAAGTACAGGACAGAGAAGGAACTGGATGTGAAATTCAGCAGTGCTGTCACCCTTGAACAGTGTCTGCAGCGAGGGGAAGGTGAGGTTACTTGGCAAGCAAAGAGCAAAATGAATGGCAGTTGAAAGGCAGTGTTTTGATAGTCACTAATTATTAAACTGTAATTAGCACAAGGATGCAGGGATCTGCTCGAGTCCCAAAGCAAACAGGCAGAGGTTAAAGACAAAAGGAGCTGCAGAGGCTGAGGAGGCAGAGCGCAGGCAGTGCCTGCAGGACCCCACACCTTGGACCTGTGCTGTGGTCTGGTGCCACGGGGGGAAAACACACACAGAGGGGATTGGAGAGCCACAGGGGTGCCCAGGGCAGAGCTGGACCCATGGGGGACACCCTGGAGAGCCCTGAGGGGTCAGGATGAGCAGCCGGGGGCAGCTGGGGCTGCGGGACGGACTTGGGTGGGGAACCAAGGCTTGCTCAGCCCAGGGATCCCGAGGCTCAGCTGGACCCAGAGCTCCACAGGCTCTGGAGGCTGGGATGGGAGGCAGGGCAGGGATGTGGTCAGGGTCAGGGAGATGCTCAGCCCAGGGAGGACTGCAGCAGCAAAGCAGCACCTACAGCCCAGGGGCCACTGAAAATCAGCAGAACAGGGTTTGAAACCCTTCCCTGCAGTTTCATGGCAGCTTCAGTCGTGTTTGTCCAAGGTTACTGAGACACCTGAAAACCTGGGCCTGTGAGGAGCAAACTGTGGTTAAAAATGTTGTGCTGTGGGAAAGTCTCGCTTCCCCTCTGCTACAAAGACATTCTGAAGACCCACCAAGGGCTGAGAGGCACCTGGAAACTTCCCCTCTGCCTTGAGGATGTAGCCAGCCTGTCATTGAATCTAAAAATAGCGCTCAGAGTATTGATTAACCTGTCTGAAGGAAGCAACAATGAATTCGAGAGGAAAAATGAAACCAAGCAAAGCCTTAGAGTGTATTTGACAGCGAAATCTGGGTTAGGAGAAGCAGAACATGCTTTATTACCAGTGAGTGGCTGTTGCTTTGTAAAGATATTTTTAATTATTCTCAGCCAGAAACACTGTACCCATAGAAATCCACTCAGCCTGGTAGGAAGACTTTTCTCCTAAGAGGGTAATTTATCTCTTCAATCATTTGCTCCTGACTAGTTTTTTACTTGTGTCCTTTTTATTTTCTTAAACACAGGATGATTCTTCAGTCTGTGGTCTGAGACTCTTGGCTATTTGTGTAGATTTAAGCATATGAAAATCATAAGGATTGCTAAGAAGAGGAAGGATCCTTCCCCCCTCTTCTCTCTCACTGAGGGAACAGGTTCAGCCACACACACACAAAAAAAACCTCCAACAAAAATAATAATTAAAAAAAAAATCCTGCTGAGCACTCAGGGAGGAAAAACTATGACAATGCTTAAAAATAGGAAAAATAAGATCTTTCTTCAAAATTTTATATTAGGTCATTAATTGACCTTTTTTCAAACCTGAGAGAGCCAACAAGGGGCAAACTACTCCTCCTGACATCACAGTTCCATTGGAGATCAAAGCAAATCCACGACTCCATGGGGCAGCAGAAGTGCAGCACCAAGCGTGGATTCCTGGGCAAACATTCCTGCGTGGATTCCTGGGCAGACATTCCTGCGTGGCCAGGAGAAATGCAGTTACAATGGGCAGATCCCAGTGATCACATCAGCTTCGGGATAACCCTTCCTCCTGCGCCCCCATGTCTGCAGTAAAGCAGCAGTCAGGGTGTGCAAACAGCACGTGGTGGCTGAGCTCTGTCGTGGTGACCTTTCCCGTGGTGAGCGATCCCATCTGCCCTCACCGGGGAAGATAATTGCTAGATTAGATTAATGCTCCCATATTAGATTGCAAATCTCAGGGAGAGGGTTTTTTTTTTCCAGTGCTGTGGCTGCAGGAGGACGGACTGGGAGAAGCTGAGCAGGGAGAGGAAAGGGATGGATGGCTCCAAGGGCTGTTAAAGGGTAAAGGCAGTCGTCAGCGAGCTGCAGGTTCACCTCCTTATCTCAGACACCTTCACAGGCTGGGCTGAGCCAAGGACTCCCACTGGAGCCAGTGGACTGAAAGGTCAGCAAGCAAAATGCAGAGTCTGGAGAAAGAAAAAGTTCACAGGGGGGAAACAAGTCTGTGAAAGGTCTGAAAAACAACCCCCAAAAAACCTCAGCAGGGCAGAACAGACCGGTGAGGTGGAAACATGGCAGGAACTGGAGATCCTTCAAAGCCAGGCAGGAGCAGAAAGGACCAAAGCAGCCTTGGGAAAGCTGCCTGTGCACGGACCCTGGGCACAGGGAGCACAGCCAGGGCTCCAAGTGGCTTCTCAGTCAGCTTTTAAAAGAAAATTTCTAGCTTGGAGACTTCTTAAAAGCCAAACTTCACTTCTTTAGAGACTTTTGGCCACTTTTGGCTACTGCCACAGCAGGTCAGGCTCCCTGGGAAGGTCTGTGAGGGGAACAAGTGCTGGCAGCACAAGCCCAAGCCTCCCTCCAAACCTAAATTCAGCCTATCCAGAAAGCTGGGATGCAAGTCCCTGCTCAAGCAAATGGTTTTTTTTTTTTTGAAATTGCACCAAGTCTGCCACCCCTCAGTGTGAATCCTTCTGGGCACAGGGAGGTGTTCCAAGTATCCTCACTCCCACTCCCTCCCCACCAGCCCCTGCACTGGTGACACGAGACAGACATAGCGACTGTGAGTCCTTCCTAAATCCCAAAATATTCCCTGCTACCAATTTAGGCTGCCTGGGATCTTGGTAAGGGCTATTCTGGAGAAGCAGCTAGCCTTTCTGGGAAGCACAGCGTGTTTCTGCTGACAGAAGTTGGAGCAGATGCTCCGTGGTTTTCGCTCTGAGGATGTTTTTATTTCCTCTCTGCGGAACTTTAAATGTGCCCAGGTATTGGGAGCCAAGCAAAGTGCAATGGATCCTTTCTCCAGCTTGTTCTTTTCTCTTAGAAATTGTTCGTGGTTTCATTCTGGAGGACAAGCTGTTGGATGTAGAGGAGGCCCAGCAAATTTCTCAATGCAGCATCTCTAAAAGAGCAAATGTGCCATGAAGGGAGTGGTCCTGCCTGTGAAATGTGTGGTGTGGAGGGATTCACACCAGCAGTTCCAGTGCAATTCCATTGCAATTCCAGAGCAGTTCCAGTGCAATTCCAGAGCACTTCCATTACAATTCCAGTGCAATTCCAGTTCAAGTGTTCTCTACAGTAACTGCAGCAGGAAGGCTACAACACCGAGCACAGATTTGCCTCTGAATGGTAACTAATTAATACAAATTGTGCAATTATTTCTTTCCTCTTTTGTTCAGAACAGATCCTCAGGTGTGCCTTGTACCAGCAGCAAACAAACAGACCCTCACAGAGTTCCAGGGAGCGTTTGTATCTTCATTGTACAGAGGGGGAAAGGGAGGCAACAGGATTTCAGCTGGCTCTGATCAGTGGCAGAAGGATCTTTGGATGTCGCTACAGCCAAGGATTACCCTTAGAGGTTTTAAAAGATCTTCCCAAAGTCTTAACAGGGAGAACCTGTGACCATTAGAAAGCTGCAGCTACAACAGAGGGAGAAGGGAATTTGTGTTAAAACACTGATGTCTGCCTCACCTCACAGAACTTGGTGGCAAATTCAATAAATCCGTGTTTCACCCTGCAGCTGGAGAGGTTGTTCTCTCCCTGCAGGTGGGTGCGAGTTTTGCTCTGTGTGTTTAGGAAAGAGGGGTTAGCCAGCCTTTCTCTAAGTTTTTGTTTGGTTTGTTTTCTTCAAGATGAAGGGGAAAATACACCTGCCAAAGAAATGAACCTGGGCTGTGAATAAATGAACTCGCAGAGGAAGGAAATATTTGTTTAGCTCTTATTCTCATTATGCTACACCTGGCTGCCAGAGCCACTGGAAAATTTCTAACAATTTCACCAGGCCATTTGCATTTAAATCGCTTTTCCTGACATTATGTAAATCCCTCAGAGGAGCTGAAGTTTTCTTTTGCTCTCTCTCCAGGGCTGCACTCAGTGGTTTGCTCAGTCCTACCCCGTTTTCCTCCCTCTGCTCCTCACTGGGGCACCACATGAAACCCCAGCTCCCACAGGTTCTGTCTGGACCTGGGTCAGAGATGATGGGTTGTGGATTTCTGAGACTTCCATGGCAAAATCACTTTACAAACGAGTTTGGGTCCGAACCAGAACACGTGCTTGGGCCCAATGTTACCACGAGTCAGAGCTGTTCTCCTAAGGCTGTGCTTCCAAAGGGATTATCCAGTGGTATTTTCACTATTCAAGGACTCTGCTGCCTTGGGCTGCACCAGGAGAGTCCTCTTACCCTTTGGGAATTGTGGGGATAATTTCCTCATCCAGAAGTTTGCATTTTCCCCTCTGTGAGTTTCAGACAGCTGGAAAAGGGGGCTGAGGTTTGCAGCTCCAGCTCCAGTCTGACTCCAAAGCCACGACTCTGTCCAAGCTGGTGAAATAACCAACATCAGAGCAGACACTTGATGCTGAAATTGTGCAAACTTGGGTTGGAATGGTGGCTAAAAAGAACAGCAAAACAGGAGCCTGGGAATTGCAAAGAGGGACAAAGTCAGCTCTGCCTTTCACAGGCTTCGACTCCAGACAGGGGGAACTCAAGTTCAGGAACAACGAGGAAGACACAAGAAAACTGGCTCTGCTCTAATTCTGGACTTGAGTGGAGACTGCTGCAGTCCCTCCCTCCAATTTCCAGAACTCCAAGGCTTTCCTGGGTAACTTCCTCTGGTGCCTGTGGAGTGAAAAGTAGGAGCATGGAGAGGCTGACACTGAACTCAGGCACTCACTCCTGCCACCCTTCGCCTCCCAGACGAGGGGGGTTTGCAGCTCAGCACCATTTGCCAGTCTCATGTTACCCAGAGAATGCCCATGTGTCAGGGGAATTCCCAGCTGGTTGGTGGGATGGGCTGCTTTCCATGGGGAAAGCGGAACAAAGCCCTGGATGGGAGCCAGGGCTCACAGACACTGCACTGAAGTCATCTGGCTCTTTGGGTGGGCACACGCACCTTAGCTTGGAAAAAAAAAAAAGAAATTAAAACCTCATTGTTATATTCTCTTAATGTGGTCACAAATGAAATAGAAATATCTGGACTTTAACAGCAGACACCCCTTCAGAGGACATCTCCTGGTCTTTGTCAGCCACATCAGGGGAAGGTTTTGCAGCCCCTCTGGACTTTTCCCCCTGCTCTCCAGGTCCTGGATGTGCTGCAAGGTTTGGTCTCTCCCCAGCAAACCACTAATGTTTGCCAAGTGCTTGGAGATCATCCGATGAAAGGCTCAACAGAGCCCCAATCTATTATTTCTCAGTCAGAAAAACACATTTGCTGAACAGGAAGAACAAAAGAATGAGCTGTGGGCCCCCAATAAGCATTCAACACAAGTTAATTTGCTCAGCAGCTGTATTTTGTGGAGACAGATTGCATATTTTCATTGTTAGAATAAAAATGTCCACTGGGCTCGTATCCTTCATGCTTCCCATCTCTGCCTGTTACACTTCCAGTCTGGTCTAGAGAACAAATTCAATTTCTTTCATAAACGAGAGATCCACTCAAATAATTTTCCCTTTGTCCAGGCAGAAATTAATGAAGCCAGAAGACACACGAGGCTGCAGGAGACACACGGGGCTGCAGAACCTTCCCTCTCATGGAACACAAAATCGTGGCAATCTGGCCCCTGGCAGGGCAGGCAGTGAGCGTGAATCATGGCAGCCTGATTCAGAGCAACAGGGACAATAATCCTGAGCTGCACCAACTAACCTTCAAGCTTAGTCACAGTTTCACACAGCTAATGAGCAGAGGGAGCAATGAATCCTGGATTTATGGCTCTCTGTTCCCACAGATTTCGCCTGGAGACAACAGCAGCATTTCCTTGCATCTCTAATGACTTATCTTGTCTTGAGGACTTCCCCCCCCACCCCCATCCTTCCCTGCACCGATGAGGTTTTTGAGGTTTTTTTCTTTTTAAAAATCATTATTGAATTTTTAAAAGCCTGCTGGGTAAATTCTTATCACCAGCTCCTACAGTAAAAATACAGAGTGACACCCGTGAATCTGCCAAATTTTGCTCCTCGTTGGTTTTCCCCCCGTCTCTCCCAGGTTCTGTCCACACAGAATTATCAGAATTACCACGGCTGCTGTGCAAGGCTCTGGCTGTGCAAGGGAAGATGCTCTGACTCCAAACGCTGCTTCCACTCCTTTGTAAATTACCCAAAGTGACTCCAGTTTTATTTTTAGCTTGGAGGTGAATCATTCAGGAAAATCTGATAAAATCCATTTAACCACAGTGAAGCTCTCAAACCTGAGCGAGTTCTAGCTAACTTTTATGAAGTTTACACATGATTACTGGAGCTCACACGGTTAAAGGGGGCACATGTTTATTTTAACTCTCACAAAATGACTTTGGACTTAGAACCCCTGGAGAATCAGGTCTGTAAACACATCCCGAGTTACTGTATGGAGACAAAATGACGGGAGAATTGGGGGGGAAGTGTCACTAACACAAAAGTGGGGTTTATTTTGAGGACAGAAGTAGTGAGGAGGCAATGCCAATGCCCATATGTGAAGCAGTTTCATCCCTGAGATCAAACATTCCTCGTGTTTGGAGAGTCTGAGGTAAACATTTTACCAAGAGGCTGATACAGCCACAGATCCCATTTTTGTGATATCTAATTAAAAAAAAAAAAAGAGAGAAAACAAGCTCCATGCTATTGACAGCCAGCATCTGCAGAAGAAAGCTGAGCAAAGGGTGCTTTGCACCCTGGATGTGACCCATGGGACAGCTCTGCCCAGCCTCCACCCACGTGTAACATTTATATTTAGCCCCAGAATAAACTCTTTTTTATAATCCTGCCACAAGCTGTCAAGCAGGGCAGCCCCAGACTAGATTTTGCTGCTGTTGTAAAAAAAAAAAAAGGAAGAGCATGTCTCATTTTATTAAAATACTGGAACATATAATAAAAAATTAAAAATAGTGCAGAGTGCTACCTTACATAAAACACTGCCCTGAACTGCCTTCTATTCCCAGCATCCCAAAAATGCTGTAATCCCAGAGCAAGCCACAGCCCAGCAAAGGGAACTGAAGCTGCTGCTCCAGACACACAAATGGACCCCTTCCACTCCAAGGCTACCTGAGAAACCTCAGCAAAATGACCATTTTCGGTGCAATTTAACAGCACATCCATCTACCCACAACAGCCTTTCCTTCCCCTCAGTTCTCAAGCAAGTCTAGTTTAATTAACTCTGTTTGCCAGAGATGCTCAAGGGAATTCTGTGCCCTTCAAAAAACATCAGTGGGACTCGGCTTCACCCCCATCTGTGCTTTTGAAAAGCCTCTTCAAAAATCCCATGTGGGAAAAAGCAGGACCTGCAAATACCTGGGATGCACAGGAGACTCCTCATGGCACTGCTGCTGCCTCCTGTTCTGGCTTTTCCATATTTCAGAGGCAAAGCTTGGGGCTTTTCTTGCCTGCAGCTCCCAGCAGGTTCCTATCCCCAAGCCAGCTGCAGTCCCTCCCTATCTCTTCTCCACCAGCAGCATCATCTCCTTCCCCTGCTTTCGAACTAACCACAAATATTTTGACAGAGCTGAGATAGGAAGCAATTGCACTTTCAGCTCTGCTGGCACGTCTGAGGGGATGGCAGCCCCTTGGCCTGACACAGCAGCACAGCGTGCCTGACTTCAGTTTCCAGTTTTTGTTCCCATTTCTTCTCCAGTGACTGTGGTATCTCTGCAATCTTTACAGGCAGTGGAGAAAAACCTCTTGGCCTGACCAGGTGATGCGACTGCCACGTGAAGCCTTGGAGCCGAACTCTCAAATGTGAATTTCCAAGGTGCACTGGATGTCCAGAACTGAATCCAGAGTCCCATCACAGTCTGGCACTGGTAAAGGATAATTTCAGCAGGTTGGGATGTATGGAACAGAGAAGAGGACCTGAGGGATATTGAGATAAACAGGAATTCGCTGTGTGCCCTTTTGGGTGTTATTAACAAGAGCACAGCCAGCCACAAGATGGGATTATCCTCCTCTCCTTGGCCCCTGGGAGGCTGCACCTGGGGTGCTTGGTGCATTTTGGGGCTCCTCAGGAGAGGGAAGAGCTTGGCAAGCAGGACAGAGTGGAGCAGAGAGGCACTGAGGCATCAGGGAACCAGGACACTCAAACGTGGGGAGGGGACTGAGGGGGTTTAGCACTCCTGAGAAACTTTGGAGGTGTTTAATTCAATCTTCCACGCCGGAAATAAAAAACCAGAGCTGTCTCCTCTCAGAGATGCACGAAAAAGAGAGGAGAGGCAACAGCCATGAGATGTTGGACAATTCAGATGGGATACAGGAAAAAAATTCATGAGGGTGTTTGCACTGCTCAGTCTCTGTTCAATCTCCATCCCTGGGGATACTCAAACCTCCACTGGGCAAGGCCCTGAGTAACCTGATCTAACTTTGAAGTTGACCTTGCTTTGAACAGGAGGTTGGGCAAGGTGACCTCCAGAGGTCCCTTCCAACCTAAATTATTCCGCGATTTTCTGGAAAAAGTTCAGATGCAGAATTTATCTTAAAAGCACTTCTCTGAGAGATTCAGCTGAAAATGCAGCGGCTCCTGGGGGGCTGTGGCAATCCTGATAAGGTGTCTGGTATCCAGAGCTGGCTTCTCAGGGGAGCAGCCCGTGGGACTGCATGGCTGCAAAACAAGAGGCTCAGCCCCAGCTCAGCCCTGAATGCTGAATCCTATCACCCAGACTGATCCAACTCAATCCAAACAGTGCTCCCTCAGCTCTTCTCTAATGACAATAGGGTTTTTTTTTTTTCTTTCAGGAGGCCAGTCTACAGGCTATCACAACAGCAGCGCTTCCCGCTGTCAAATTCACTTTTTAAAAGCCAGGAAAAATGGAGGGGAGAGATTACAGAGGGATATCTCTGCACAAAAGCGGGACCAGAGCAAAGCTCTTTCTGTAGTGGGGCTGGGAGGGGAGCTCAGGCTTTTAGGAGGGATAAAGAGATCCCAACTCTTTGGAGAGAGCCCCGGGGTACCTGGCAGGACCATTTGCCCTTTTCACCCGCTCCGGGACACGCTGGCTCTCAGCTCCTCGGGAGCTCTGCTCCCCTGGCACCAGAGAACAGCAGATCAGCTGGTGCAGGTCACACATTGCCCAAGGTCCCCTTGGCCACTCCCTGTTCCCTGCCCTGCTGAACCGACTTTCCTTGAGGCAGAGGTCACAGGAGCGTGGCTCTGACAGGTCCCTGCACAGGGCAGCCACTTGTCCCACCTGGCCAGGGACAGCTCAGGTGGCTCCACATGTGCCAGGGGCCGCAGCAGAACCACAACGTCCCCCCCACCCCTGTGCAGGAATTCTCCACCTGCATTTGCTGCCTTTTGCTGTAAATACTTTCTGCCTTAACGAGAACTCGCTGCTCCAAAAATAACTGTAATTACCCAAGAAGCAGAGGAGCCTATTTACAAGATTTAAAGGGGAAGAAGAAAGAAAAATCTCTTAGAAGAAAACTTGGGCCTCAGAATACAAAACTGAGTTGAAAAGGGGCGACTCCTTCCTCTGGGAGAGGCTCAGCCCCTCTGGCAGGGCAGGGGCATGGCCTTCCTTGGTACTTTGCCCACGCCAACCACCAGGCATTGCTCAAGTCAGGTGGCCATAAATTATTCCATGAACACCAATTACCCCCCAGAAGCAAAGTGTCTGAATGAGGTGGAGGAAATCTGTCAAAACTCACACCTGTGAAAGTTTATAAGTCTTTGCTGAATGTGAGGGAGGGGAAAAAAAGAAAGCAGGCGTTGAAAAGCCATGAGTGTGCACAAGAGAGTACCAGAAAATAATAATTTAAAATAATAAACTTGTTACAACAGCAGCAATGATTGCTGTCTATCCAGGCTCTGAATAATTCAAAAGGTTCCTGCTTCACTTAGGATCTCAGGGAATTTTCAGACCTGCCAGAATTTTCTGCTGGTAAATAATGCATCTCTGGTGTTCAAACACTCACAGTCCCCAATTAATACTATACATTTAACACTGCTGATTTTGAAATAGAGGAAGTCTGAGGAAGGCAAATTCCTGCTGAGCTGCCTGAGCCTTCAGTCCTTCCCGTTTCCACCTTGACCTCTGGGTGCTAAAACTGCTGGTGCCTCTCGCAGTTGCCACATTCACACCGGTAACAAGGAGTTAATGCAGCTGAATCTTTCAGCTTTAACCTACAAAATAATTCACAATAGGATTCCAAAAAGGGGAAAAAACATAAGGCAGAAACAGGTGCAGCAACGTGCAGCTTTCTGAGCGTTGTTTCTGCACCGGGGGTTGTCTGCTGGTGCTGACACGAGTGCCTGGAGCACCCCAGGAGCTTTGGGCAGGGCTCACCAGGATCTTGCTGGTTTAGAGAAAATTCCTGGGTCCAAATTTGGAATCCAGCTCCTGCTTCACCTGAACCAAAGCTGAGTGAATTAATGTACAGCACAGCAGTTCCGAGAGGGACTCGGAGAAAGCCTCTCCAAACATCCTCCTCCTGTTTGCCTGATAATTTCTATTCTACCCCACGAACACTGAAACAGAAGGACAAGCTGTTCCTCTGATTGATATGGCAATTTTAGGAATTTTCCTCTAGTCAGAGTGGAGATGCAACAACCTCCCTGGAAATAAAACCAGAGAATTGAGAAAGGAGGCAAGAGCCCAGCCTGAGAAAATCAACAGTGACCTGGGAAATGAATAAGTAAAGGCAAGGAGAGGCCTATTTTTCAATGCAGCATGGGGAGTTTTCTTGAATAGAGACTGTATTTCAGATGAATTCTCTTCTAAAAACACCTGAACGTTTCCCTGCCTGTTTGTGTTCCCCACGGGGAGGCTGCAGGCTTTGTACCAGCAGGACCCCACATTTCGGGAGCAGCCACACGGTGCCGACGTCCCAGCTTTGAAACCAACAGAATTCCAGGATCAGGAGATCCTGGTGCTGGAATCTAAGACAGATGCAGGGGAGAGCCCAGCTCCTACCAGAGCTCACCCAGCTCTGCTCTTTGGGTGCTGCCTCCCTCCCCAGCCCCTGCTGGGCTCAGGTGCTTGTCCTCGTGGTTCTCCTCTTGTTGCAGGTCCCAGGGCACCCCAGTATCTCTCATTTCAGGGCACTTTGTCCAAACTTTCCTAGCCCTGGACTTTCAAAATATTTTGTTTATCTTGCTGCTGTGGTTCCTATTGTTCCTAAGCTGTTTTTCTTATTAAATTACAGAGGTTTGGAGTTGGAATAAACCCTCCTTTCCCACTGTGCCCACTGTCCATTGGCTGCTGAGGAGAGAGAGAGAAGCTGAGGGACAGAGAGCAGAGGAGAATTACAAGGTTTCAGATTCCTGTAAACAGAGAAACATTTTTCCAGTCATCAGTCTGAGCCCAGTGGAAATAGGGCTTCGGTTTCCCCTGGTTAAGGCTGGGGATCCGGTGGCAGAGCTGTTGACAAGCCTCCTTTTTTCCCTGGCAGCCCCTGGATGCTGTTCAGTCTGCAGCTGAGCAGCAATTCCCTGGGCTGGCAGTCCCTGCTGCTGTTTCCTTCTCCTCCTCCTCCTCCTCCCACGCCCTTCCCGCTGTGCCCTCCCTGCAGACCCAGAGCAGGTGTCTCTGCTGCCAGCAAAACCCTGCAAAGGCACCCGTTCTCCTCAAACCCTGGCCCTGAGGAAGCAGCTCCAAAGTGGCTTTGGGGACTGAACTCCCTTAAAGGGCAGCATCAGCTTCCCCAAATCACACAGAATCCCGGGATGGGACCGCGGTGGGGCACTGGTGCCACCTCCCTGCTCCAGCAGGGCCACCCCAGAGCTCAGGGCACAGCAGTGTGTCCAGACAGCTCTGCAATATCCCAGGGAGGAGAGTCCACAGCCTCTCTGTGCTCTATTCAGGCCTGGGCACTGCCCAGGTCAGGATTTGTGCCTCCTGTGCAGGGAATTGCTGGGCTCAGTCCCTGCCTGTCCCTCTGGTGCCATTGCTGGGCCTGGAGCAGAGCCTGGGCCCTCCAAAAGTTGATCAACAGCCTGTGCACAGGGGTGAGTTTTCCAAAACCAGCACTGAACACCTCTCCAGGATCAGCTGGGTCTGAAAGAACTCTGCAAATGCCTAGAAGAGCAAAAACACGATGTGTAGACGTTTGCTTGGACACGTACAGCAATAATATTAACTTAAACCTCCTGCATCTTGCTGCCACTGGGGTTTACAATTCCTGTGTGTGCCATTCATAAACCCTGCCTGAAAGGGCAGAGAGTTTTAGTGCTGCATTTGCAGCTGGCACACTTAGCAGGAAGGAGTTTTGTGGTTAAAGCTCCCATCTGGGCACCAGGGCTGGGGTTATCCTTGGCTCCCTATGTCCCCTGGAGTCACTTTGCTCCGTTCCCTCAGCACGATGCCAGCGATGGTGGCTGAGGTGCAGCCCAGCAAAGGATGGGGGCTCCAGAAGTGGCAACTGTATGTAAATATATATTTAGAAGCACCACAGATGCCTTGCTAGAAGGCCATTCAGGCATGCAAGGCACTTCCTAGAAACCTCTGTTTGTTTGGTGGCTTTGCACGGTGTGTGACAACATTTCCCTGCTGTCGCTGAGGGCACAGACCTCCAGATGCACCCAGGGCCAACAGCAGCCTCTCCAAAAGTATTCCTGGTGCACCTGTCAAAGATTACAATTAATTCATGGCTGTTTGATGGCTTATGCTAAATGAGCTTGGCTCCAGGCCAGTTTCCATTGGGCAAGTGTCTCTGTCTGAGGAGCACCGTGACATTTGGCATTTATTGTCCTCCTGGCTGGCACTCCTTCCCAGGGCCACGTATGGAATGTGTCAGGGGAACAGCCTGGCTTTGCAGGCCCCAATCTGCATCGAGGTGGGATGGCACAGAGAGCCTTTTGTTGTTGCTCACATTTAACTTCCCTCTTAAAGACAGATGGAGGAGTTTGTGCTTTGTAGCTGTTAACACAGCACCTCTCCCTGCTGCAAAATCCTCTTCCTGCTCCACGTGACGAGTCCCAGCCCCGTCTCCTCCTGATGCAAGGTGCTTGTTGACAAAGACTGGCCCGTGAGCTCCCCAGCAATGCTTAGACTAGCACGATGTGATTCAGTAATTTCCTTTGTTGCAGTCCCTCCCAGCCTGTCAGCACATTCACTCAGCGCTGCTTTAAGCCCTGTCCCTGTGCGGGGTGACAGCCGCTGTCCCCTGCTCCACCCCGAGCTGCACAAACCCAGGCAGGCAGCAGCATTCCCGTGCCAAGCAGCGTGTGAGCACTCCTGAGAGCCATGGCAACGTGGCTTTCCAGCAGCTGACTGCCTCCAGCCCCCTCCTGTCCTCGCTGACGGGTTTTTGGGGTGCC
The DNA here is from genome assembly GCA_013397795.1 of Orthonyx spaldingii. NCBI lineage: Eukaryota > Metazoa > Chordata > Aves > Passeriformes > Orthonychidae > Orthonyx > Orthonyx spaldingii. The sequence goes on along the minus strand of VZTJ01000996.1, from coordinate 39,720 downwards.
GGTGCCACCCCGGTGCCCGTGGCCATCGGTGCTGGGCTTGGCTGAAGTTACCTTTCCAGAGATTCCAGCCCAAGGAGAAGAGGAGCTGGCAGCTGCCAGCCAAGCTGTGCCAGTGCCACCAGGCTGTGCTGCTGTGGGTGGCAGAGGGTGGCCAGCATGTCACCGCCACCCCTTCTCCAAGCCAGGACACCGAGTGAAGGAGTGGGGGTGAAAACCCGGGTCACTGGGTGCTGCAGGATGCTTTGGATGTCTGGAGGCCAAAGTTTCACCCAGGAGCCTTTCCCTCATGGAACACTGCAGGCTCATGTCCAGCACGGATCCCGCAGGTGTCCTGCCCTGACCCAAACACATCCCACAGGCTACCTGTGCCCTCAACAGGCTGCAAATACCCACCCGAGCAGCAGGACGAGACCGTGCCATTGCTTCATCTCCACAGACAGTCACACTGAGGGGTCAGAGCAAGCCCAGATCCACTTATTCCTGCCTCAGCTGTGCCTTGAACTCATCCATGGACTCCTCCCCAGCCCATGGGACAATCTGTGCTTCTCACACAAAGGCAGCAAGCTCCAGGTTTCTTTCCCTTGGCTCCAACCTGTGACCCAGAACTGGGGGAACGTGCTCTGACCTGACGCTCGCAGAGATGTGGAGGCTGATTTCAGTTCCTGCTCCTGCAGAAAAGCAGTCACTGTGTGCCCAAAATCCCTGCAGCAAGACACCCTCAGCCAGCCCCCAGAGCCATGGAACGCCAGGTCCCTGCTGTCCCAAAGGACAAGGACGTTCTCTGTGACGCTGGGCAGAGCGGGGTGCACCCTCCAGCACCCACAACGCTGGGCTCTTCTGCCTGATCAAAACCTGCCTCCTACACCCCAGATTCTTGAATTCAGAACCCTTCTAGAGGAATGTGTCAGCACCCAACCAGTGGGAGTGAAATGCCAACTTTTGTAGCAGATTGGAGTTTATTTTTAAGCAGTGTAAAAAAAAACCACCATCCAAACCAAAGCAACCTCCCCAAAGACACACACACGAACGAAATCAGCAGGTAGGGACAACAAGCCCAGCACTGCTGGCTCCACAGGCAGGATCCCAGCCCGCCTCAGCCACCTATTTGTGAAATTCCTCGAGGAGAAGGGCGGAGGAGGTGGTCTGGCAGCTGCTGGGGAGGTGAAGCGCCCTTTTTGGGCTCTCAGTAAACAGAAAAACAGGGAGAGGAGATGTGGGAAATGTTTCCATTCACTGGGCAGGCAGGAAGGGCAGAGCTGGGAGTGCACTTGTGGCCATCCTCGTCTCCAGCATCCCTCCTGCTTTGCTCCAAGCTCAGCCCATCCCAGCCAGGCTCAGCTCCCCCAAATCCTCCCCGTGCCGGGGCACTGGGGGCACTCAGCACCACTCCAGCTCAATCCCAGTGTTTTGGGGTCTCTCCCTATTCCCTGCAGTGAGGTGACAGTGTTTGCCCACTCCTCACTGAGCACTGAACCTGTACCTGCCCCAGGTGTATCCTCTGTGTGTCTGGGAGTGCTTCAAATTCACCTCCGACAGGATAACCCAAGTGCATTTTAAACATTCCCATCATTTATAAAACAAAAAACCCCCTTACCATGAGTCCAAGACATCATTCCCTGTATTACCCTCTAAACAGCAATCCATACACGGATGTAAGAGAGGTAAAAGCTTCGTTCCATCACCCAGTCCACCCCTTTATGTTTTCCCTTCTGGTGTTGCCTGTTTTCTCCAGGACACTCAAGACCCACACAGCTGGAAAACTGCTCACAAACGGTGCTGCTGGAGAGGGCAAGGCTGTCCACACTGCTGTGGTGTTTCTCCAGGGACTGGGGATGTTTCCTCAACTGCAGACCTCGTATGTGCCAAGGTGAACTCTGTCTGTGCCAATCTGCTACAGTACATGGTGTAATACCATTTAATAACACAGAATTCAGACGTGCTGGACACCTGGAAGGACGGGAGGGTGTTTAAATGAGGAGCCTCTGGAGGAGGACGGGCCCTTTGCATGGGCAGTGTGTGGTAGCCAGGGCTGGTCCTGCAACTCTGGGCTGGGGGTGCTGAGGAGGAGCAGCCAATACCTCCAGTGGGAAAGAAGGAGTAAATCCATCTGGAAGTGAAGAAGGAATAAATCCATCTGGAAGTGGCAGGATGGAGGCTGAAGAATGGCTGGCTGCCTCCTCATCCTCCCCTGTGTGTGGAGAAACCCTCAGAGAGAGCTCAGAGTGGCCACCGTGATTTCTAGAGGGACCTGCAGCTGCAGAATCTGACAGGACGTGAAAACCCCCTCGTGCAGCTCCTGCCTTGTGCTACTGAGGCACAAAAAGAGCCACCGGCATCACCTCCCAGGCTCAGGCAGAGCTGCTCTGTGCTGCATAAACCAGGCGTGGCCACCTCATCTGCTCGGGAGGCACAAAGGGGCGATCGCTGATTGTGCTCAGGGGGTCGGTCGCTGATTAATTGTGCCAGGGGTTCAATCACTGATTGTGGCAGGAATTTGANGTTCGATCACTGATTGTGCCAGGGGTTCAATCACTGATTAATTCTGCCAGGGGTTCAATCACTGATTAATTCTGCCAGGGGTTCGATCGCTGATTGTGCCAGGGGTTCGATCGCTGATTAACTGTGCCAGGGGTTCGATCACTGATTAATTCTGCCAAGGGTTCAATCACTGATTGTGCCAGGGGTTCAATCGCTGATTGTGCCAGGGGTTCAATCACTGATTGTGCCAGGGGTTCGATCGCTGATTGTGCCAGGGGTTCGATCGCTGATTGTGCCAGGGGTTCGATCACTGATTGTGCCAGGGGTTCGATCGCTGATTAACTGTGCCGGGGTTCGTTACCTGCGGGTGGGCGGGTGGAGGCTGCAGCTCACACCCAGCCTGTGCTTCTCTGTCTGAACTTTATCGGGCTTTATCTCCTTCCCTCCGTGCTGTTCCTACATCTGCAAGAGGCTGCTGGGACTTTCCATGAAATGAACACTGGTGACTTCTGCTTTGTCACCCCAGAAAGGAACAAGAGCACAAAAGGGCCCATGCAAGACCCCAGATGAGTAAGCCCCAGATGTCTTATTACACACAGGCTTTTCAGAGACTATTTCCCACTTGGAAAGCAATTTAGGGAGCTAAAATTATACCCCTGTCTACTGATATTTTGTGACATCTACTACCCAGGCACAGAACTGCTGTGAGAAAACCAGAACTGGCATTTAAGGGATTCCTGAGGCATTTAAAAATTAAGTTCAAAGAGGGGTCTGTGTAAGGGCACAGGACAGACCCCACACAGTGTGTCCCTGGCACAAATGCCAGTTGCTGGGTGTACTGGCAATACCAGCAATGCTGCTGTAGCTGGAGTCCAGTTTGAAACCTGTAAACCTATTCAAAAGCTGTGATAAGTGGTCTGGTGTTCTCCCCTCTACACCATGCTCCATGTTTAAATATCATGGGAAAAAAGTATCTCGGGTTCAACAGCTTCCCCTTGTAGCAGAATTGGCTTTAGTGCTGCTCCCTGGCATCATTCACACCCTGCTGACTCTGGTTTCCAGGCTGTGGGTACTGCTTGTGCTGCACTATAACAAATGCTCCATAATGCACAAGGAGCTCTGCTCTCTCCTGGACGTGCATTCACCTGGAAAGTTCATTACAAAGGCAAGTGATGTAGCCGAGATAGTGCTTCCAGATCCAAACCTGAGAGCTCAAAACAATCAGGAGAGTGAAAGGAGCTGTGTTTAGACAAATAACTCAATCTGCTGTCAAATTCCCCAAAGTGCCTCCCCCCGTCTCACCTCTAGCGTGCTTCAAGCCTGTGATCGCTGCTGGAATTTCACAGCACACCCCGAGGGTCCTCAAGGTGGCCGGGACTGAAGGCCCAGCTTGAAACATCCCCTACTCATTCCCTGTTCACATAAAATCAATCCCAGAAGCTGCACCGAACCACTTCATCCTCAGCTACTTCCCATCTAACCTGCTAAATGTCTGCTTCGCTTTCAGACTGTGCTGTTCCTTTTCTGATTGCTTCCTCCTGGCTTTGCAGCTACTCAGTTATTTTCTCCTCATCCACCTATTCAAAGCAGAAGCCAGGAATGCAAAGGTCATCCTCTTCCAAACCTATAGGCAGAGCTATACATCTCTGGTGTTCCTTTGCTGCTCAGTGTTCATTCTCATTACCCTGGCACATAAATCTCCGGAGAGTTACAGAGGAATTCAGGTGCTTGCTGTCCTCAGACATTTCCCAGAGTACCCAATAAAGGCATGGCACATCTCTCATATCAATATATTGCCTGTGAAGTTTGAAAGCAGCATTAAAAACGAGTCTAAAGCTTATCACCAGGAATCAGAATGCTTTTGATGTGCAGGTAGTTGAAAAGTCTTCAGAACTAAGGGCTTGGAGTGGTTAAGGAAGCTGACAGACTCCAAGGTGGGACTTTTTTGTTCCTTTTCTATGGAGATGACATTGATCGACTGGACTTGGGCTTGGCACAGAGCTGGCACACAGAGCCCAAATGCCCCACGAGCTCTGTGGTTCACAGGCAATCTTCACATGCTTAAAAATAGAAAACAAGCTCAAGAGCTGTTTGATATAAGCCATGACCCCTGAAAAATGAACTGCAGGCTTCCCCAGAGCCCGTGTGTGCCCAGAAGTGGACTCTCAGAAAATGGGCAGCCGTGAAGTTGGGGAGTTTCACCACCTTTGTGCTCTTGGAGCGTGTCAGGGGGCTGGAATAATTGAGATGAGCCAACAGACAGCAACTCCCTGAGGGTTAACTGTGCTCAGCACCAGGAGGGGTGAGCTAAGTCCAAAGGTGTGACCCCACAGTGGCTGCTGAGCACGATGATCCTTCCCTGCTGTCACCGTGTACATGAAGTGAGGACCCTGATAACATCTCGTGGAGGTTCAGGACATTAACATAACGCTTGCTCAGGCTCTGGAAGTGTGGCACAAATCCTGCCAAGCCTCCTGTCTGCCTCCAAACCCTGATCTGCCATCTTGACCGTACTTTACACCCAAGCATCAACAAATGTAAAGGAAGAAGGGTTTCTTTTTTCTTTAAAAAACTTTAAAGCAAAGCTTTCAGGAATGAAGCAGCCGTTCCAGGAGGCAGACAAAGCCCAGCCCTGTTGCTGGGGCAGGTACCCACAACTGTCTGCACACACAGCCTGGGCTGACTCACCCCAGCTGACCAGCAGCCCCAGTTCCCAAAACCAGTGCCCAGCCTGCCCTTTGGACACGGTGCCATCCCACCCCCTCCACCCCCTGGGGCCAGAGCACGGCCTGGATTTCCCATCCTCACCCCCCAGCTCCCTCTGAGGTCTGGGCGGCGGGACAGAGTCGTTTGATGACCTGCCTTGGGGGCTGAGCAAACGAGATCCATTAGGATATGCAAAGAGCTGAGAGCAAAGCAGCCCTGTCTCCCTGTCTGAGCTCCGCGGATCTGATAAGGGCGAGTTGCTCCAACTTGTCTGCAGAGGAAGATCTGAAGCTTTCTTCTTCCCATGCATTCCCAGATAGTCATTGCAACTAATAGACAAATAGGTCAGAATAAATAACAGCCCCCTCATTTCCCCCAGCACGCCAGTCTGGATGGCTTAAGTCAAGTGTTAATAAGAAACAAGGCTGCTGTAACAAGATGTCCTGATGCACTGCAAAAAATAGGGAGCATAATGGCATCTTTCAGACGTGCTTTTCACTAAAAGCTTGTCATTACCCAGACAGAGGAGACAGCATCTGCATAGAGAAGCAGAGGAAAAGCAGCTTGAATGAAGTGATCCAAAAATGGAGTCATCAAGTCGCTGCGTTGTTGTATAAAATAATACAAAAGTGGATTTTGCTCAAGTTCAGCATTTTCATAGCGGCACAAGAGGCAAAGTAAAACTACTACATGGAGAGGGAGGGGTGTTGGAGGTACAAACCTGCTCTCTTATGGGGATCAAACACAGCCCTGTGGTGGAACTGGGTGATGGAGAAGACCCCTGCCAGTGTGTGTTGATTACCCTCGTGGTTTTCAGATGGAAATTCTGGTTTGCCCCATGGAAACTGGGAGGCAAGGTCTTGGGGAAGAGGGACCCCAGAGCAGGCAGCAGGCAGAGCTCCTGCCTTGTGCTGGCAGCGCCTCACCTGAGCCCGGCGAGAGCAGAGCCACTGAAATATTGATTGTGGCTCCTTGGCTTTTGACAACACATTTGGCCCCTGCGCTGGGGCGCTCGGCAGCGAGCAGGAGCTGTTAGCGAGCAGCTATTACTGAAAGCTCTCCTAAACCAGGGCAGGGGGAAGAACCAGAGGTGGAAAATCTAAATTTAGCAGGCAGCAGTCGGGGCTGCTCGCTCGGGCACGGCTCCGCTCCGCTCCCAACCCAGTGAAGGATTTTCGGTAGCAACCATCACCATGGTATCACAGAGCCGCTGCTGTGCAGCGATTTTGCCAATCCCTGTGGGTTTGCTGGAACACTCGTGACATTTTAGGTGCAGGGAAGGGGCAGGTGGGTGGGAGGGATGTTTCTTAAAGCACCAGCTCTGGGAATCGGGGGAAAGCAACTGCAGCACTTCACCTTTCTCCTATAAGAAGCACAGAGTCCTCCTGGTTGCAGAGCTCAGAAAACTCACAGCATCCTTGTCTGAGGGGATGGAGGGGGTTCTTGCACTGTCCCCCTAATTCTGAGGGGAAGAAGGGCTGAATCCCAGGATTTGAGCTCCTGGGAATTGGCTGTCGAGAGACAGTTTCACTTCCTGCCTCCGACTGTCGCAATGTCCGGGTAGCAAACAGCAAGAGCAAACATTTTTAATGTAATTTCCATGTTGATTTTTCAGCTATGGCTCTTTTAACACCCTCTCCCCCTGGGCCTGTTCTGTTCTCTGTGCCTTTCCTGCTGCCCGTTCCCCGGCGATGACAAACCGCGAAGCGTTTCCCAAGAGTGAGAAATCCTCACAGGAATCATCTGTTGCAAGTCCTGTCTGACAAAACCGTGTCAGAGCTTCGGGGACTTTCTCTCTATTTTTAATTGAGTGCATCTTTTCCCTGGCATTTCCCCCTGCTGGCTCCTTCCATCCCTGCTAATACGGCAGATCTTGGATGGGAAGCAGTGCTTGTGCCAGGATGGGGAAGAGCTGTTGCTCCCACCTGATTCCCTGCAAGGATTTTTAAATAAAAGGTGCTCACGGGGCTCCCTCTCTCCCTTTATTCCTCCTGTGCAATCAGCACTCTTGATTTAGTCCCTTTCTTATCGTGGCCTTGCAGTATCACATCTTGGCTTGGTATTTAGTCTTCCAGAGGCTTGAAAGGGCAGCTTCTCCTTGAGTTTATCAGCTCAGATGGGGGACGCTGCTTGATGGTTTGCCAGGGAGCTTCTGTGCGATGCCTTTTATGTCTCGATCGAGTCAGGGCGTTCTGTTTAATTAAAGAGATGGGGACACAAAAAGCTCCTCCCGGATAAAATCTGGGGGGGAAAACGTGCTGCTGCCTCGGAGGAGAAGGGGGGATGGAGTCCCAAAGCCAGCAGAGCCTGATGAGAGCCGAGGGCAGGGCAGCACGGGGTGGTTTAACAGAAGGGGAGGCAGCCGCTCTGCCAGCAGAAACCCGTGAGCAGAGAGCCATGGAGCACAAAATTAACACACTGGCTCATCAGGAAATGTTAATGTGGGCAAGGTGGGGAATTGCTTCATATGGGCAAACAATCTGTGCAGGAGGGATAAGTGCCATCAAAACCTGGGACAAATCTGGGCACGTTTCTCCAAAATCTGCCCTCTGCCCTCAGCTTGAGGTTCAAGACAGGAAACGCAAAGCCCTGATGAAGGTGTTAAATCCTTGTGGCACGAAAACAACAAAACGTTTTGCTGAAATGGAACAAAATTAAAGAATCCAGCGGGGCTTTTCTAGAAATGATTAAGCCACTGCTACACAGGTCCCAGGAGGGGAACTTTGCAGCTTGGAGTAAGTGGTTTGGACAACTCGATTCTCTCCACAACAGTCCTAAACACAAATATTAACTGCGAATGAACTCATGTCCTCTACAAATGCTGGCTCTGCTTTCATCTGCCAGATTCTTCTGAAATTTAACTTGGTCTCCCCGACCCCCACCATTCCCCACTGCTCCCCTAACGCAGACCTGGGACCAGCTCCACCCAGTCACCTCCTCACCTCTTTACCCATCACACAGGGCCTATTTCCCCCTTTGGAATGACAGCGGGGAGGCCAAGATCCACATAACCTGATGCTGAACTTAGTCCCCTTCCATTTACAGTGCACCTGGGAGCAGCAGAAGGTCCAATGTTCTGGGTGTTTGACAGAGAGACTCCAATTTCAACATCCCAGATGAGCAACTGCTTTAGAACCTGCTCAAAGCCTGTCTGGATAGGGCCACAGGCAAGGTAATGCTCACAGAACTTTTCAGGAAGAAGGCCAGAAGGACATTAAAAAGTAATTGAAAGGCCTGGGGGATCAGGGGAAGGAGAAGACAAGCTCAAAGAAACCAAGGAAAAAACCCGAGGCACGGCAGTGTGTGAGTGCACTTGTCTGAAAAGCCCTGAAAAAGAGTCATATTGAAGAAAGTGAGGAAACTGCCTCTGAAAGGATCCTTTGAAATGGTAGCAGTGGCTGGGAAGCAGTAAATGGGAGGCACTGGGAAAAGGAGAGAGCTCAGCTGGAGGATGTGTCTCCAGATCCACCACAGCCCTGCCTCCCAAGTCACCAAACCACTTTAAGGAAAGGTGGAATGAATGTTACCAATGCAAAAATAACTCTAAAAATATTAAGAGCACACCTTAGGTAGCACTTACTGTATGAAAGGAATGCTTCCTCTTCATCCAGAGAGACTTCAGAATTACACAGATGGTTAAAACATATCTATAGTAGTGGTAGTAATTTAGAAATCTCTCTGGAGGAAAACAAGGTTTTAGCCTTTTTTTTTTCTCTCTCTTTTAAATGGCAGCAAGCTGAATTTTAAGGTGGAGTGAGTTTATTTCTGTCGTGGCTGACGCAGAGAAAGCTCCATCACCCACAGATAATGGCAGATGGTGAGCCGTGCCCAAATCCATCAGGCACAGGCCTCAAGTGGAGGTTCAAAGTGGGACTGGGGATGGCATTTCTCAATCAAGGGGCAGCCAGGACACAAAAACGCACGTGCTCCAAGCACCTCTGTGAGTGGCAGAGAAGCCTCTGAGCAGCCCAGGGGACAAAAGATGACCCAGGGTAAGAAAACATGTGCTCAGGGTCTGGCTTAGGGCTGGTTTCATCCCAACCCCTGCTAACTCACTGGTACCTCATTAAGGTGGATGAACACAGCTCAACAGAGCTGATAATCCTGTGCCCACGGTGCTGTTGCAGAGGGTAAAACATTTTCTGGAGGTGGTGGAGGGGACTCTGAGGCACCATATGGTCTCCTGCAGCCCTTGCTCTGCGCCCGGGCTCGTGCTCTCATGTGACACCCCATTAGCGAGTCACACGGAGCAGAAAGCAATTTTATGGCCAGATCCTGCTCTCTTAGAAGCTATGATGACTAAACTAGCTAATCAAATCAGCATAAATTTGCAAACACCGTTTTAGCAGCTGCGGCCGTAAATATCATCAGCAGAACGCGAATAATGCCGAGCACACGATGGGTTTGAGTAATGGGTTCCCAATGGGCGTCGGAGCCATCAGCCGCTGCCTGGCAACTCGGGGAGGGGGCGAGGGGGCCGTGCTGATGAGCCTGGAACAGCAGATGCAGTTATCACGACAAAGCAGCGAGAGCACACGCACACCAGAGAAGGGGAAAGAAGCAAAAAAAAAAAAAAAAAAAAAATTCATTTGCGGAGACAAACGAGCGTGGTGGGCGCCCCGTCCTCGCCCCGAACGCGGGCACATGTGCGTGCTCCATGTGGAGGGATGTGCTTCGGCGTTCCCAAAGTGACTCATTTGGCATTTTCCAGGGACCTGCAAGAGGCTCCCCGCACGCACGTTCCCGTTTTGTCAACAAGCCATAAAAATAATCAGCCGAGGTGAAACTCGCTGCGAACGCAGACACCGGGGCTAAATTTGTTTTTAATTTGTGCCAGCTCCCGCTAATGGGAGCCGGGCTGTGCGGAGCTCCCGGCACGAACAAAGGGGAGGAGGGGGAAAAGCTGCTGGGATGAGCAGCCTCCACCTCCCCTCTGGTGAGGACCAGCAGCAGATGGAGCAGGCTGGAATGGGCACGGCCGGGGTGGAAGGAGTGTCCCATGTCCCTGTGCCCAGGGCTCCCAGGAGCAGGCTGCTGGAGGCACGGCCCGGGCTCGTGCCCTGTGCCCCCAGCACAGGGAAGAGGCTTTTGGGGCTCAGAGAATGGAATGGACCTCCCTGCACCTGCCACCAGGAATCTGGCTCAGCCACACAGATATATTGGCCAAAAAAAAAAAAAATTAGGGAAAAAAAGACCAGCAGTGATGTCCTTTTGGTAGGCTGGTAAAAATGGCTATTATGGACCATGCCCTGGCCTGATGAGGATATCCCACCTACTCTGAGGTAAAATCCAGAGGGCAGGACAAACATTGCACTGCATAAAGGTAAAGCAAGTTTGCTGGAATCATCAAAATCTCGTGGAGAAAAGGCCTGAGTGTGGGGATGTTTACACAACAGCCATTACAGCTCACGCCGATAAAGCAACTTCTAGCTGAGCTCTAAAGCCAATCTGCAGCAGTGTAGAAACCAAAGTGAACAAGGAATGAGAGTGTTTCCAAGTTTCCAAGGAGCTGGCAGCCCAGCCTGGGCTTCATCTTCATCCTCTACCCAGGAACGCTGCTTGGAGAATGAAAGGTGGAGATACCCCAGGCTGCTGCTTTAAAGCTTACATACACCCAAGCCATGGTTTGCTGTGTTTCCTTGGTTATGGTGATTATTATTATTCTCATATTTAGCTTTCAAGCATTTCCAAAAGACTGAAATGTGCCCAGAGTAGGGGCAGCCTTTCTGAGCTCATAAATCGGATCTGAAGGTACAGAACTCCCTGAGTAACTGGCAGATGTGGTGGACCAACACGAATGAACGTGATGGATTCACCGTGCTTAGAAAATGGAGCTAAAAGGAGAAAAGGGGGGGAAAGGCTCTTCCCTGGCCAAGAAGCAAAAGGGCAAGTGACAGAGCACCTTGACAGGAAAAAGATCAGAAACAAGTGCAGGGGATCGAGCTGCCTCCCATACCAGCACTCGGGTGTGTCCCTCAGCAGCTTTCCCCAGAGAAGGTCTGTGGTTTGCATTTGTTTTTTCACTTGTGCAGCATTTTCAATAACCTCTGTCCTCCCAAAGGGGAGGTTTCCAGCAGTGTCCCTCCACCAAAGCTGTTGGTTCCACACTGACCTGAAACACTTCCACAGCTTTGTGCTCCTGGCACCAGACGGGAATGAGGCGGAGGGAGAAAAGCTGCATCTCTGGGTGCAGAGAAGGACTGTGGGCAGTCAGAACTGGGCTCAAGCAGCAAAACCAGCAGCAATACTTCTCCAGAGATAATTTGGAACAAAGGGAAGCGCTCACCACGTTGAGCTCAATCCCAAAATACACACCAAGGTCTCAGTCCAAGGCAGCACAGCAGTGAGCCAGATCCATCATGAGTAACCAGCTTCTCCTTAAAAAAACACACCCCAGTGACCAAAGCCAGGGTGGAGGATTACTGTCAGAACCAGCACAAACTCTGGAACATGGTTTAAAGCCTTTTTTTGTCAGGGTCCAGAAAATTCCAGCTCACTCTTCGCTGTGTTTCACTGCAGCATCAGCCTCCTCTTGTCTGCACTGTGGCTGGGGCCAGGGCCAGGAGGTGCCAGCTACTACAAAAGATTGCTCTGGTGCTATTCCTGCTTTGATCCAAAACAAAACACACTGGAAATTTTGGAAGAACATCTGTTCCCATCAAGCATCCAGCCCAAGCCTCCCAGACCCATGAGCTCTGGGTAATTCAGTGGAAAAGCGAGGGAACATCTCAATTTGTAGATGCAGAATTTTTGGCAGCGTTTGCTGCTCTTTGCTGTGTACACAGAAAGCCTCTCCTTTGTGCACACAAGCTGCTCCGTTCAGGGCCTTTCAGGGAGAGTGAAAAAGAGCTGCCTTTCCCATACACATTTTTCCCAAAGAAACATAAACATGAAGGATACATCCACCAATTTTGAGAACGCTCACACTGATTTTAATCGATTAAGGGGCTTGTTTGATGGGGAACAAACAGGATTGTGGCTTATTTCTGTGCAAAAGAGCATCCAGAGCATCTCCCACCCCAAGAGCTGCCACAGGCCCCACGTGACAGGATCCTGCCCAGACTGCAGCCACCGGGTTCAGGAGATAACAAACCCTTTCTGTGGCTGCCTGTGCCCTCAGGCAGGGCATGACTTGGAGCAAGCCCACCCACAACAAGCAGCACGTCTGTGAGGAGCAGCCCGGCCACGGGGCCATGTGATACCTCCCCTTGCAGGGGATTTGGAAAGCCGAGCATCCTCGAGCATCTGGAGCTTGGGCTCCTCTCCAGCCACACATCACTCGCCCAGGTCCTTCCCCTTCAAGCCCTCCCCTGCCCCAGGTCTGGTGTCCAGCTGAAGGGTGCAGGGACAATTTTTCCTGGGATTCCAGAAATCCCAGACTGCACAGGGTCTGGATGTTGCCACACTGCTGCAGAGACACGGTGCATAAAACAGTAATTTGTGGTCTTAGCTCAGAGCTGAAATAGATACGACAAACAAAGCAAGAGAAAATCTACTGCAGTTTCCACGATGGTGTGAAAGCAGTGAAAAACATAGAGGGAATCTCAGCAATAGCTACAGCTCCGGAATAGTTGCAGTTATGGTATTTGCCACACTCTGTATAGCCAGAATCACAGCCAGGCCCATGCAGGCAGATGGGGAACGAGCAGAGCAAAGCTGCCTCCATCTACCCTACCCCTGGAGCTGTGTCTGACAAGCAGTTTGCAACCAGCACCCAAAGACAAACCTAAATTAGGTGACAGTTTACCTCAAAATGCCATAAACCCTCACAGTTTAGGAGGGGGCTGCACAGACCTCTTCCTTCATCTCCATGAGGGGCTGAAGGCTGGAGCCAGGTCACACTGGGACCAAGGCAAGGGGCTGGGGGGCCAGAACCCCTCATTTTCCACACCAAACCTCCTGTGAGGCCCAGCTGGTGGAGCAGGATGGCCTCCTCTGCTCTCTACCCATTGCTGTGAGCAGGCAGCACACAATGAGGGGGATTAATCCTGAAAAAATCCCATTGGCAGAAAGAGGTGTTCCTGCACCATCCCAATTAGAGAGAGGTGCAAGCAGCAAAGTCATCTGCTTCACACTCCATAGTTTTTCCCAGCAGCAGGAAAAAGGATTTCCTGTCACCCCCTAAATCATCAGAGCTTCTTGCCTGACTGTTTCAAGCACAGCTTTATTATCCCTAACATCAACTTCTGGGGGCACTGTCCTTTTTTGTAAGAGAATACCAGAACTTGAAGTTCCATGTGTTGGGGGTTTTTTTGGTTGGTTTTTCTTTTCTTCATCCACTCTGGTTTTGTTTCAATTTTTTTCCTGGTAGGGGAATCAGTGACATTTCAAAGCAGCACATTTGCTGGATGCTCACTCAGAAGAAACCGAGGTCCTGTCTCTGCACTTTCCCTCAGAAAACGCCTCCCGAGCTCCCGGCGCCACAAAAAAGAAAATCTGATTTCACAGCAGCACAAAGACACACATTACTCCAAAGCAAGGCCGTGCAAAATAAAACCTACCATTAAATCCAAGAGGCTGGAATCAGGAGATCCCATCTCTGATTATCCCCAACAGAAGGTTTGCCCAGGTTGGAGCTGCCGGGTCACGTCCATTATTTTCTCACACGAACCATTCACCCAAGCAGGATCACCCATGGGGCACCCTGAGCACAAATGCAAAAAGGCTTTGACATGGCATGGTTTTAATGCTCACACACAGCAATATCTTCTCACACCAGGGATAAGTGCCCAGGTATTGCTCTGGGCTGGAAAACCATCTCAGAGCAGAGGCACAGAGATTTTGGTGTTTCCTGCCCACCCCTGCCTGTGCTTGACGCCTCTGAGGCTGAAGGCAGCCCACACTCCCATCTCACAGCCTCCCAAATGCCAGGGCTGGGAGGTTTCACCACCTCTGGTGCTGTGGGAGGGTGGATGCAGCGAGGTCAGGCGGTGGGACAGTCGTGCTCTGCTCAGGTTGGAAACAATAGTAGTAAAACCGAGTTTGAGCCCAAGCTCGTCTCCACCCAAAGCAAAGCCATATGCAACTCGGCTCAGGAATGAGAACTATGCAGCCAGAGGTTTCCTCTCGTTATTGTTTTGGGTTTGGGCTGCAGTGGGCAGGGAGGGGAGGAACAAAAAACACAGAGGGTGCGGGAAAGAAGCCGAAACCCAGCAGAGCCACAAGAGCCTCAGCCCAACCTCAAGCCCTGGTTTTGGGGTGCAAGGCATGAGGCAGGGATGCAGTGACCCTCTGAGCCTGCCCTGCTCCTGGCTGCCCCTGGGCTCAGCTGTACCTGCACAGCAGCTCGTGAGACACCCCTGTCAGTGACACCCGCGTCTGTGTGACACCCGCGTCTGTGTGTGTGACACCCGTGTCTGTGTGTGTGACACCTGCGTCTGTGTGACACCCGTGTCTGTGTGT
>VZTJ01000996.1:0-24986 GCA_013397795.1 Orthonyx spaldingii | reverse complement strand
GTCTGTGTGACATCCCTGTCTGTGTGACACCCACGTCTGTGTGTGTGACACCCGTGTCTGTGTGACACCCACATCTGTGTGTGTGACACCTGTGTCTGTGTGACACCCATGTCTGTGTGGCACCCCATCTGTGTAACACCCCTGTGTGACATCCCTGTCTGTGTGACACCTGTGTGTGTGACACCCCATCTGTGTGACACCCCTGTGTGTGTGACACCCATCTGTGTGACATCCCTCTCTGTGTGACACCTGTGTCTGTGTGACACCCGTGTCTGTGTGACACCCATGTCTGTCTGTGTGACACCCACGTCTGTGTGACACCCACGTCTGTGTGACACCCCGTCTGTGTGACATCCCCATGTGACACCCATGTTCTGTGTGACACCCCTCTCTGTGTGTGTGACACCTGTGTCTGTGTGACACCCATGTCTGTGTGACACCCCCATGTGTGTGACACCGATTTGATTTGCACTGACACCCCTCAATTTGGCACGTTCACTGCACAGCAGAGCAGACGTGGCAATGTCTAAACAGGAACTGTGTCAAAAAGATCAAACTCCAGTAGAATTCTTTTCCCCACAAAGACACGCCCAGGGAGACCCCAGATTTTCAGCTTTCCATTTTGGTGGAAAAGATGCAACCCAAAGCATGTGGTGTGCTGGGTGAGAGCTGCTACTATTGCTTTTTCCCTCTTGTCCAGATTCAGCTAAACATTGTTCCAGCCCCATTTACAGACATTCTCCACTACCCTGACTCCTTTCCAGCCCCGCTGGGAAGGCAGGGCTGTGGAGATTCATGGACATTGACCTCTTAACTAATAAGCTTCATGCAATCTGTGCCTAAAATCAGAGGTAAGGGATTGCATTATTACTGCCCAGCATTCCCTTCCAATATTCCCTGAGCTCCCAGCCAACACAGCAGTATTTCAGCAGCTCCCTGTGCTCCTCATGCCAGCTCCTGGATTTTTTGGTGCAGACAGTAGACATTCAAGGAGCAGTGATTTTGTAACTAAGATGATTTTAGCTCAAACTGCCAAGGAAATGGGTATTTTCACTTTCTCCCTGCTCCTGTCCCTACCTTTTGTCCTTCTGTTGGCATGAGCATCAGCCAAGCCAGGGAACTGATCCAGCTGGAAACTGTCTGCTTGTCTTTTCCCTTTCTGCTGGGTTAGTTTTCAGAAGGATCAGATTCCTAATCTGGCAGATCGCTCGAGAGCTGATTTTGGCACCGGAGAGAACATGTGACCCAACAGCGGGGACTTAGATCAGCTGAAACCGAGCCTAAACCCACGCCCACGGAGAACACCCACGGCCCACCCTGTGCCCACCCAGGCAAACATCCTCTGCCTGCACAGGAGGCTTCTTCCACGGTGCTGTTTTGTGTCCAGAGGGTAACAGGCATTTTTGGGTAGTGGTGAGACATGGCCTCCCCTCTCTACCTGCTCCACTTGCTCGTCCCTTGTCACTGCTCTGCTGCCCTTTAGAAAAAGCCCAGGGCTCCACCCCAGCCATCCTCTGGATCAGTGTATCCTTCTTTAAGCAGCACCACGCCACCAGCCAGGGATTTCTGTGCCCATGGACACTCGTGTGTTTGCCACAGACATGTGTCAGATGTGTGTGTGCATGCCCTGGGCAGATGCATGCGAGCACAGACCTAAAATAGCCCCAAAATATTCTGGTCCCCACAGGCTGAAGGAATGGGCCGTGCTGCTGTGAGCCATTACCACCAAGCACGGGGTGTTTCTATGGCTACACCTTTCCGGGATATTTCACTCCAGCTGAAAGCAACACATTCACCCTCTCTGTCTGTCTGTCTGTCTCTCCCTCACACACACACGAACCAAACATCCCTTCCCTCCTCGCTCAGAGCCCCCTCTCCACTCCAAGAAACACCTCTGCTCTTCCTCCCACACACAGCCAAAAATTCAGCGTGGCTGTTTCTGGAGACCCAGCAGAAGAGGGGGCAAAGGTTCTCATCCAAAGTGACCCCAAATTCCAGCAATCCCACAGCAATCTCCTGAACCTCCAACCTTAGTTACAGCAAAGCTGGACCTGGCTGTGTTTAGTGGAGATCTCTCGGGTTCCTCACGGTGGCCCAGAACCAAGAGCAGGCAGAGCCCTAAGCTGCTCCCAAAAATCTGGAGAACTGGCCTGCTGAGAGGGAATAAAGAAGAAAATCTCTCCCAGGAAGGCTGGAATCAGGAGCCACGTGCAGAGGGGGTCAGCAGTGCCCTGGCCCCAAGGTGACTCGTTGAGCAGTGTGAAATGAAGATCTGGGCTGGGTGTTGGGGGAAATGCTAATGGCTGGGAGCAGCTCATGTCAAGCTGAATAAATCCCCTGCTCTCCATTCTGAAACACAATGGCACATGAATGACTAAGCAATCCTGATAACAATTCAGTAGACAAATGTCAGCTTGCTTTGATTAAACATTACTTGTGGAGCTGTGTCAGGGCAGCTAAAGACACATCAGCCTGTCTGTCTCCCCCCAGCCCTCCCAGCCACCCAGCCAGGCCAGAGAGACATTTATTTCACAACAGCTACAACTGATTTGTTTTTTTCCAAAGCAATTGGAACTCCTGTAACATCTGAACTAACTCTAGATTAATGCAAGCAGAGCTGGGAAAATAAAAAAAGCAAAATAGCCTCTCTCTATTTTAAGACCTGAGCTTCACTGTCACGTCTCCCTTGCTCCATCAGTTATCCCTCAGCACAGTAATAGCATGGTCCAGTCTGGAGATAGAGGTGGAACAGAGCCATGTAATTACCACATTTCCACATATATTCTTGAGTATTTGCAGCACTGAAATAACACCCCTCTAGCACAGGATTAGTCCACAAAAACAGTTCAGTTTAGGAATGTGGCTGAAACATTCACCCAGGCTTTTATATGCTGCAGGTCTAACCCATTTTTAATTATTGCTATCTGTGCCATAGGTCAGCCCTTCACAAAGCATTTCGTTTTGTAAATCCTCCTTTCGTTTTTGCAGAGCACATTCACGTGAGCAGCTTTCCCCCTTTTGAAGCCTGTACCTTGCCAACCCCCCCCCCCTAAGCCCGGTTCTGAGTGCTGGGAGGAACAACCTCAGCCTCCCACCCGGGCTGCTCCCCTTGTCTCCAGTCAGTTGTGAAATGAGCTGCTCAGCACTGCATCCGTAATGGGCACTGCAGTGCAGATGGCAAAAGCACAGTCACAACTCTGCTGTGCCTCCGCCAGGAGCCCTGGGTGATGCAGCAGAGCAGCTCAGAGGAGTGAGGAGGCAAAGAGAGGCTGCTCCTCCTCAGGCATTTTCACCTCTCTGTCCACACCACAGGCTGTTTGGTGTAGCAATAACACAGAATGATGTCCAGAAGATCCTGAGTGAAATCCTCTGCACTGCAGGCTGTGGGATTGAGGATTCTGTGATCAGGGCTGTGTCTCAGTGATGCTCATTGCCTTGGAGTTGGGAGAACTCCAGAATGTCCCACCTCTCCGCTGCACAGACCTCTTGGTCACTAAGAAGAAAATAGACCCTTGCAAACATCCTCAGCCACCACCAGTCCCAGGGGCCTCATTGCTGTGCTTGACCTCAGTCTAGAACAGTGAGTGATAATGTTATTTCTCTCATGTCACTCTCAACAAAGTCCCTTGGCTGCTCTCCTTTCTCCTGGGCTGGGAATGAGCCTGTGGAAGCAGTGTACCCTTGTACACACAGAACCCAAATTTACAGGGGTGAGTCTGTGAACTTGGGCCATTCCTTTAGCTGTGACAATTGGCAGATGCTGCATCCTGCAGGCAGTGGCCTCAGAGAAGACATCCACACCAGGCACATACAAAAGTCCACAGGGACGATGACCACACGTTTGTGCGTGGGTGTAGGCACACACACAGCAAATAACTAAATGTCAGGAGAGTCCTGCTTGCCCTGGCTGCAAAGAAGAATTCTCCACTGATCTTTGCAGCTCCCATTTGAGAGCACAAAGCCACTTGCAAAATCACCAGGTTGGCCCTTGCAGCTTTGCTGTTTTCAGTATTCTTTGAGAGTTCCCTCTGATGCCTGATTCGCTTTATTAGAGAAACCAACTCAAAGGGATTTGTGTGCATGCTCAGCTTGATTTGTGAACTCCAACAGGAGGGGCAGCCAGTAAAATTAATGAGGTTCTGGGCAAATGATTGCCCATGCAGACCCACAGACATAAAGCATTAACTGACTGTCTAATTAACAAAGGCCACGTGCCCGATTAAGCATGCGAACGCTGCTGCTGCTACACACACATTGACACACATTAATGTCTCAGCGAGGATACATTTGCAAGTGTCTGCTTGGCACGATGATGGAGCACGCAGCCTGCTTCCATAAACACTTGTCAGGATGCAGGATATACGTCCATGAAATAATCTGCTGCCCATTTTCTGTAAGGAGCACGAATTCCTTCTGGGAAGCAGCACAGCAGGTCCCCGGGCCCACGCGGGCGCTGCTTGAAAGCCACCTTGTAGAAAGGGGCAAACCAAGGACAAAGTGGCCTTGGGAGAGAAGTTTGAGCTGGGTTTCAGCGGTTTTGTCATGCAAGTGAAGGGCTGCTTTCGTGTTCCAGTGTCTGCACTGGGTGATAAGAGGTCAGGGGCACAGGGCCCTGTTCCTAACTCTGCTGTGTCCTTATCACAGAACACCCTCTAAGTCCTCATCTCCTTCCTGATTAAAGCTCAGGCGTTTTTTCTTTTAATTCACCACCATTATTTTTTTTTTTTTTTTTTTAAGAGAAAAAAGCAGTCTAAAACATCCAACAAAGGAGCCAGAAACAGCAATGTCGAGGAGGGGGTTACAGTACAGGATACCTGTTCTCCATCAGCTCACGTAACTCAATTAGTGCTGCCAGATCACATCATTTTGGGACACGGATATGAGGAGGGGAGGCCAGGAAGGCAGAATTCCAGAAAGCTCCTGGCAAGCTCTGGGTGCCAGAGGAGACATTTTTGGCACCAGCCACCGCCCTGTTCCTGTCATGGAGCAGGGTCAGAGCGGCAGCCGACCCCAAAGGGTATTCCCGGGAATGCCACGGAGCCTGGGAGGGCAGGGGAGCTGTGGAGGAGCCTGGTCTGCGATGGGATTGAACCTCTCCTCACCTCAGAGTCCTGCATGGCCACATCCTGCCTGTCCCCTCTCTGCTCCCTGCAGCAGGAATTGCACTCAGACACCCACCTTGGCACTTGCTGAGGGCTGATGGGTTCACCGAGCTGAAGCTCAGGGTGTCCCTCAAGCCTGGACTCAGCCCCACTTCCCCTAAATTCTCAGAAATTCACATTTCTCCAAGGATCCAGGGAGGCCAAGGGGGCTGTTAGAATAACTGGTTATGCCTGTGATGTGTTTCCTTGCTGCTGGAAGGTTTCCAAAGACATTTCAGGTGCTGATGAGACCTTCCAGCACATCCATTTAGAGTCTGCAGTTTCCCTTCCTTCCTGCATTATTTACCACACAATCCCGAGCTGCTTAAAAGACTGTTTCAAGCTATTTTCTGAATCATCCTTCCCTCCCTTCGCTGCTTCATGTAATAATCTCTCCGAAATCTATTTTGGGAGTGGCATTTTGCAGCAGAGGGTTGTTTTGTTTGCTTTTCCCCAACTGTTCTGTTGCAGATGCAGAAAGTTGGTTCGTTATTGGGAAGTTGCTGACAAGGACAGGGCTCACAGATCCCATGTCCTGAGGCCTCGCCTTGCTCCACTGTCCTCTCTGGGATGGGGACGTGGAGGCTCAGAAGGACAAGGGCAAGGCTGTGCCCATTGATTTGCTCCTGCAGAGCTGCTCCTGATGATCAGAGCTGCAGGCAAGGGCTTCTTGCGGAGTTGTGTGAGGATGGCAGCTCACATTGATTTCTCAGAGCCAGGTCCCTGATAAAGGTTTGGATCCCTGAATTATTCTGATGCTGTGCAGAGCATCTCGGCAGTCTGGTGGAAAAGAGGGTGGACACTGCCAGCAGCTGGGTTTCAGATCAAAAACAACACAAGAGGGGGGTATATTTTGAACTGGACAAATTGGAAAATGCTTTTTTTTTTTCAGAAACAACCAGAAATCTTGAAAAATACCTCCGACCTTTTTGCATCAGAGAGACTACATTTAATTTGCTACCTCAACTCAGTTTCTCAGCCACCCAACATTCACATTAGATTAATATTTGCAATTCAGCTGCCCTGCTCTTGCCCTGAGAGCATCTGACTGGGAAGTGACTGCACTTCCACACCACAGGTCCAAAGCCAAAGTGCTGCGCTTGCTTCAGCAGGTTTTGGCAAAGTTCAGTGCAGTTCTCAGCTTTGAAGCATAATTGCCCAACTACAGCAATGACTCTGGTCTCCAAAGGCCAAAAGGAGAGCAGGAGAAAGGAGGGAGGTGGGAGGACAGCTGAGAATAGCACATTTCAGATGTGGGATACAGCTCTTTCTTTGTGGAGGCCTATTTCTGGAAAACTGGACAGCTAAAACAAGAAAGCCAATCTAAAATGAAAGATCACACTAGAAAGCAGACACACCCAGACACCATGGCAGGCAAGAGCTGGGGGACCTGTGTAATCACAGCTATAATGATTCTATAATTTCACATCCAAACATAATTAGTCGAGGTACGTTCTTTGACAGCTAGAGATTTGCAAAATTAGGGTCAAGCAGGTTCATTTTTTTAATTGCTCTCATTTCCCCCCTCTGTGTTGTTTCTTGTCGCTTTATAGGCTCCTCCCTGGGCCAAACTCATCCCTGGGGTAACCCCCTTTTAAAAAAAACCCCACAAAGCTGATCCTTTGTACCCTGGAAGCATGGAAGCATGGCAGAAACAGCTCTGCCTGCGTGACTGGCCCGTCACGTGCTGGCACATCTGAAGGACTGTGTGTGCAGCTTGCCAGCCCTAAGAACCCAACTCCCTGGGGGAAAAAAAAATAAAAAAATCCAACTGTAGGTTGCTCTCTGCTTCATACATTATTGCTGTCAGCAGCAGAGTGTAGGCAAGCAGCCCAATTCCAGCAAGATCAGTGCCCGCGGTGTCGGGTGGCAGCAGGGTGTGCGAGGGGCTGTTGGAATGTGCAGCCAGATCCCATTGCCTGCTTGGATCCCACCGAACCAAACCAGCCAGGACGGGAAGTTTTCAGTGTTCAGACATCCCATTAAATGGGTTTTCAGTGTTCAGACATCCCATTAAATGGTCTCTGTCAAAGGTGATGCTCCCTTGGTTTGGGCAAACCAGACACTGTTGATGCATTTGCTCACTCTGTATTTAAGCGATGACTCTCAATTGTCTGTATCCCCCACAGCCTGTCAGTAGTTCCTGTGATTGCCCAAAACATTCACCACTGGCGTTTAGGGGAGAAATTCTTCCCTGTGAGGGTGGGGAGGCCCTGGCACAGGGTGCCCAGAGAAGCTGTGGCTGCCCCTGGATCCCTGGAGGTGTCCAAGGCTGTGTTGGAGCAGCCTGGGACAGTGGAAGTGTCCCATGGCAGGGGGGAATCAGATGATCTTAAAAGTCCCTTCCAACCCAAACCATTCCATGATTCTGTGATTGTTTTATCTCTGGGAATAACAGAGCCCAGCTCAGTGCAAAGAGCTCCCCAGGCAGGAGGCACAGCCCAGGTTGGGGCCAGTGGAGCTCAATTACCTGGCCAGGAGTGCAGTTTCAGCTTTGCATGGAAACAGCCAAGGAGAACAAAGCCAAAAGCCTCAGAACAGCAGAAAAAAGACAAAGCTGCGTTTGTACACCCAGGACTTACAAAACAGCTGGAGAGTCATGTGGGCATAAATGGGGTGCTCACACACCCAGGTACAAATTCTCTGTGCCCTTCAGCACACACGAGCCCCTGCACTGATTTCATAACTGTGCCCTGAGCTCTGGGGTGGCCCTGCTGGAGCAGGGAGGTGGCACCAGTGACCCACGGTGGTCCCTTCCAACCTGGCCCATCCTGGAGTGCTCTCACAGGGGTTTCCTCAGTTCAAACCAACAGGACCAGACCTCAGAGGCTCAGTCCCATCAGCCCCAGGAGCCCGCAGCCAGCAGTGCCAGGCTGGTTTGGAGGCTGCTGAGGGAGATCATTCCCTGCTCCATTAACACAAGTGAGGAGCCATCCACTGACATCCCAGTTTAGAGAGCAACACAGTAAACTCCATTAAAATGGAGTCTAGGATGCCAGGGGACAAGCTGAAAAGTCAATAACCAGCCTGCCAGCAAAGGCAAGAGAGTGTGGGGGGAAAAAAATGTACAAAAATCCCCTTCTAGCATCTGCATCCCCAGTCACGGCACCTGAAGTCTGCACCCACGGCTGCTCCTCTGGGACAGCCCTGCCTGCTCAGGGGGGCAAATCCAAGTGTTTCCATCTCATTATCCAGGCTGGGACACATCAGTCAGGGCTCCTGAGTGGCTGAGGCTCCCCCAGCGCTGTACTGGGGTGACAGTTTGGCAGCATCAGCACTCGGGCTGGCCTTTATCCCTCACAGATGTGGCTGTGCTAAGGACGAGGAGGTGTTTATTTTGCAGGATGATGGTGTCCTGGCCTGTGGCACTCGGCCAAGCAGCCCAAGGCCAGCTCTCCATACACTGTAGGGTTTCTTTGGCATCTCTCCCAAGCAGCTTTCTCAGCTGCAGCACTGGGGGTGAAGGAGGGAGGTGGGATAGGAGGGGAATCCTCCAAGTCTGCGAGGCCCAGGCTCTGCACAGCCCAAGGCAGTGACACTGGAGCTCCTCAGAGCTCACGTGCCCAGATGGCAGCTGTGGATCAGATGCTTTAGGTGCAATAAAAGAGAAAATGTCACGTTATTATTCTCACTCATCTTCTTGTCATAACATCATTTATCTCCACTGATCCCACTTCAGGTGCAACCAGACTGGGGTGGGTGCACTGAAGTCCACTGAGCAAAGAATCTCTGAGTTACTCTCCTCTCCATGGGTGCTACAAAGCCAGAAAATATTTCCTTGGTAAGGGCCAAACCTTTGTCACTTGTCTCCGTGTCAGTGTGGAGTTAATCATATTCATTTCTAGAACTGTCAGCTCACTCTTCGAAAACTTTCTAAGGATCCAGAATTAACAGCTCTTGTGATTTCCAGTGGCGCAAATGAAATCAGAACCTGGCTGAATTTTAATGCAGAGAGCAGAGGAGGACCAAAAAAACCTCGGCACTTCTCTGCCTTCATGAAAAAACTCTGTGAGGTTGACTGTTTCTAGGTTTGGGGACGTTTTGGAAGGATATTGCTTCGAGTGACAGCTTTCCATTTGCACTGCACTTTTACACACACTCAGTATTCCCAAAGCAGAACTCGCGGAGCTCCTGAATGAATGCAGAGGCTCCTGTTTGCTCTTTTTAAACACTGCATTAAGCAGCATTCCCCAAGATCTGCGACTGCCCATTGTGCACCAATTACTGATAAAATCAGCTCTCAGACTCCAGGTTTCTGTCTCAGTCTGCGATGACCTGATGCAGTGATCACTAAGGAGACAGACCTAGAAATCTTCACCCAGAGCCATGCTGAGTTCTCTGTATCTCAACAATGGAAAATATAAATACTGCAGGAAGTACTTGAAAAATCAGCACCTTGATACTCCAGAAAAGCAAAAATACTTTAAAATGCAGATTGGCTTTATGTACTTTTGAACTGGAATATCCTCACCTTCAAATCCACCCTCCCTCCTCCCCGAGCTTCAGCGGGGATTAATAGTCCTGTGTGCCAAGAGAGTTCAAACACTATTTTTAATCACATCTTACAACCACACTGTCCCAAATGCTTTGCATGACAAAGCAACCGAGGGAGCAAAATGAGAGAGAACCGTGATGCGAGGGAGAAATCCTGCTTGGGATCCAAAGCCCTCTCAGGAAAGAGGCAGGAAAGGCAAGGCAGAAAGGAAACGGGGCTGGGGCAGAGCTGGAGAGCCAGACAAGGTGGAGAGAAAGAAGGGAATGTTTGGTGAAATGGATTAAGCTGCAGGAGCTCAGGCTGGGGCAGAGGGAGGGCACTCAAGGACACTGCAGAGCTCGCAGGCGCTCGGGGCTGGCGCTGAACTCTCTGTTCCCGGCTGCCTGGTTTGGAGCCTGTCCTGGGGATGCCTCCCCTTGGGAGTTTGCCTGCTGGGAGGAGGTCACGGCGCTGCCCCGGCCGTGCCCCTGCTGCAGGGTGACAGTGGCACACAGGCAGCTGTGACTGCAGCTCCGCATGGCGCTGCCAGGTCCTGCCGGGGCAGAGCACTGCGATGTGCAGGGTTTGCAACTCCAGGGACCCTCGGTGGCCCACAGGAGAGTGAGATACAGCACATCTGAAATCCCTTTCCAGGCCCGTTCCATGCGTTGCTCAATTCCCTGCAAAGTCCCTCACGCTGGGATTTGAGTCTGGATAAGCCTCGGCCAAAAAAGAAGCCTCGAATGCTTCGCCCAAATCTGTTCAGGGATCCCTGAGGTCATTACCAAAGCGAGTAAATATTAACACACTCCCTTTCAGGGCAGCGTGTACAGTCAGTGTGTCAGACCTGGGAAGTTTCCCCTTCTCCAGCATTCAGGGAGGGGTGGATAGGCCAGAGGAGAGAGGAGGTGGAAGCACAATCCTGGGATACCCTGTGGGCCCTGCAGACCTCCCCGGGCACTGAACCAGGGCTGCAGTCTGGGACAGGCTTAAAAATGTGCATTGGGGGCCCACAAGGTTCAGCCACAGGTGAATAATTGAAATGCAAATGGTTTGCCTCCCATCAAACCCAATTAACCAGATTTAGAACATTTTAACCCTGAGAGTCCCTAACACCAAGGCTCTGGCAGGGAGTCAGCACCCACCTGTGTTTGCCACGGCAAAACAGGGAAAGTTCCTGCCTTACAACCTCAGTGCTCCTCTCCAAAAGCTCTGCCTTTCTCCTCAAGCTCCCAAATGCCACGTGAACCTTTGAGGGAGCTTTTTCTGTCTGCCAGGGGCCTGTCCTCCATGCAGGAGGGGTTTTTGCAGAGTTCATTTTCCACAAAGGAGCTGAAAGCAGTCAGCCTGTTCCTTGGAAAAGGGCAGGGGACGTCTCTGCAGTGGGCCAGCAGTGACCCGAGCTCGGGAGGATGGAAAGGAGGACAATGACACTTCTGTGCTGCTGTCACCTGACTAGAAACAAACTGGCATTCACCTCACCCCTAGGTGGGACAGACACAAATGCCAGGACACGGACACGGTGAGGGCTGTTTACAGTGGAAATGTCGGAGTGTCTCAGCCCTGCTGGAAACACAAAGGGCTGCTGCTCCCACCCTGGCACAAACTAAACCCTGCAGAAGGGGTTCTGCCTCTTCTCCCCCTCACCACACATGGGCCATCAGCAAACCCTGCTCCTCAGCCTCACCAAACTCTCCCAAAATGATAAATCTGCCTCTAAGGAAAGGCCACTGCGAAGGTTTCAGGCTGAGGGAGAAGGATTTTGAGAGCCCTGTGCTCAGATCAGCAACCTGTGCTGGATCCCAACTAGAACATCTCCTGGGCACGCTCACGGTAATTATTATATAAGAAATAGTTTAATATGAGATTAAGTTCCTGCATCCTTTGTACTCCACAGACAAAGTACAAGGCAGGCAAGGAAACAGAGGAGCTTTATAATTGTCTCATGTTCACACACGACCGCTATTGCTGCTCAGCTCTTAACTGAAGCACAACACAAACCTGGAGTCAGAATTCCCTGTACCCCCAATTCTCCCATGAACTTCTCAATGCAAGGGATGCAGGATTGGGCTCCATCAGGCAGGGCCGGTGTCCTTCCCCTGCTCTCTGCTTGCTGGGGACCCCTGGAAAGGCTCACACTGAAACCTGCTGCTGTACCGAAGCAGATCCTGTTGCTCATGAAAACAGGCTGCGCGCACTGCTTTGTTTTTGTAGGGTTGCTAGGGAGCACTGTTACTATTATTGATTTTTGTAAGGCCTCCGAACCACTTATCAAAACAAGTTATTCCGCACACACCGCAAGGAACGAAGCCTGGTTCCTACAGCCCTCTGGCCTTCAACCCTGAACTTTAATTCCCAGTGCAATGGCCCCTCCCTCTTCCAAAAGCTGAGATCTCCCTCCCACATCTCTCTGGTGCTTGGCAGAGCAGAAGCAAGAGCTGGGTCACAACTCCAAACTTGTTTATTGGCTGGCTGGGAGCTACAAACAGTGGCTGATTGCTAAATTTGGCCTATTTCACTCTCACTGGGGGAACCAATATTGGGCTTGCTCTGCTATCCAGCCATCAGTTTGCATGAAATTTGTAAGAACTCGTTCTCTCTGCGATTTGATGAATTTAGCTGAAAATTGGCCAAAAGCTTTTTCTGAGAGGAAAAGGGAGCATTGCATGGGCAGGAAGTCGAGCTGCACAGTGAGGAAATCAGGCTGGAAGCACAGACAGTAAGGAACTACCTCAATTTTGCAACCAAACGCACAGGGGAAAAAAACCAGAACACCTCATTAAGTCCCAGATACTCAGGATCACATTTGTAGCTGCTTCTGATAACGATTCTTCTGACACAGACTATTTACTGAACACACCTTGGATCTGGCAAGTGTGACTGTCAGAACACTGATGGGATGAATATTCACGCATCAGGATGTTGCAATTTTAATGACATAGATACCATTGAAATACCAGGGTCCAGAGTGCAAAAGCAAATGGAAAAGGCCTGAGAAACCCAAGCCTTGAAGCTGGCCACTTGTTAAAGGCAGCTTTGCACCTTTTCTACCAGACACCAGAGATAAGTAGCCTTCACTTTCTCGAGTTTTCCTTTTAAAGGATCTTTTTTGGGGAAAATTTCTCATGGTTGCTAACAAACATTGAGCTGCGCCAGCCTTAGCAACACAGGGAGAGCGTAGGTGTGAGGCACCTGTGAACACACTGCAACTGTGCCTTGCTGTGTGCTTGTGTGTGTCCTGACAAGGAATTCTGCTCAGGGATGGTGCAGGGGGCTGCACAGACCCAGAGGCCCAGGATCTACTGCTCTGGTCACCTTTGCAACACAGCGTGTGAGTAAATGTGGAAGGCAGCACGCCCGGGAGGAAGCAGGGCTGGGTAAACACACACCACATCTCACACGTGCTGGAGGTGGGCAGGGACCCCTGGACATCACTTACTCAGGCAGGGCCACCCAGAGCCAGGTGCCCAAGGCCATGTCCAGACAGCTTTTCAGTGTCTCCAAGGATGGAGAGTCTTCAAACTCCTTGGGCAACTTGTTCCAGTGATTTACAAAGTTCAGACCCTTTTGTGTTTTGTTGTGTGTCCATTCCATCTTTTCCTGCCACTGGGCACCACTGCAAAGAGCCTGGCTCTGTCTCCTTTACACCCTCCCTTCAGTTATTGGCACACGATAGAACAGAATAATTCAGGTTGGAAAAGCCCTCACAGATCACCCAGTCCCACCTGTGCCCCATCCCCACCTTGTCCCCAGCCCAGAGCTCTGAGTGCCACCTCCAGCCCTTCCTGGGACACCTCCAGGGATGGGGACTCCAAACCTCCCCGGGCAGCCCCTGCAAGGCCTGACCACCCTTTCCATGGGGAAATTCCTGCTGATGTCCACCCTGAGCCTCCCCTGGCCCAGCCTGAGGCCGTTCCCTCTCCTCCTGTCCCTGTGCCCTGGGAGCAGAGCCCGACCCCCCCGGCTGCCCCTCCTGTCAGGGAGTTGTGCAGAGCCAGAAGGGCCCCCTGAGCCTCCTTTTTCCACACAGAGCTCTGAGCTTCTCCTCCCAGAAGAGATGCTCCAGTCCTTTAATCATCTTTGTGCCCTTCACTGCAGTCCCTCCAGCAGCTCCACATCTCCCTGGCCCTGGGGAGCCCAGGGCTGAACACAACACTCCAGACAAGCTTAGGAGCACAATCCAGGGTTCCTAAGAACTGTCCAGGGGGTCAGCACCACCAGCAGAGTGACAGGAATTTGGATTTTGTGAATACATTTTTCCTAAACCTGGAGACTCCCTTCTCCTTGCCTTCCTGCTCTGATGTGACTCTGGGACAAACAGCCTCAGGTGAGGAGGAATTTGGTGACAAGGAAAAGGAACCAGGACCTGGAAATGCACTGACCCTACAGAGCAGGGCTGGGCATCATTCCCAGGCTCTCCAGGCAGGACTGAGGCAAGCAAGGACAAAGCAGCAGCTCCTTGATCAGTATCTCAAAGAGGTCCTCAAACATTACTACTCATCAACAACGAGGAGAGTTCCATCTCGTGTGAACAGCTCACTCCCCAGAGTCCCACCACATTCACAGGATCCTGTTTATACTGAAGAAGGCTTTTTATTGACTCTTTTCTCTCAAATAATTGATAAGCTCCTCCTGCAGCCCCGCTTTGATCAGCCTCAACCCCAGTTGTGCCCAAGGTCTGGTCTAGTTCCAGCCCATCTCATTATCTCCAGCACCAGGAGCAGGTGGTGTTTACAGGACTTGGATTTCTGCACAAAGAACACGAATCTGGAGGCCACACTGGGAAACAAAACTCATTCAGCACAAACACAGACGAATTTCATTATATATCCCTTGCTGAATTCCTATCCCATTTCTCTTTCCTTCTGCTTTCCCATTCTCTCTCTCCTTCCTTGTTGTCTTTTCCCCTCTCAAGGATGGAGTCAGCACCCACTGAAATCAGGGAGGAAACTTCCACAGCCTTCAGGCCTTTGGAACCTTTCAAACCTTCTGACCTCTCCTCCCTGGGCAGCAAAATCACCTCAGTGAATGTCCAAGTATGAGAAGATCATTAAACCAGAGAACAAACTGGAGGCCATGAGAGATTCTAGGCCCATCTCCCTGATCCAGTTCAGATTTTTTTCCCAGAGCTAAAAAAGTGAGGATTGCATTATGCCAGGATGGATTCAGAGAGTTGTGGAAAGCCAGAAGATCCCCCTTGAGCCTCCTTTCCTCCCTCAGCTGCTCCTCATGGCCCAGACTCCTAATTCAGAGCTCATCCCTAATTTCAGGGTTTGAAGCTCCCCCTTTCTCAGATGCTCGTAGTTTGTGTCCCACCACACCCTGTCCAGACCCAAACCCTGAATTTAACCCCAGTTCTGCCTCCCAGTTGCTGCCAGGACCTGCCAAGCTTTCCATTCAGCCATGCTCAGCTTGAAGCTGGGCTCCGTGCTCAGCACTGTGGGAAGCTGCAATGGAACAGAATGGACTACAAGGTTGTCGGACTTACTTTTCACTCCTTACATTAACTAATTAGCTTTCTTCCTCATTAAAGTCCCTTCAAGCATATCAATTACCCAGCTCTGATGGCCAGGACGCTACAATAGCCCTGAGTGCAATCAGATGAGCTGGAATTCAGCACAGCAGACCAACAGGGTGGAGGATTGGGTTACCCGTGTGTCAGCAAAAGGGCATTATTCTCCTGACCCCCCTCTGGCAACAGGAGCTGGATGGTGGTGGGGAGAGGGCAGAGGAAATGCCAGCACAACAGCACAACGAGCATCTCCCAAGGAGCTGCAAGGGGAAACCAGGGCTGTGACAAAAGGCAAGAGAAATGTCCAAGCCTTGGTCTAAAATTAGGACAGCCTAAAACTTGGCCTCGGCCTTCTTTTGTTTCTGTCTGATGGGAGGAGCTTTGCAATTTGTTGGTTAGAACAATTCCACCTCTCCCCTGCAGGAAAATGGTGAAGACAAGGGATCTGCCCGGGCTGTGCCCCTGCTCTCAGCACTGGTGGCCCGGCACTCACCCACACCAAGCATGTTTATCCCAGCCACTCAGCACAGCAGGTTTCCATAGGAAAATTTCAGATGGGTTTGTTTTTCCAAGCCAGTTTGTCACAGCAAGATCCCATTTTCATGGGATTTTTGTGTCAGAGCAACATCCCATTTGTGCCCTGCTGCACTGCCTGGCCCTTGGCATTGTCCTGTACCTGAGCTGGCCGGTGCCCATCTGCCAGAGGCTGTCACAAACAACTCCATGGGCACCAACAAAGCCCAGGCAGCAGCACTGACACCGAATCTGCTCATCCCAAACCCCCACGCTCAGCTGGGTACGTGGATGAGGCTGCACTGCTCCGTGCAGCTGAATACTTAAAAGCACCCAGACAATAAGAATGCATTAAACTTTTATCTCCAGTGCTACAGCTACAATAAGCAATCAAAGAAATTGCCACTCTCCCAGGGCTCCCGATTGCCTGAAGGAAACCAACTTTTGTCTGGGTGTGTGGATGTGTGTGTGTGTGTGAGGGAAGATGGATAAAAGGATCTCAAATACCAGCTGCAGTGTTTGGCTACTTTGCATTAGGCAAATGATGAGCACTGAGCACAGCACAAAGCTCGGGCAAAGGCACTTTTATGCACTCACATCCAGGCAGGAAGAAATAAGTTGTTTTTCACTCCAAAGAGTTCATGATCAAGCCCAGTTTTTGGCCTGTTTTGGTTTTTTCTTTCCCTCAAATGTGAGCTTTATAGGAGGCAATTACCAGCCTAAAATTCCTTCCGAGCCACACTGTGAAAAAAACCCTTCACAAGGCTCTCTTTCCCATGATCCAAATTTTGGGAGCCTGGATGTCACTACAGGCAGGTGTAACTCACCTTTCCATGAGTGGCAGCAACAGCAGGATTATCAAATCACATTATGGTTTCCAAAACTACAACAAACTGAATGAAAAGCTCTCATAAGAATTACACATGTTCCTTTTCTGGCCATTTAATGATGTAGAAATTTCATTTCTCATGAAATATCCACAAACTGGCCACTTTCCTCATGAAATATGCATGAATTATAGAATTCCTTATGCTCCTGAGAAAACAAACCACTTTAATCTAAGAAAATTCTCCATTTTCTAATGTCAGAATGCTTTTTTTTCCTTTTTTTCACTCAGAACCAGGGTAGTTTCAGAAAAGGTGGTGCTTGGCATGTAACAGCCTTTTCATGTGAAGGGAAAAACTGTTAAAAAATAAAAATAAATTTAAAAAAACACCCCAAACTCAAATCAAGAGCTGATATAGATAAATTCAAAACAAATCTTTGCTTTTCAAACATTGTCTTCTTGTTTATTTTCCCACAATCTTTTAATGGTAAGAAATCAAAGTATTGAAATAACTTTCTGTTTTCAATCCACTTTGTTTCTGGGCTTCCCATTTCTCTGTGGATGTTTTCCCTCTGTCCTGCAGATAAAACTGTGTGAGTAGGAACGAGGGATTTGCTGCAGGAGCTGTAACACCGATTTTCTCCATTTGATTTTAATACAGCTCTAGGAAAAAAATAAAATTCCCCCATGTGCACAATTGTGTCACTTACAATAGCACCTCTCAGCAAAGGATCTGCACGAGCTTTACCAAAGAGAAGTGTTGCAATTTACAGTCTGTTAAAAATATACTTTACAGCATATTAAAAAGAACCTTTTTGAGAAGTTCTTGATGTTCAAAGCGTGGTTGGATGGAGCTCTGAGCAACCTGGGATGGTGGAAGGTGCCCCTGCCCATGGCATGGGGTGGGACTGGATGAGCTTTAAGGTCCCTTCCAACCCAAACCATTCCATGTGAAATAACTTTTTTTGCCTTTAGGGCCTTAAACATCTCCAGCTCTGCCGGTATCTCCCCCAGTTTGGGATTTCTGCAGCAGCTTGGGCTGTCACACACACCTTTCCTTCGCATTCTTTCATGGTTTTCCACTTCCAGAAAAACATCAAACTAACCTCCTCTCACCCCATCCCCAAAATACCAAGGGGATATTTTAAAATGAGAGGCAGAGGAACGTTTCCCTGTGCAAATGGAGCAGCCGTGTGAAAAAGGAGAGCGTCTCCTTCTCAGGATGGGAAGGGATGAGGAGGGCAGGACAAACAGGCCTCAGGAAGGAGATTTCATGAAGAAATGTGCTTTTGTTGCCTGAGAATAAGCAGCATCTTCCTGACAGCCATGGCTTTGATTCACTGCTTCACGTGTAAATAATTTACCGGGCTGAAAGGTCAAGAGCTGCAGGTCCTTCGAGAAGGGGAGAGAAGTGCAAGCTGTAAATAAGGGACGAGTAACTTATGTGGAGCATAAAACGTGTTGGAGGCAACACGTAGAGACACAAATGCACAACCAGGGAAATCACAGCTCCTCAACCACCACACCGAGGCAGAAATAACCTCCACCCCACCCTGCATCCCCTTGAACTTGACTTGAGAGCAGGAAGCACGCTGAACACGATCTTTTGGGATAGAAATTACACTTTTAAATTAGCTGCACGAGGCCCAGATGCACTGCTGATGGATGCAGGAAACAGAGGGGCAAAAGAAATTAATTTCCAGCCTCCTTGTTTTCATCTTTTCATCCTCTGGTGTCAGGGTAATTGCTCCTCTGCTCCTGGATGTGACAGGGCAGCCCTTGCCTCTCTGCAGAAGGTGAGGGAACAGCTGCTTTCCTTTCTGACACCAGTGGCTTTCCAATCAGCTGTCAGGCAGCATTAGATCCCTGAATGCTTCCAGCGTGCCACGATTTCCTCACTCTCAGAAACTCCAAATGCAGGGCTCCACTCCCCACGCTGAGGCGGAAAAGATCAAATCTGCACAGATTCAAAACTCTGTCAAATTCCAGGGAAGAAATGCTGGAAAGACAAGCAGCAGAAACAAGCAAAGGACCACAGAGGACTACAGTGGGTTATCCTGACACGGATATTCAGGTGGAGAGAGCAGGAATAGGCAGCACTTTGTCCCACACACACCACTCCTCACGGTGGTTTGTACAGCAGTACTGCCCTCAATAGTGAAATCTGTGCTACAGAACATTTCTCAGGCAAGAAAAGTAAATAGTGGGCTTGGAGAAATGGGATTTCATCCAGCAGTTTGCACAGATAGCCCAGGTTTTTGAGTTTACTCCCATCTCTGACACTGCATTCCAGAGCCATCACAAGCTATTCATTTCCCCAGCAAAAAGCCTGTATTTCCCTGCCTAGAGGGGCAGTTATTGACTTCATCAGCTCAACTGGCATTTTTCATAAACATTTATAAAACATGTGAAAACTTCCAATGCAAGGCAAATATTCCAAGGGATTATATTACACAGATACACTCCAAGGCTTCATTTGATGATCTAGTATGGAAAATTGCCCGTTCTGCATATATGGCAATAATGTTTATATTATTTTTCCCACATGCTTTCAGCCTTTCATAATAATGGAAACAATGATATAAGAATGAACAACTGACATTTCTGTTTGAGGACACAGCGTGCGTCTCCTCTGAAAGGCTCTGCAGCAGCTTTACAAATATATTTTCCTTTGGTACTTGCAGATACTTTGAGCTCCAAATTGTTTCAGCTACAAGGCAGAACCCACCAAAAAACAGAGAATAAAACACCATCCTGTGGAGATGGGCGTGTTGAACACAAATTCTGTTTACTTACATCTCTGTTATAACACCAGCCACTTCCATATTATGCATACGCATGCACACACTCAAATATATATATATATATTTACATATAAAATAAACCAATGTATAAATTCCAACGCAGTGTTTCAGAAATAGAGTGATTCAGAAAGCCTGTGGTGCATACAGCATATGTTCCATGGGTAATATGTTGCCCAGCACAAACGGCAAACATGCAGGGAATATACATTTTCTTCCAGGGCCCTGGAGCCTCCGAAAGGTTGGCAGGCTGGGAGCATGGTGCACATTCTTTGGGAGAGAATTACGGGCTGGGGAACATTCCTGCAGCTTCCCAACTCTTTCAATTATTTGCCACCTGCGTAGCCAAGCTGTTCTCTCTGTAAATCTCCAGGATCTCAAAACTCTGGCGCTTTCTGTGGCTGCCAAAGCAAGCTCCGGGCAGCAGCGCTGACCCCGATCCACGCACACCCCCAGGGAACGCGGCTTTAACTCCTTCAGAGGCTGGGGCAAAGATGAAACACGACTTTGGGGCTGCTGACACCGAAAGGAGCAAACCCAAGCACACATTTCCTCTGTTTCAGCAGTTCCTGCTCTCTCCTCACCAGCACAGTGCACAGGGCCGGGGTTGATTCCTGAACTCAGCTCCAATGAGGCTCCCCAGGGAATGGGCACGGCCCTGAGGCTGCCAGAGCTCCAGGAGAGTTCGGACACCGCTCTCAGGGTGGGATTGTTGGGGTGTCTGTGCAGGCCCAGGGGTTTCCCTGGCTGATCCCTATGGGTCCCTTCCAACTCAGAATATTCTACGTGAAAATTCCACCTGAGCTTCTCCAAACCAACACAGCCCTACAAAAAGGTGGCCCAAAGCCAGCAGGCACAGCTGGAACTCTCCTAAAGGACAAGAGCAAATTTAGCTGCACTGCCACCCTGCTGGGTTCACCTTGGTTTGGATCAGCTCGTCCCAAACCTCACGTTTTCACAGCTCCCATGCACAGAGGTAGCAGGGTTACAAACACAGCTGGGAAAAAACTCCCCTGCCAAGGACAGCGAAGCAGATTTGGGTCTGTGCTGCTGGAGGTGCCAGCACAGGGAGGAAGGGAAGCAGCTTCCACAGCTCCTGCCTGAGAGCAGCTGGGTTTGCCTCTGCAAGAGTGCCCATGGTAATTCCATCTGCATTTCAGCACAGGCAGTGCCTGGCCACAGCCATCTATCCCAGACTTCTCCATCTTAATCATTGGCAGGGCCAAAGCTGGGAGAAATCAGACTCAGTAACTGGCTCCTCATTTTGTGCAGAGGTTGCCGGGGCAAGGAAGAGCAGACTGCCAACCACGTCTCCTCTGAAGAGTTTGTCTTTCAACGAGGATGGGGAAAACCGAGAGAGAGGGAACAAACCTTCTCCTCTTCCCAGCCACAGTGATCACCCCTGCTGCAAAGCACAGAATCCCAGGATCACTGAGGTCGGAAAAGCCTTCCCAGACCATTGAGTCCAAGCTGTTCTTGATCCCCACCTTGTTCCCAGCCCAGAGCTCTGAGTGCCACCTCCAGCCCTTCCTTGGACACCTCCAGGGATGGGGACTCCAAACCTCCCTGGGCAGCCCCTGCCAAGGCCTGACCACCCTTTCCATGGAGAAATCCTCATGATCAGGGACGTTGGATCTCAACAAGCAACAACACTGCACACCACAGGGTTCACAGGATACTCTGGAATGTTGGCTTTCCTGCCTCTCCAGCAGCTGAGCCGCTCCCCAGTACTGGAGACAGGCAGGATCACACCACGCTGGTGCCAGGCCAAACACAGAGGTGGAAATCTGGTCCCCACTGCAGGGGAAGGAACAAACTCCATCTCCACAGAGGATTAACACAGATCACGCCCTGCAGCAGGAATTGATTTATCCAAACTCAATGAGGAGCCAGGGAAACAGAGACCCAAACGAGTGTGAACACAGGCAGGACTCCACTGCTGTGTACTCCACATGGGGAACACCAGCCTGCCAGCTCCACACCCCTTCCAGGACCTTCTGGTGAGTTTTCGGTGGGAGCTTTAAGGAGCAGAAATGAGCATCCATGAAACCAGATTTCATTCACATCACTTTTTTGGAACAACTTGGTTTTGTCAGCCAATTGCAACAACCATGAACTCTTTGCAGGCAGCTGTAGCAGAGGGTGGTTTTCTCCCTGTGATATCAGAATTTCCATGGAAAGAGGTGCTGGTTTACAGATCTTGTGATTGTGGTGACAGGAGGAGGGAGAAGAAGGGGGACTGAGAAAGGAGGAAATGTGCAAGGCAGTGATGACAAACGCTGACAAAAAAAGGACTGACCTCTGGCTCTGGTCATCTGTGACACAAAGTGTGACTGGAATTCAGGTTCTTCACAAATTGAAATTACAATCAAATACCCACATCTCCCTGGTCAACCAAAGGAATGAGGTTCAGGGGGACTGTAACACCGGAAAATAAGATTAGAAATCATTGACTGCCATTTTGATTCAAGTAACTTTCTACACTATATTTTTTCTATTTATTTCACCTGAAATAATCTTTCTCCCTAAGCTTTACAAGATTGCTCCCCCTCAGCCTAAGCATTTACCCTACCATGAGAACTGCATCTCCAAAGCAACAGCAAACAGGTAAAAATTCTCCCTTCCTGGGTCTTCTGCTGACCTGAGCTGTGCAAACTGCCTGAAGCTTTCCTTGAGGCCATGGATATAGGGAGAGTTCACAGATCTCATAAATTTTGTGCTGAAGATGTGATTCAAGGAGAGGCTCACAGTTCTCCTCCCTGGGGGACAGACTGCTTTATATGAGACATCACAGTTTAATGCTCTGGCTGTGGGCTGTGATGTCAGGCAAAAACACACAGATAAAACAGATTAAACGCTCTGGTTTTCTCTTTCCCCCTGCTACCGATCTCAAAACTATTAAACACCACTTGACCTCGACCCTACAGCTTGTAAGAGAACCCGTGAACCCTCATTATCTCATAACTACCTGGTTTGCCCCCTCTGTTCTGCCTTGAAACATCAATTGTGCCACCGTGAGGAACAGGTCACTGCATCCACCCCCAGGAAAAGGCAGAGACCTCGCACAGGGACTCGGAGCAGAGTTCTGCTCTCGCAGCAGGACCAGCACCAGCCACAAGGCAGCTCCAGACCAGCTGGGAGCATCCCGGGTACAAGAGGTTGCGCTGAGGCTTTTCCTCTCCCGCATCACGGATGCTCACAGTCTCTTCCAGTAATTTGTTAATTGGGAGGGATTTTCACTCGCGACGGACCCCAGTAAACCCCGGGCTGGATTCTGTGCTGCTGAAGGGCTGGTTTTGCCTCTCAGCCCTTCCGCGGGAAGGAGCCATCCCAGGACAGCAGGAAAATCCCGGAAAAAAAAAAAAATCCACCTTCTCCTTCGCTCCCTTGCGAGGGTCCCAAGAGAGGGACCACCCCTTTGCCTTCCTTGCTGGTTCCATAACAAGGCTAAAACCCATAAATTACGTCCCTGCCGGGGGTGACAGCGGAGCAGCGATCGGGAGGCGCCGGGATGGGGAAAAAAAAAGGGTCCGGGATGGGGTCCGGGATGGGACCGCGGCCGCCGGGTGCCACCTGCCGGGACCGCCGCGCTGCTTCCCCCGCTCCCGAACCGGCAGCTGCAGCTGGAGCTGGGACTGGGGCGTTTAGGTGGAGATCAGGGCAAGGTTCTTCCCCAGAGGGTGCTGGGCACTGCCCAGGCTCCGCAGAGCTCCAGGAGCGTTTGGACACCGCTCCAGGGATGCACAGGGGGGGGGATTGTTGGGGTGTCTGTGCAGGGCCAGGAGTTGGGCTGGATGATCCTGTGGATCCCTTCCAGCTCGGGATATTCTGTGTCTCTGTGCTTCCCCATGGGAGAAACCAGGGCCATGTGCCCTAAAAACTACCCAACGAGGACCTGCAGGGTCCTGACAGATCCGTTTTATAAAAAAATATTCCCCTGCTGGCTCCAACCCGTGCCTGGAGTGTCCTGTCAGCGCTGACACGTGCGCCATCAGCACAGGGGTCAAACATCGAGTGACACACACACATCCCTGCGGGTCCCACCGGGCAGGGAGGGCACTTCCACAATCCCGGGAATGCCTTCCTGCCCGGGTTATCTCCCCGTGCGGGGCAGCGCTGTCCCGGCGCGATGCCGGGGCAGTGTCACTGCGGCTGGGGACAAAGGGCTGCCGGCAGCTGTCAGACAGGAATGCCATTCCAGGGATACTTCCGAGTGCCTGGACGAGTCCTGGGGGTTTCAGAGCCCCCCGAGAGAGCCAGCACTGAGCAGTGACAGTGACCAGGCGCAGGGACGGATCCTTCTGCCGCAGCAGGAGCTCGTGTGTGTCCCTGAACCACGACTGTCGCAGGAGGTGTCGGGGTCCGTACACGCAGCCATTTGTTCCTCTTTTCTGCTCAAATCCTTCCCTGTGAGGGTGGGCAGGCCTTGGCACAGGGTGCCCAGAGAAGCTGTGGCTGCCCCTGGATCCCTGGCAGTGCCCAAGGCCGGGCTGGACACTGGGGCTTGGAGCAGCCTGGGACAGTGGAAGGTGTCCCTGCCAGGGCAGGGGTGGCACTGGGACATCTCCAGAGGTCCCTCAGCTATCCTGGGATGCTGTGATTACACTCCTGCACTGCTTGGTGTCCTGAATTAGGATGGGAATACCCTGACGAGCCGATTATTGCCTACATCACCAGGAAGGAAACAAACGCAAGGAGCAGGATCTGTGCCCTGCAGCCCTCAGGAGCGGCAGCGCCAGCGACGGGCGCAGCACGCACAGCCCCTGCTCGGGGCAGCCCCGTCTCAGGATCCCGACAGAAATAAAGGACGACACCACACAAATTGAAATTTCTTCGCAATTTACATTATCTCTGCGCTGACTACGGCACAGAAGAGCACTCGGAAGTCACAACCTCGCTGGCATCGTGGGAGGGGGATCCCTGAGCATCCAGCCGCACATCGGGAGCATCCGCGCGATGCTGAGGAACACTCGGGTCCTCTGCCCTGCTGATCCCGCCCCGGGAGGACACGGGGAGCCGAGCCCTGCGTGCTGCGCGCCCTGTGCCCGCTCCGGCCGGGTGATCCCGGCACCGCCACCCCCGCCCCGCCGCCGGTGGAGCCGGGGAGGGCCCTCACCGCCCCGCGAACTACAACTCCCAAGAAGCACCGCGACAACAACGCGCCCGCCTGCCCACCGCCTGGAGGTGCCGCCCCGCGATGTGCGCTGGGATTTGTAGTTCTGGGCAGCCACTTGATGTATAGCGTATCTCTTGAAGGGAACTCGCCTCCCCGTGACGCCCCGCGCCGCGGTGACGCTCTGGGCGCGCGCCGGCGGCGGCGCGGGGGCGGCGGGAGCCTTGATCCTAATTGGAGGCGACGCGCGGCTCCTCCGTAATCCTCCGACATCCCCCCGCCGGTTTGTAATTCCTGGGCGGGCGCTGCCGCCGGGCAGGTGTTGCCGCCGGGCGGGCCGCTCCGCGCCGCCCCCTGCCCGCCTCCCCGCCGCGGGGGGCCCGGCCGCCATGTTGTCCCCCGGCGGGAGGGAGCGGGAGGGGCCGCGCCGCCCCCGGGTTAATGACGGAGCGGTAAAAGCTCCTTTGTGGCGGTAATTGGCGCACGTAGCTCTGGCGCTGCCGCGTGCGAGCGCTGGCGTCATTCCCGCAGAGGCGAGGGATGCCTCGGCTCCCCGCGGTTCCCCGGAGGGCAGGATGGGCATCCCTGGTGTTATCGACAAAAGTC
>VZTJ01000995.1:262352-273963 GCA_013397795.1 Orthonyx spaldingii | reverse complement strand
TTCATTCTGTCCACTACAAATTACCTTAGGTTTACGTGGAAAGTGTCCTCTACAGAGTAATTCAGTTTTTCCCTCTAAGCTCTTCCTTTTGTTGCTCACAATTCACCTCAAAACCACCCCTCGGCTATCCTTTCCAAGCTCCAATAGCTTTCCCCCTGCGAAGCTCTTCCGCCCCATCTGAACTACCTCAGCAACTCCACCGAAACACCACCTGCTGCTTTCTGACTCCGCTGCCCGACACTCCCTCCCTCTGCAAGAGCCCCCACTCTGCCCCAGGGCCACTGCAACACCTTTTCTCCAGCCGCCCGGAGCGCCTNGCTCCGCCCATCGCTCCGCCCATCGCTCCGCCCATCGCTCCGCCCATCGCTCCGCCCATCGCTCCGCCCATCGCTCCGCCCATCGCTCCGCCCATCGCTCCGCCCATCGCGTTCTCCCCTCAGTGTCCCCTCAGGGCGTTCCAGTGACGCTCCGGGCATCTGCTTCTGCCTCAGTGACAGTCGGGGTCCCCTCCATGGCCCCTCCGTGTCCCTCAGGGCACTGCATTGACGCTCGGGGCACCTGCCTCTGCCTCAGTGACGCACGGGGCTCCCACTTGCCCCCTCCAGATCCATCACGGCCCTCAGCGAAGCTCGCGGCAGCTGCTGCTCCCTCAGTGACACACAGGGCACCTGCCTCTGCCTCAGTGACGCTCGGGGCACCCCCGCGGCCCCTCCGTGTCCCTGAAGGCGCCCCAGCGACACTCCGGGCACCTGTCTCTGCCTCCGTGTCCCTCACGGGCCGTCAGCGACACAGGGGCCGCCCTTGTTCCCTCTCAGTGACCCCCACGGGCCCCCTCAGGACTGCTTCCCCTTCAGTGACAATATTCTCTTACACTGCTAAAACTGAGCCCTCCTTGATTTTTAAATTCCTGAAACAAACTTATAAACGTGAGATTATTTAAAAAAAAAAAAAAAGAAATTCCTATTTAAATTTGTATGCTGTCTTAAAACCCTTTGGAGCAAGCATGTTTCTCAGCTTTTTGTTACAAGGATTGACTTATTTACTATGTTTCATTGCATATAAACATAAACTACATTTATGTAGTTCTTTACTACTGGAAGAGAGGAAGGTGTTTGTGATGAGTCAGTTATGACATGATTTGTCATTTTACTCTTTCCATGGGATAGACTTTTTTATGCTATGGGTTATTTTTCTTTTTTTTTTAATGTCGGCAATCTGTTTTGAAGAGATTCAGATTTCAGTCAAAAAATGCTGGGCAAGATACTCCAAAAAGCAATGTTTTCTTAACTTGAAGGAAGTACTGGTAGTACTTACTTATTTTTGAGGCTACACATTAATAAATTCAAACAAACCCCGAAAGCAAATTTTTTGCAACCAAAGGAAAAACCAGAAAATTCTGTTGGTGTAACTCAGAGGCAGGGATAAAAAGATGGGCAAAATCAGAACGGCAGGGAAAGAATTAGATGAAAACCTGTGGAAAACATTGCTATGATAATCATGGAACACACAGGAACGGGGGAAGGTTCTACTTGCAAACACATACTTAACAAAGCAGGGATTTACTAAGCACCACAAATAACATAACCTGCTGTTTACTACAAGAAGAGTAAACAAACACGGGGAACCAACCCACAGCATCTTTTCATGCGATTCCTCCCTGTGCTGGCAGGCCACGGCTGCATTTCTGAAAATCT
Source organism: Orthonyx spaldingii (assembly GCA_013397795.1). Lineage (NCBI taxonomy): Eukaryota > Metazoa > Chordata > Aves > Passeriformes > Orthonychidae > Orthonyx > Orthonyx spaldingii. The sequence continues at coordinate 272,269 of VZTJ01000995.1, read as the reverse complement.
ATTGGAAATAAATCACGAGAAGCTCCATTGAGATGAAGCAAAGCGTTGTAAATATGAATTAATCAAGTGTGAAGGGCCAACAGAGACTGCCCATGTGTCCTCCTCACGCAAGGCAGTGATTTGATGGAGCCAGCCTCTTCCTCTTAATAATACATGGATTGCTTTTGCTTGGAGAGACACGAGGGAATCAGAATCCCAGAACGGTTTGGGTTGGAAGGGACATTACAGCTGAACTTGTTCCAGCCCCTGCCATGAGCAGGGACAGCTTCCCCTAGTCCAGGTTGCTGCGTGCAGGGGATTTGGGGTGACCGCAGTGAAAGGAGCGATGAGGAGGGCGATCCTGCCGGGCACCACGAGAGAGCAGCATTGCCCTTCGCGGGGCAGGCAACACGGGGCGAACACGAACTCCTTGCAGCTGGAACACAAATCACAAGCCCTGTGCTTTCTTTACAGGCTACAGGCCGTTGGAGGGCGGGCTTTGATTTATTTTTCGTGTTTCCGTGTTTCTTGCTTTTCAGAGCTTGGCCTTGTGTTCCCCACCAGGGTAAATGGGAGGGATGAAAGTGAGCTTTGTGAGCTGCACAGCTCTGTTTGGTGTACATACTCTTAGGCCTGACTTATTGAGGCAGGGTTTTAGAGGGGAACACAGATTTCATGGGGAAGAACACTCCCAGCTGTCTGGAAAGTAGAGTGGGAAAAAAAAAAATTTAAAATCTGCTGATCTCCCAGCAGCTTAGTAGATGCAATGATGAAAAGTAACAGCAGCACAACTTCTGATCACTTAAATGTTTTCCAGTCTCCCATCTATCCAAACTCCATCTCTTTGGCACCTGTTACCACTCAGCAAACCTCAGCCAGCAGAAAAAGGAATTGTTTCCTTGTTTACAAAATGAAAAGAAAAGAATGATTCTCTGCTTCAGAGGCCTGGGGACCTTGTTTGCCCTCCAGCCTGGAGTGAGTTTTTATGGGCAGGTTTATAAAGCCCTGCACAGCCAGCTCTGCAGTGCTGACAGACCTTTCAGTGCAGCTGCTTTAACAGCTCTGCTCTGACAGCAGCGCCACTGTGGATCTCAGGGATAGCAGCAGAGCAGACAGACAGTTTTGGCTATTGGCAGGCTGGAGTGTACTGCAGAAACCTTTATCTTTTCTGTATCTTGGTGGGGAGGGGTCAGGAATTCAACATGAACAAGGTAAACCCATTCCAGGCCTGCTGAAACTGCTGTTTTGCCCCGAGTTTTTGAGGCAGAAGCTTGGTACGGTGTGTAAGGGAAAAGTGCTGGGGTGAGTTTTGTCCTAGAGCTGCCACCAGCAGTGTCCTGTCACCGGTGTCACAGCACTGAGGACCTGCAAACCCCTCCGTGTTCCCTGTGCCCGCCCTGGCGCGGTTTCTTCTGCAGCCTCTGGTTCTTCCTTATCATAAATCCTGTAGGATTTAACTTCTAGCTACTGATCCTTTTGACAGTAATGGACCATTAACTAACTAGACATAAAATTGAAAGTGTAAATCCCTCTGCCTTGGGGAATTAGAAAGCAGGTTTAGGATGCCGGCCATGAAACGCAGGAGTTCATTGTAATCACAAACGAGGCCTGATTAACTCTGCCTGCCCGGCACCCTGCTCTGTGCCAGATGATGAACACGAGACCAGGAGCTGAGGCTGGTGCTGCAGGACATTTGCAAGTTCCAGGTGAAAGCCTTTAGTCTTGGTGCTTGAGCTTCTTTACCCATTGCCAGGGCCTTCCCTGCAAGACAGTGAGAGCGTCTGGGCTGCTGAGGAGTTACCTCCAGACACTGATGCTGCTCTGGTTGGAAATTTGGTGTGTTTTCCTTTGTTGGGACAAAGCCAGAAGGTACAACCAGAGGTGAAGGTGCCTCTGCCCCAGGGGAACAGCATCAGGGGAAGGATGAGGTGATGGAGCAGCTCTTGCAGGTTGATTGTACCAAGTCCAGTGCCCAGCTCTTCCTGGGGCCTCCAGCGGCATCACAGGGCTCTGCTCTGGGTCTGTGGGAGTGAGTTCGCTTCTCTCTCTCTTCACTAGACCTTGAGATCAGTGCCCACTGATTAAAAAGTTAATTACCTTCCTCTTGCAGAAATGACTCTGCTTTCAAGGTCTCTCAGGCCCTTAATTGAGCATCTTTCTTTGAAAGAACTTTTGATTGAATTGCAGTGACTCACTATTAGAGCCAGGATGGCCAGGTCAGAGGGGGATGTCTTCAGGGAGCCTGCTGGGCTCTGCAGGTGGTGAATGGAGTGATTCCAAACTCCTCAGGAATAAGTGACTGTAGCAGAGAGAAGAGGGAGGATCAGGTTAAAAAACAGGGCTGGGTGGAGTCTGCGTGGCTGTGACCTGCTGGGAAGTGAAGTGCCTGGTGGCCAGCGGTCCCTGCACACCTGAGCCAGCCCCACCACCTCTGTGTGCTCCAGCACTTCCCTCCTTTCCCTGGATCCCGTGGCCACGCTCCTGAGCTGAGTGCCTGTGCCATTCATCATGCCAGCAGCACAGGAGCAACTGGAAAAAGTGTCTGGAATTTATCACCAATGGCAGGAGCTTTTGTCTGTAATAAAAAACATTTTCCCCCTCCTCTCTTCCAGTGCTTTTCTCCTTCCCTTCTCTCATTATTATTATTATTATTAAGGAGCTTAATGCCATATGTCTTGCTGTTTCATAAATAACCCCTGTAATCAAACAGCACTGGGTAAATGGGCAGTCCAGCTTGTGCAATTTGTTTGACAAAATGAATCCAGAAGAATATGAGTCTGTGGAGGAAAGACAAATAGAGCAGCTTGGATGAATGTGTTAACCAAGAGAAAAACCGCTTGGCAGAGCAGTTGATGCTATTTTTATCCATGCAAATGGAGTTCGGGGCTGATTTATGACAAATACAGTGCGGAGCTTGCCAGGATGGTCAATGTCCCCTGGGATGGAGAGCAAGAAAGGTTCTCTGGCTCCTGGGGGCACAGGGGGTGCAGCTGAGGAGGGAGTGAGGTGCAGCCAGCCTGGAGTGAGCTTAAGCTGCCAGGAGGAGGGCTGAGCCTGGAGAACCACCCAGGTGGCAGGAAGGAAGGGGAGAGTGCCCTGGACTGGTGGTCCTTCCATCCCTCCATCCCTCCATCCCTCCATCCCTCCATCCCTCCATCCCTCCATCCCTCCATCCCTCCATCCCTCCATCCATCCATCCATCCATCCATCCATCCATCCATCCATCCATCCATCCATTCCTCTTCCTCACCACCAGGCGGCAATACAGGCTCTGCTGCCTGCCCGGGCTGGGATGCGCAGATGAAGGGGAGCATTTTTCATTGATGAGAAATATCTCAGCTCCTGCTCCCTGCAGCTCAGCTTTTGTGGACCTGCCCCGTGGCCAAGGCAGCTGAAAAGCTGAATTTTTAATCAAAGCCACGAATGTGTTCCTAGGTAAGGGGGGGTTGTGTGGAGGGGGACGTTTCCCTGCCTCCTCACCTCCTTCCTTCCCTCAGATCACCCGGGCTGTGTTTGCTCTGACTTTGCAAGCACAGCATTGTCCTGTGGGCTCGAAGGGAAGCCTGTGGAGTGACCTGCACGCCGGGGTGCAGGGGGGACAGCAGAGGCTGGGCCTGAGCCGTGTGCTGGAGGTAGAGGCAGGCAAAGCTGCAGTGCAGGTGGCTCACGTGTTGGACGGCACATCCACAGCCAGGGAAGCTGGCTCATTAGTCGAGGAAACACCTCTCTCCTGGCTGTCTCCCTCCCCCTCCTCCAAGTGGGAATGCAGCCCCCATCCTTTTTCCCCATTCCTGGTGTGTGTGAGTATTCTTTTTAAAGTGGCAAGCTGAATATTTTAAACAAACACTGCTTAAAATCTATAATTTATGGGCAAGGCTTCAGAAGAGGAGATCAGTCGTCTCTTGGTGCTGAGGGTGTCTCTCCATCTGCAGCAGCCCCCACTGCTCTGTTCCCAGTCAACTGGTGCAGCAGAAGGGATTAGGCTTGGGCATGGCAGCGCTGAGCAGCACCCAGAAAATTCCCAGCTCTGAATGAAGGAAATCCGGGCTGTCTTCTCTTGCAGGCAGGAACAGCTCCAAGCCCTCCACCAGTGGCAGAGCCCTCCTGCTGGCCCGCCTGGGAGCAGCTGGCTGGGCTCCACGTTTGGCCCACAGCTGGGCTACTTGGAATGTGGGGTTGGGAATCTGCAGCCCCCCTTCAGCTCCCACATTGCCCCCTACTTAAAACCTGAGGGAGCCAGGGCACAGGTGAGGAGTCCGAGCTGGCAGAGGCTGAACTCCCGAAGCTGGCAGGTCAAACATGATGGGAAGCTGAATCAGGATCTGAACTTGGGCTTACAGGCACTTCTGGGCAGTGGGAGACCCCAGGTCACTGGAGAAAACCCTGCCTCTGCTGTCCTTCCCCTCTCCGTGCCCCTGCATGTTCCCCAAGCTGAGCTGCATGTGGGAGGATTCCAGGCTTGTTCCTTAATGGGAGTGGAGAGACTTTTGCTTCGATTAATTAATTTGCTGCACTTCCCCATTTTCAGGACCATCTTTTATTCATGGCCAAGTAGCTCAGACACCGCTGCTTGCTGCCGGTTCAGGATGCCGGCATTAATATTTCATCCCGGAGTCTGCTCGTGCTGAACAGAGCTCATGTCCCACGTTCCTGCCTCTTCCCGCTGATCTCCTGCCCTGGCCCAGCTCACATTGCCCCCTCCCAGCCCCAGGCTGGGTCTCTTCACCAGTTGCACGAGGCCTCTCCTCGGATGATATTCCCTGGGAATTAAATGTGGCACGCTTGGAGCTGGGGCTCCAGCCCCGCTGCCTTTGTCTCCCGTGGCTCCGGGCAATCAGCCCTGCACAGAGGGTGTCGTGCTCACAGTGGGAGTAATGGGTTCTGGGAGCAACTTGTTGTGATGTCAAGTGGCAGGGAAAGGGGAGTGACTCTCATCCTGCTGTCCCCTCCCAGCAAAGCAGGATATATATTTCAGTTGCCACAGGAGCAGTGTGGTGCTGTGGCTGCAGCCTGGGAGAAGAGAAGGCTGCTGAAGGAGAGAACCGTGGCTGTATCTTGCAGGGGAGCAGCAGGAATGAAGAAACGACACTCTCCTGCTTTTTCAGCTCTCTCCTGGCTCCTGTGCATGCACTCCAGCATTCCAAGGCCAGGAGCAGCCTTTGCCTGCAGCTCTGCAGCCCCAGCAAGGCACCGTGCCTGAACGAGGGCAGGACACAGTGCAGCTGTTTGGAGTGGCTCTTCATTTACTGAATGGCAGCTCCATAATCCTCTTCAAATAAAAAGACTGTGGAGTCTGTACTGGGAGCTGATGGAAGGCTTTGCTCTCAGGCAGGTGGCACAAAGGGAGTATCTCTTTGCTGCATGTAGGAGTTCCTGGGTCTCACTTGGGCTTTGTTATTTGATTATTTGTTCTCTTATTTGTCACTGGGGCTAGTGGATGTGATTCGTTCTCCCTGACTGAAGCACTGGTTTTGGCAGGCAAATGTTTCCCAGGTCTCATGGGATGGCAGGAGAGGCCTTGCAGGGCACAATCTGTGCCTTTCCCACTTCATCCCAGAGACGCCAGAGCCAGTTCCTGGTACACCTTCCATCTCTTCCAGAACAAAACAGCACAGCAGCTCATGGACTCTCTGGCCCCAGCCCTCTGGCTCAGAGGCTGCAGAGCCACCAAACCAAAGCAGAGGTCTCCAGATCAGGGTGGGAAAATGCTGAGTTGGGACAAAAGGGTGGAATTGTGTTGGAGAGCACACGTGCCTGTGCACCCAGACATGTGTAGTGGGGACACGTTCAGTTAAGGGAGTGTGACTGCAGGTTGCAGGATGTGGAGGCTGCAAGTGGCAGAATCTCCACAGCCTCATTAAACTCTCATGTCCAAATTAAATGTCAGATTTGCATATTGGTTCTGTGCGTTCAGGGCCGTTGTGCAGCAGCCGGGAGGAAGCTGATCATGGCTGGGGGTGCTGTGGGTATCCAGATTGCAGCCTCCCTCCTGAGAGCCCTGCAAAGCCAAGCACGTGGAGTGTTAGGGAGAACCAGGGATTTAACTTGGTTTTACAAGAGTCAGGGCTCTGTGCCTCGATTCCTGCAGGTGGAACAGGGAGCTGCGTGTGGTGGCCAGTGTTGTGCTGTCCAGGTTCCCAAAGCAACTCCTGTGGGTTTTTCAGGAGACAGAGGAAGGACACAGTACTGCCTGGACTCTGGTTGTAGAGCTTCACCTCTGGGAAGCCCTTTACAATTTTCCCCAGGCTGGATTCCAGTCAGATCATGTTCTAATCCAGATTTAATTACCTGTGAAGACAGACAAGCCTCCTCCTTGCCCCTTGGGAAGCCCAGCCAGCAGGGTAGTGTGAGGAACTGGGCCAAAGCCAAACTGCAGCCCAGGTTGGTGAGCCCCTGATGTGCACAGCAATTTCCATTGTGGCTGCAGACAGATGAACGTGTCCAGGGACTGAACTAAGCAGCGCTGGGAATCAGTGATCCAGCACCTGAGAGAGGCACATCCCTCCCTGCGGGTAGTGGGAGGTTTCCCTGGCTTTGTAGTGGAATCCTGATTATCCATGGAGACTCCTGCCAGTGGTTTGGCTGCAGAGCCATGGGTGGCAGCAGCAGGAAGGTGCTTCCCAACAGCACGCTGGAGGAGCTAAAAGCAGGAAAAGGATCCTGGTCACCTGGGTACACTGCTGTGTGCTGCCCCAGTGTCCCTGCTGGGACCTGAAGGAGCCATGGGGCCCATCTGCTCCAGTCCCTGGAAAGAGACGGGAAGCAAGGAGCAGGAATGAGGTCTCTGCTGCTCTGGGAAGCCTGTGCCTGCTGCCCTGCACAGCTGTGAAGCCTGTCACATGCCTGATGGGCCAGATGCTGAAAGATGCTGAACATCCTTAGAAGGTCAAACTCAGAAGGCAGAAAACCCTCCTGGCTAATTCTGAGACACAGCAGTGACGGGGCCTGCACGACAGGAGACACCCGGGAGGCAGAGCAGCTCTGAGTCAGCCGTCTCCAGAGAAAGATTTGTCAATGGCTGGGCCAGTTTTCACCAGCTCCACAGCTGGTGGCAGTTTCTGCACTTCATTCGAGAAGCATCTTGTATGGCTGACATGCTGCTCCCTGGAGGGGAGCCAGGGGATGAGAACCCTCCTTTCTCACCGGGGGTCGGTGCCTGTGGACTTTATCCAAGCACTCTTTGCACTGCAATACCATTTCCCTGGGAGGAAAAGGGGCCCAGCATCAGGGAAGGGCCTGCAGGGCTGGGGCTGGGGAACTGGAGGGTCTGAAGCATCTTCTCTGGCCACCTTCCCAAATCCTGCCTGCCTGTGAGTCCTGGCTCTGAGTGCAGCCCACAGCTCACCACCTTAGGGCAGGCTCTGGGCAGGTAAGGACAGAGTAATTCCAGGGGACTTGCTCCAGATTTACATGATTGTAAAGAGAAAGGATGCAGCCTTGATTAAACTTCTCCTGAGTCCTCGGAGGGGCTGGAATAAAGCTCTGAGATCTGCCACAGACTGCCTGTATGTCAGTTGTATAATTCCTCCTGGTCCCAACTCTCCTATCCATAAAGGCTGGAGCACCTCCTGCCTTGGTTTTGAGGGATGCAAACCTTTCCAGACTGAGACTGCTCCTGCCAACCACCACAGCATCCAGGAGAGCAGTGCAGTTCCATGTGCTGCTCTGCTGATTGCTTCACCTCTGACCCTGGGCTGGCAGGACTGCCCGTGGAGCAAAGCCCACATTTCCCTTCCATGTCCCCAGCTGTGGGACAGCTTCCAGCTCCCTCAGCCCACGGTGGTGGCAATCCCAACAGCCTCTGTGCTCTCCAGGAGTCCCGTGGTGCATTCTCCTCCCACAGCAGAGCCCGATGTGCTCGCTGTGTGCTGAATGAGAGCATCCCTCATGGCACAGTGAGTGAGCCTGAGGCTCCTGCAGGCAGCAGAGCCAGCCACGAAGGACAGCTGAGGACATGGGGCTCCAGACAGGAGCTGTGCCCACTTTTAATGTGCCTGGCCTTTTGTGTTTGCCTCAGTTCACGCCGGGAAGGAAACTGCTGTCTCTGTATCCATCTTTCTGTCAGAAAATCCTTAGGCTCTGAATAGATTTACTCTCCAGTCTGTAGGCTGCTTAGCACCAGGCCTGTCTAGTGGGAGGAGGTGAATGACTCTGGAGGGCTTTATTGTCAGGACAGCGCTCTGGAGAGGAGGCTGGCTCGCTTGCTATCGATGGGATCCTTCACTGGCCCAGACAGCCTTGGGGATAAGGAGTTGAGCAGTGGTGGGTAGTCCAAGATCCCAAAGCTGGCTACAGGCTTGACCCTCCTCCCTGTGCCCATGGGCAAATCCCTGGTATCCACCTTATTGCTGTGAGAGTTGAGTGTCTGTAACACACAGTGAAGGGTCCCTCTCTCCACGGATGGCGATGCAAGAGTCTCCTCCTCCCTCGTATTTCAGGCCCAGAGCTATTTGGTTGCCTATAAATAAGCAGCCAGGTAGGTTGTGAAAAGGACACCAGCACGGAGTGCTTGCTCAGCCTGTGCTTTCTGTCACTGCAATGATGGTGCAGACAATTCCTCAGCTTCCCTTGGCTGAATTCCCCGGGGGCTGTTGTTAATGCTGCTTTCCCAGCTCTGCCACTGAGCTGTCTCTGCCTGCTGCACTCTGTGTATAATCAGGAGCTGTAAAACCACTGACAAGTCCGGGGACCAGCATGGAGATTACATGCAACATTAAAATTAAAAATGGGCCAGACTCACCAAGTTGTCTTCATTAGGCGGCTGTTTTTTATTTGTGGCTTTTACTGCCAAATAAATAATCTTTCAGGTGAGTTAGTTAAGCTGCCCTCAGGAGCAAGACAAGATGGGTGAGGAGAGGTAGTTCAGCATGGCCTCTGGGATTCCTGCCACAAATCAGCCAGTCTGGAAACGGCAGAACTGGTGCCAAACCAGGATGAAAACCTTAAAATCCCACCGACACTCAATGCAGAATGACACAGAACAGTCCCCTCCCCTGAGCCAATGCAGAGCTGGCTTCAGTGCTGAGACTCAATTCAGCCGTTCGAGGCTCTGCCTCCCTCACAGCCACTCTCTGTCATCTGCATTCATTTGGTTCCTCGGGCTTTTTCCTCTCCCTTTCTGCCAGACTTCTGGCTTTAGGAATGCTCATGGGGAAAGGATCAAGGAGAGAGTTAAGGACGGTATAGGAAGGCAAAGCATTTTTGCCCCAGAATATTCCAGGAGTTTCTATGGAGAAAGTGCACTGGTCACACACACACCAGGTGTCAGTGCTTGTGGACTGTTCCACGTGGGTTGCTGACAGAAGCTGCAATGCTTGAATGGCCTGGTTTGGCCCTACATCACAACCAGATGAAGTCTTGTCTTCGCTTTGTTTCCTCTTTGCACTTCTAGACCCTTTCAAACCACAGGCTTGAAGGGCAGGACAGTTGTTCCCCCAGGGATCAAAAAGTCTCATGCAAACCACTGCAAAATCACAGCAGTGGTGCTGCTGACACTGCAGGCAGAGGAGAGGCAGGGGAAAGGTGCTAAAACTCTCTCTTGCTTCCTTCCTGCTCTGGGCTGGGGTCCTGTCTCCCTGATTACTCCTGACTCCTGGTCTGGAATCACGGCAAACACAGAACTCCAGCCCTCCCACTTCTGCCACTGTGTCAGAAAAGCTCCTGAGTGCTAACAAAGGATGATGAGACACACTAGGTGAGGTCAGATATTGTGTGATTATCTGCTTCCTCATCAGAAAACTGATTTAATCAAACTGAAATTCTTTGCAGGAAACTCTTCCATAAAAAAGTCAATTTTCACAAGAGACATGATAGCAAATATATCTGTAGGAAAGAATGAAAGATATTGGTGAATCATCCAATTTCAACACTTCTAAAATGAAAAAAGAATGCCACTCCACATTTTGTTCAGAAAAGAAAGTTAACTGATATTGCAAAAA
>VZTJ01000995.1:229724-262314 GCA_013397795.1 Orthonyx spaldingii | reverse complement strand
AAAAAAAAAAAGAAATTCACAAAGGCTGACCTTGTGTGGATGCAGATAGTGAAGGAGCACTTGTCCTCCTGCTCAAGGAGTCCAGACTGAGCTCAGCTGAAAGAACTTCATCCTTTTAATACAAAACAGGTCTTTTTCCAACCACCCTTTGACTTTTAAATACCCTTCGGTGCACAGCCAGAGCTGTGAGCAGGCACCTTGCACAGTTTGAAACGACACCTGCTAGCAGGGTGAAAAATAAACAGTGTGGGAAGTTGTGAGACACTTGGTAATCCATCCCCAGCAGTTTGGGGACCTTTCCCTTGGTGTGTGACATGGGTTCTGCTCACATGGGTGCCTTTGGGTAAGGGAGACTGCCAGGGGACTGTCATGGACCATCAGGAAGAATTCAGGAAGCACTCAGGCAGATTTTCTTCGTGGAAATGGTTTTCAGGCATTGGAAGGGGCTGCCCAGGGAGGTTTGGAGTTCCCATCCCTGGAGGTGTCCAAGGAATGACTGGATGTGGCACTCAGTGCTCTGTCACAGGTTGGACTCTATGATCTTGGAGGCCTCTTCCAACCTTAATGATTCTGTGCTTCTGTGATCAGCTCTGGGTGCTGACCACAGATGCAAATTGCTTCTTGGCCCCAGTTTTGTCCTTTAGATTTCTTTGTGCGTCTCATCTCCCTGTCTGGAAAAAAAAAACAAAACAGGAGAAAAGAGAAAAGCAGCTCGCAGCTCCATTCCCTAAGGATGTGTGAGGCTGGCGAGGAGGTCCTGCACAACACAAGAGAGGTTATCCAAGCCTTGCAGATGGGTCTGGTTTCCCTGGCACGGATGTTAGACCACAATAACTCCTCCCTGCCGGGCTCCTGCACGTCACATGTGACAGAGGGCAGGACAGAGCCCACGGCCACGCTGGCAGTGCCTGAGTGTCCCCTCCCTGCTGCAAACGTGAGCACGAAGGAGCTCCCCATCCTCAGCAGGAGCCATGGCTGAGAGCTCCCTGCTCCCCGGGCAGGCAGCAGGAGAGCTTCCTGCTGCGTGGCTCTGGGTGTTTTCTCCCTGGCAAAATCAAATCAAATCAAATCAAATCTTTCTTGCCTCATCTGCCAGGGCGTGAGGGAGCTGCCTCCCGCCTGTGCCATGAAAGACTCGTCACCCCATGGCTCCGGAGGGGCGCAGCACGAATGGCTGTGCTTGTCCCCAGCTGTGCTTTGAAGGAGGTGGTTCTCATTCGTGCAACGTCCTATTGTGAGGGGATTTAATTAGCTGTGGTTTGTTCGCTCAGCAGACACAAATGAGGTTTTAATTTTTTGCGTGCAGGCGCGAGGTGGTTTTTGTTCATCGCGTCGGGAGCTCTCGCAGGCCTCCCACATCAGGAGCTGACTCCAAGAAGATGGAGAGAGCCAGACAAAATGGGGATGATAGTCCCGAAGTGGCAGGACAGGCTTTAACACGAGCTGTTTTGGGGTTTTTTTTTTTGTCACAAACACATGGCACTAGAGTGTGGCCCTCCTAGGAGCTCCCAGGAAATGTCCTGGGTGCAGAATTCCGAGCAATGAGTGACTTAGGAAAACCTGTCCTCAGCAGTGCTGCCAATGCAGCAAAATTCCCAGGGCCACACACCAGGCAAGGAAGGAAACCATGGTAGAAAACCAAGCAGAGCCCCTTTTATAAGGTCAGCAGAGGTGTTGAAAGCTTGGGAGAAGGTGCTCAGCGTGGGAGGAATTCTTCTGGAAATCGGACAGTTGGCTTCATCCAGCCTGAGAACCAGTCAGCAATACTGGAAGAAGCTTGCAAAACCCAGTCAGGAAGGATGGAGGGTTAGACACAACCACAGAACATTTCTGCAGGGTTACTTTTCTCCTTTTCTCCGCCTGCTTTCTACCTTTGCCACCTTCCTCTGCACTTTCAGTCTTGCTGTCTCCAGCAGAAAGCCCCAAAATCCCAGCAAAAGGAGAGCGTGTAGATGCTGAGAGGGCTGGGGAGCAAACCTAAGCCTCTCTAAATCTTCCCAGAGCCTCATTTCCTTCTGTTCCTCATCGTCTTTCTCCTCTCTTCCAGCACCCAGAAGCACAATGGCATTTACTTTCTTACTTAATGTCAATATTTGCTTTGCTTTGGAACTGTCTGTTTAATAATAATAATAATTCCTGAGCAGAGAGGAGAGGTGAGGCCTCTGTGGGTTCAGACTGGGAAGAGTGGTCCCAACACTCACATATTCCCTCCTTTCTCCTGGGGTTGCAGCAGCAAAGGGAAGATTCCCAGACTTCAGGATCAGTTGATTTCGGTGGAATGCCAGTGCGCCAGGTTCTTACTCCTGTATGTTTTCCTTCCCTCCCCTCCTCCTGTGATGAATGCTGTCTCTGAGACAGGCAGCTGCAGAGGGAGATGCAATTTTTCTTAGCTTGCCAGCCATCAATCTCCTGAACAATACCCTGCTAATGAAATGGCAATGTTATCACACGCCTGTCACCAGCAGTGACGGGGCGGCCGCTCCACACTCAGACCAGACGGAGGAAAAGCAAGGAGAGCTCTGGAGTTTGCCTTCGGGGTGTGATTCCTCCTGAAGGCTTCTGACAAACTCTGGGAGTCCTTCAGTGCCGAACTGAGAGCCCCCAGCTGAGGTTTGCTGGCCACCTCCTCCCGTTTTGCAAGGACAGAAATGTCCACGCATGAGCAGCCGCTGTCCTGTAGGACCACGCTGAGTTTTCATCTGAATTCACCGTGTGGGCCCCTGTGGTCATCCAAGGAGCCACCTCCTCCTGTCGCCTTTGGGAACTGACATCACCAAGTGGGCAAGAAAGTCCTTGAAGCTTCTTCCTTTGAAATCCGAGTGGTTTTTAAGTGGATAGACTGTTCCCTGACCTGTTGCTCTTCTACCCCGTGCTTTTCCCCACTTGGAACTCTTCAGATTAGACAGCAAAGAGCTCACTGAGTGCCATTTTGTCCCTGAGGCCCTTCTGTCCACGATTTCAGTGAATCCCAAGGCACAAAGCACGGTGACAAGGCTTTCTGCTTTGCATGGCTTGTTTTGGTGCTGAGGTTGGCTGCAGCCTGGGGAGGTGTTTCATTGCGAGGAGCTGGGGATGGGGACACACCCGGAGCTTGCAGGAGGCGTTGGTCAAAGCAGAGGTGTTGCCTGGGCTGTGTGTCATGGGGCAGGCTCTCCTTGAATGGTGAAGGACTTCCACTTAAAATCAACCCCCTGGATGTGTGAACAGATGGCAGCAGCTGCTTGGAGGGAACGAGAGATGAGGGGAAGTTACCAGAGGGACAATCTTTCTAAAACTTAGGGCTGCCTCCAGACAGGAAAGGTGAGCTACCCTGTGGGTCTCACCCTGCTTTGGATTATGCTGAGAAATGCCTGTGGTTTCTGGGCAGGACCAGCAGGAGAAACTCCAGCTCGTGCCCTCCTTTTCCTGAGGCTGAGCCCTGCTCAGCATCCTGCAGCAACATCCTGCTGCTGCCTGGATGAGGGAAGAGGATAACACCTCCAAACTGTGAGAAGTGCCAGAAATGAGGTGTTTGGAGCACTTCCTTCTGTGCCTGGCAGGTACAAGTTAAGCTGAGGGAGCCAGGGGGTGCAGAAGTTTAACAACTTCGGTGCAAATCTCCTCAGTGCATCCAAGGTCGCTGAGGTTCCCAGGATTTCTCTAACAGGTGGATGCAGCCTGATTGCTCCATCCTTTAGAAATCATAGTTTACATGACTGCACTCATTCTAGGTCCTGGCTGGAAAAATTGTTCTTTTTTAGTAATAATTGTCACTGAACACTGAAAAACAACCATGAGAAATGACCAGAATATAACCTCTTGAGAGCACTATAAAAATTTTTGTTGTTTATTTACTTTGGGGGGAAAAAAAAGAAAAATCAAAGAGAAGAGTAAGAAATCTAAGGCTCTGCGATGAGAGAAAAATGCAATTTACTTTTTAAAGCTCTTTCTGATTTTAAGGTGATATACAGAAAAATATAAATGGTTCTAGAAAGCTTCACCAAATAATAGAGAGAAGAGAAAATAACTACAGTGAAGGGCAGTATATTGAGGGTCATATCTGCCTCCATCTCCCGTAAAACAATATTTGCTGCAACAAAAGCAGGGGTATTTTAGTTATTTATTGTCTTGTCAGCTGCAAAATATTAAGGAAGGAAAAAAATTTTAATTTATCCTGGATGAAGTCTGGTGGCCGAGAGACTGCCCAGGAGCATCAGACTTGAATGCACAAGCAAGGAGGGATGAGGAGAGCAGGAAAAGCCTCTGAATAACGACATGGGACTGGTCCCTTTCCTTGAGTTGAACCCATCACACCATAACAAGCACGATTCAAGTGCCAGAAATTCAGATTTTTGAAATGCAGTGGTGTCAGCTCTTCCTCACCCCAGTTTGTGCACCGAGGGTTCAGAGTCTTTTTCAATCCAGCCCACGAATCGTCTTGTCCCTTTTAAGTCTCCTCTTCACACAGCTGGTATTTGCCATTAGCACATTTTATTAGCCTTTGTTCCCCACCCCCAGTAAAAAAAAAACAAAAACAACTTAATAAAATGCCAGAACACATACTGAGCAGAAGAACAAATTGTTAACGCAGTCATTAAACAAATACACTTTTCCTCTGGTCTTTGGACGGAAATTAATTACCCTCCTGGAACTTCAGGCTGGATGTGTGCTTTGACTGACAGCTGGGGGCTGTGTCTGGAGCCTTTCTTCAGAGGATGAAATCAGAACTGGCTCCTTTTTCACTCATGAGGAACGTGAGGGCAGAACTCTGAAGGGTCTGAGGAGGAATGGGACAACAGATCTTGCAAGTTGGGTTCCATGTCAAAGGGCAGGAGCAAGAGTTTGCTAAGCCCCACAAGCAACTTGTGGGATTTCTTGTTGGCTGGAGGCAAAATCCTGAGTCTTCTGCCACATTAACATCAGTTTCCTCTTCCTGCCTGCCACTTCCAGAGCCACGGGAGAGCAGGATTCCTCTTAATCCTGGAAATTAAACACCCTGAGACCCAGCCAGGAGCATCACCCCATGAGGAAACAGAGCCCCACGGGGCCAGCTGTGCCTGCTGCCACCAGCTTGGTGGCTCGGTGTCACCTGCAGGACGTGTAATTGCTCTGCCCCATGATCTGGGTGCATTGCTAGTCCAGGAGCATGAGATAATGATAATGAACCTTTTAGCCAGGAGTAAAGAGGGAGAAAGAAAGAGAAAGAATGAGCTGGGCAAGAGAGAATGACTGCGGATTCAGTTAGTTAATAAAGGGATTGCAGAGAGCAAGGTGAAGAGACAGTGGTAATTTTATGCACTGCCAGTCAGGCCCATTTGTCCTGGGAGCAGCTCCAATTTCTCTCTGAGCTGTTCTTTTTTCTTTAGAAATGGAGCTGTGAAAGGGGAAGGAAAAAAAGCCCTCCCTGATTAGAATCAGCACCCAAAGTGACAAGGAAAAAAGCCATTTTAATCTCCACATCCATAGATGGATCTTCTCCCAAATAAGTGAAACAAAAGGGAATTTAGAATGTTGGCCAGTCTTACACAGCACAGGCTGAAATCATCCAGACTCTGATGGCAGTCTTGTCATATCCCAGCCCTAACCACAAAACAAAGCCAAATTTCATCTTTACAACTATTAATTCCCTCTCATACACGAATCTCTCTGCTCCGCCCTCATTCATTCATGACCATTTAAGAGGAAACCTCCCTTAAACCCCTAATTAACGCTGCAATTTTGATGCTTTAGCTCTCCAACTGGTTCAAATCTTCCTCTTGTTGTTAAATATTCCTAATGCTGCCTCAGAACTCCTAACCCCTGAGCTGAGGCCAGAGAGAGACAGAACTGGGTCTCTACTGCTTTTAAATTCAGGTTTTATCAGATCCAGGAGCACCGAGGGGCAGTGAGATGTACTTGTTGCATAGAACTTCAATTTCTGATTGAGGAGAAAAGAGAATTATTGGGGGAAGACATCTGGGAAGGGCATCCCTGTGTTTAAAAACAGGTATGGATTATCCCTTGCAGTCCATGGGAACTTGGGAACTTGTGAAAAGGCTGGTTTTACTTTAATATCACAGGATGGGGACATAAATAGGAAAGTGTGAGCGTTAAATTCTGCCTGAGTTGTGTTTGGATGGGACAACTTTGCATCAGATCTCGGGGCAGGAGGATGTGTTCGCCTATAAATTCCACTTCCCTACAAACCATTCCCTGCCAGCTGGCCCAGTGTCAGGGCTCCTGAGCAGTTTGTGCACATCCAGATCAGGCTTTTGATCTCAACAGAAATTCCCTGACCAGCCACGGCAGTGGTTGGTGCAAGGATGAGTGGGACTGGGCACCTGAATCCCAATTTGTGTCTGCATGAAGGTGCAAGCTGCTAATAAAGGAGTGTTTCTGCTGCAGGAGTCCATTGCCTTGCTTTATCCCACCCTTCCATCTCCAGCTTGGCCACTGGTCAGTGTGGATGGTTTTGGGGGCAGGAAATGAGAACACTCAGGGCTCTTAGGGAAGCTTTCAGGGCTTGTCTCCAAGGGAACAAACAGAAAGGTCCAGGGGCAAAGCCAGAGCATTTCTTAAAGAGGATTTAATGGGATGTGGGCTGCCCCTAAGCACAGGGTCTTGCACAAAAGGCTGAGAGTGTCCATGAGTCTGTTTAACCTCTCATAACTTCGCTGCCTTTCCCCTTTGAGCTGGGTGAGCACAGCTGCCCTGTTCTGGTGCTGACGGCTGGAGTGCAGAAGGGGTGTGGGAATTCTCCTCAAGGAAGGCACCAGCAGCGTGTGCCCTTTCCTCAGGTGCACAGAGGATACCAACCACTCATCAGCAAGCCAAAGGCTTTTTATTTTTGTATCAATATCCTCGGAGATGAGATGTGTGCAGCCTGAGAAGCGCAGGCAAGCAGGATTTTGTCAGCCAGGAGGACGCCGTGGATGTTAATGTGAGGAGCAGCAAAATCAGGGGGGTTGTGTGATGTGGTTCAAGCTCCAGAGGACTCTGAGTCCCCTCTTTTATTAGCAGAGGTCTCCCTGAGTGGAGGCTGTGGCTCAGCACCGTTCAGTCCTGGCACTGAGGCCCCGTGATCACATTACAGGGAATTATCAGGTGGCTGCACCTGGTTTAGAGAGCTCCAAGAAGGCACAGGGGTGCAAAAGGGAAGGCGAAGCACCGGTGGTTTATGAAATTAAAAAGTTCACGAGTGCCAAATCCACATGCTGGAGAGGAACTGAGAAATGGAAGAGGTCTCAGCGACATCTTATCAGGAGGCAGGACAAGGAAATTGGAGTTGAAAGCGCTGTAGTGCCTGATTTGCTATCTCTCCTCTGCACCTTGGCTGCAGGTTCTGCCTTTAGGGCTTTGTTAGGCAACCTGGGGAGGAATATTTTGTGTGTTTCCAGTGGGTTCTGCCTGCAGAGGCCTCGGTATGCAGGAGATGGAAAACCTGTCTGGAGAGATGGCATCGGGTGTCCCTTGTACCCTGCAACAAAGAGGGAAACACAGGAGGGAAAAGGAGGAAAAATTGTAACACGGGCTTCACGCAGCTCTTTTGGAGATGCAGGATAAATTCTCCCCTGCACTTCCCCCTAAGCCTGTGTGCCTGTAAACACAGCTGGTATTTGCATTGTAAATGTTATGGAGGAAAATTCCTGTTTGAAGGGGCCTTGGCAGCACCTGGGTGCTGCCTCCGTGGGAGAGAGGTCGTGCAGGGGGGTCGGGACAGGGTTTTCTTGTGTGAAAGGTGTGGAGAAGGGAAGGAGAGGCCAGTCTGGAATACAAGACCCTGCTCTTCCTGACAGAAGGGGACGCAGTGCTTGGCCAGACCTGAGAAGGAAGCTGGCAGCATCCAACAGATCCAAGTGCCTGTGGTAGGGACCAGCTGATGAGGAGCTCTGCTGGGCCAGAGCTTGGATGCCATTAATGCAGGAAGGTCTGAGGAGGTCAAAATCCTTAAATGATGCTGCCAGAGGAACTGAGATTTCACTTTCTGTGCTATAAATACAGCTCAGTTTCCTGCTTTTACCTCGAGACAGTGCTGCCAATTGGGTCAGGGAAGTGAATCGGGTTCTCCTTTGCTTTCCTCTATCTTTCTCCGCTCTTTCCTCAAAGGAAGAACCTGGAAAACCTGGAAATTAGTGGATTGGCAGACTCTGGTTGCAAGCAAAACGTGGGTCTGGTCCTGAGGCTGCTGGTGCAGCTTGGAGATGCTCAGTAATAATATCACGCCTTGCTGGCAATGGCACAACAGGAAATTGGAGTAGTAAAATATTTCCCTCCTCGCTGCATCCCATTTACATGTTTATAATGGAGGTTTTTAAGGCCCTAATGACAAGGAATGCTCATTGCTGGGAGAGGATGATTAAAGCAGAGCCGGGGTGATTGCAGGCGGTGACGAGGGGATGTTAATTACATCAAAGGAAGCAGGAGGGAGCACAGCTGGAGTGGCTGCTGTTTGCCACCCTGGGGTGGGGGCTGCCCGTGTCCCCTGATCCTGGCACAGATGTGCTCCCCAGACCGATGGGGAGGGAAGGAAAAAGCAAAGAAAAAACCCCAAACGAACAAAAATCTCCTTCCAGCTGCAGCCTGCAACAGGAGCGAGCTGGATTTGCACGTGGAAAGCTGCTGGGGGAGTGAGCAGTGCTCAGAGCAAGAACAAAGATGCTCAGGAGAGGCAAGAAGAGGGAAAGAGCCCTGGAGATGTGGTTGAGGGCTCAGCCTGCTCAGCGAGGTGGGCCCAGGAGTGGAGTGAGGTGGTGCAGATTAAGGAGCTTCTGTTGGGTGCATATGAATCAGAGCAGCCTTTGAAGCCGTGCAGAGGGGGCTGTGGTTGTTTCATCTCTTGGCAGCCAAGTTCTCTCCAAATTCTGCTTTCTGCCACCTTTGTGGTGGAGCAATGCCCCAGGGAGGTGTCTCCTTGGATGGAAATCTCCATCTGCATTCCTGGGAGATTATAGGGCAGGCACTGCTCTAGAAGAGGTGTTTGAGGAGATGTGCACTTGGTGACAGGAGAGAGAGAGAGAGAGAGAGAGACAAAGGAGAGCCCATGCATTGAATTCAGCATAACAGAAAACAGCAGAGAAAGGAGTTAATGGAAGGATGCATAAAAGAACAAATGAGAAAAGAAGTCCTTGGCAATTGCACAGGGCCTAATTTAAGCGGAGTATTCCCGATATTTCCTCTTTAAATAAATAAAACAGCAGAGCCCAAAATGTTTGAGTTTTTCCCAGTCAAAGCCTTGGTATCAAACTTTCATCTATTCTTGACAGAGCAATTAAAGGGAGGGTGCAGGCTCTGAAATGTAGCCAAAAGGAGCAGAGTGAATATTTAATACAATTCCAGGCTTTGAAAATCCCAACAAACCAGGATTGGGAAAGCTGGTGACAGTTTTATCTTAATAAAGAAAGAGAGGGGAAAAAACCCTTTATTTCTGCCAGCAAGGATGGCAGGGAAACACAGACTGGATGGGAAACAGGCAGCACCTTTCCAGATTGTCTTCTTGGATGTCATAACAGCATTTCTCAAATGGTATTTGATGGAGAGGGAAGTGGATCTTCCCACCTGTCTTATTCCAGCTCTTGATGCTGGAGAGGCATAAATTTGGGACTCTCTGAGTTTTTGTTTTTGTTCTGCATAGTGCTAAACGAATTTAAAAAATACTCCAGGGCTGAGGAACAATCTCCTGGTCTGCAGCTTCTGCTCAGCAGCTGGGAGGGGATGGAGGGGGAGCTGGGAGAGGAGGAAAGGAGAGCTGGGGAGCTGAACATGAGGGTTAGCTCGGCTGCCAGGGCTAAAACAACTCATTAAGGGGATTAGCCAGCAGCCCTGGCTGGATTTAGGAGGTAGGCTGTTGCTATCAATAAATAATCCTGTCTCCAATCCTCTCTAGTGGCTTGGGAGAGACAGGGAGCAGAGGACGGGTGGGAGGGAAGGAGGGACAGCAAGGAACGAGAGGAATAATTTAAGGGAAATGCTGGAAGCATGGGAAAACTCATCCCTGAGAGGGCATGGCTTGCTGGGGAGTGAAACATTCCTGCTCCCTGTGCTCTGGGATGATCATGGGAGCTCTTCCTCACTCTGTACAACCCTCCAAGGCAGACTTGCTGGAGCAGGGTTGTGCTGTTTGGTGACGGGGAGATGGAATTTTGATTAGCTCTGACACCGTCTCTTATAACCTTTTCATTAGAAAATTACCTTTAATAGAAATTGTTCTGACACCTCAGCAGCGTTTCCCCCTAACTCATTACAGACTCTCGTGGTGGGAAGGGAGGGGAGGGAAGTGGAAAGGTACCTCTGTTTCCTCTACTTGCATATTTATTAATCCATTTACAGTAAAACCCATCCCCTGTTTACCTACTGACCTATTTGCTGACTTGTCTGCCTGTTCCTCTGCCTGCAATATCCATCCAAACAGGGGATGTCTGCTTTTTCACCCTGAATTAAAATCCAGTGCTCCTTTTTCCCGTGAAATGCAATTTTTTGGAAGAAACATCGTTTCGGGGTGACTGCAATATTTCTTTCCAGTTTTGCCTTGAGAAGATAATAGTATAAAAGTCATGTTCTGACTTAAAATGAAAAATGAAGGCGTTCCTTTCTAACAGTGTTTCAAAACTGTGTTTCTGCTTTATCCAAAGGCATCTCTGCCTAATTTTTAATCCAAATTGCCACCCAGCTGATGGATGGATGGGTGTTGGAGGCAAAAGAAGCAGAGCAGGGATGGAAAATGTCTCCATGTTCCCATCTGATCTCAAAAAGCAACTGACACCGTGTACAATACAGAGCAGATCGTGTCATCTCAGCCCCTTCCCGGGTCTGTGTGATGGGAAGGAATACCAGGTGTGGGAACATAAGGAATAATAGTTATTTGCAGAGCTCTTTGAGATCCTAAGAGGGAACACCCTGGAGAGGCGTAAAGTGTTATTAAAAGGGCTGTAAGTTCTTTTCAGGCAGTTAAAGGGATAATAAATTCATTGCCCAGGAGATCTGGTAGTCAAAGTTCTGTGCAGAACACGGTAAAGGGGAAGACTTTGGGAGACTTTTGGGCACTGAGCAGGAGGACAGTAAAGCCAGGCTTATCAAGCTGAGGCTTACCTTGCTTCTGGGTTAAAACCAGTTTGGTTGTTTCAGCAGCCCTTTCATAAAGCACTGAATGTATCTGGAGCTTGAGAATTGGAGCAGTTTTTGGTATTTAGTCACGTTGCACTCAGGTATTTGGGCCTAATTTCTCATTTGGATTTCTTCGGCTTCATCTCGCAGTCTTTGGGCTGTCTTTATTTTTTTTCCCCAGATTAACAAGGCCTTTACTACCTGCTCTTGTCTCCCCACAAAGGCTTTTATCTGCTCCAGTCAAGTCACTTCTCAGTCTGTGATAAACTGGAAGGATTGAGCTCTCTGTGCCACTCTCCAGGGAGGATGGATCTGTGCTCTCATCGTGCTTTGCATTTGCCTTTGGTCCTTTCCAGGGAAAGCCCTGTCCACACACCAGCCCTGCTCCAGTGAATTCCTGCTCTCTCCCGGAGCAATTCCCCTCTTTTTTTTTTTGCTGTATTCCTCTCCTTAGATCTCCGGGCTTCCCGCAAATTTCATTAGGATTAATTTCATTCTTCATATCGAGATTATTGAGGGGAATTGAGTCCAAGGCTGGAAATGTGTTAAAGCTCCACTTGTGCCCCTCTCTCTCTTTCCCGTGTTCTCTCCTCCATGGACAGCCCCTTCCATCAGAAATAGGATTCTTAATCCCTTTACCACGTGCTTCGCTGATATCATATAACACTAATTTTTTAATCAGAAGGTTGTGAGATACAAAGTCAAACATCTTACAACAGCTAAATATATTATATCTCTGCAGTTACCCTTATCAACCAAACTTGTAATCTCATCAACGAATGAAATCAGATTTGACTGACAAGACCTATTTTCCAGGAAACCATGTTGACTGATGTTAATTATATTTCTACCCTTTAATTCTTTATCAATTCAATCATATATCAGCTTTCCTGATTACTTTGCCAGGGACAGATGTTGGCTGGCCTAGATTCCCCGGTTCAGCCATGAAATCCAGGCACCAGCTTTGCTTCTCCCGCTGCAATTCCCTTCCTTTCCCAGGAGCTGGGTAGGTGCGAGCATCCCCATCAGCCATTCCCATGCTGTTTTCAGTCTGCGGAGTGCTGGGGTTTGTGGAGTGAGGGTTTGTGCAGAGTTGTGAGCGCTTTCCCTGGGAGCAGGCACGGCCCCGGAACGCTCTGATCGGTGCCAGTCCTGCTGCAGAGCCTCTCCCGTGGGTTTGCAGACATCAGAAGGCATCAGCTCCCTCCCGCTGCCTGACAGAGCTGGATTTTCTCACATCTCCCGATAAGAACTAACCTAGCATTTTACAACTGTATATCTGAAATTAGTAGCAGCTTAATCTCCCTCTGCTGGATCACTCAGAGGTGTAATTGTGCAGAAAAGAGGGTATTAAAATGCAAAACGCTCTCCTATACTTCTTCATGTTAAATCCCCTCTTCCTTCTGTTCTTTTTTTTTTTCTCATTTTACAAGAGGGCTTTTACTTTTTGCCTTCCCCCTGTGTGTGTGTCTGTGTGTCTTCATAAAGAGAATGAGCTGGGCACACAGAGAGAATAATTTCTATTTCTACATAAATCTCAGAAATGAATACTTAAATTCAAGCAAAAAATACATTCTTACACCTTTAATTTCCTCTCTACGAAGTATAATGAAAAAGCCTGATTATTTTTAATTCTTCCCTTTAATAATTCAGCAGTGGAGTGATTTAAAGCTGGGGACGATAATTACCTTTTCACTTTCCTGGTAAATGGAGTTTTAATAGAAATGGAAGCTCAAATGCTGGAATTAATTCAAACAGGTCAGCATCAGGTCATCCATAGCATCTTCTGTATAAATCATTTATCTGAAAAATGGCCTGCTTCTCAATTTCCCAGGAATCCTTACCCACAGGCTACATTTAAACAGAAGACTCAATGTTTATATCTTGTAAAGCATGGAGGGAGGAAGAAAAAAAAAAAAAGTGCAATCCACATCATCTTGGAAGGATTTTTTTTTTAAATGCAAATGAAACTGCTGTTTGAAGGACAGGGAAGCAGGGGCTTGTCTAGATTAGGGAAATTCAGCTGTAGCTACAATGATGGTTGGCTGTGGAAGCTTTCACAGATCCCTTTATCTGAGCAGTTGGTGCTGCTCAGTCTATTTATCTTCGTGCTACACCTGCTACATCTGTTTTAGAGGTGAGGGATGGAGGTGAGCAGTGTCATCTCCAGCTGAGAGCAGGCCCCCAAAATAAGGAGCAGGCTCAAAGTGCTGCCTTGCGAGCTGAGGAGGTCTGTCAGGGAGAGAGGAAAATAAAGAAAAATATCTTTTCAGCCCCATCCGTGGAGGTGTGTTTTGTAAAAGCAAAGGGGCAGGTTTAGCCAAAGCTGCCTCTGCCCTGGGGAGGGTGGTGACACCACAGAGCTGATGCACCAAGAATTCTCCTGGCACAGGGAGAAGGGGAAAGGCTCTGACGGCCTCACTGAGATTCCCACACGCTGCACCAAGGTCCTGCTGTGACGGATTCAATGCCAAACCATCCCTGTGGGGTCTGAAGCTCTGCTGTAACACCTCCCCTGAGCTGTCCTGGGGCTGCTCCCAGCTGGGATTGATGTCCCTGGGGAGGGGGTGAGCCCTGCACCAGCAGCAGGGTTTGGCTGGAATCAGGCAAAGCATCCCGGGGGTTAAATTTCTCATGAGAGCTAAACATAAACTGCCTCGTCTCTAATTAAGCACTGGGACATGGGACTTTAAAGCACTCCAGCTCTGATTCGCCACAAGTGTGTGGTAATGATTTCTTTTCAAATGTCAAGCAGTTTTGTTTCTATTTCCTTTCATAAATAATTGGTGCTGAGCCGGTGGCAACACCAGCATCCAGCTGGCAGGAGGAGCCTCGTGATCCACTCCTCGCATCCAGCCAGGCACGGGGGCACTTCCAGCACATCCCAGGTGGGAGGAGAGGTGTTCCTGCTCCCAGAGCGGCGAAGCCGTCGCGATTACCGCGAGGTTTCTGAATTTATTGTGTCAGGTGTTCTGTTTCCACTAAGGTTAACCCAGTGCTCCTGGTGGCTGCAAGGATGGCAGAGGAGTTGGGCAGGAATGAGGGGGAAATTTAATGCCTGAGGGCCAGGAGAACCAAAAAAGTGCACGGCCAGCTGTGCTGTTCTAGCCAAGGGATCCAGGTGAGTCCTCCACCTCCTGCTCCAGCACATCCCGGAGCCATCCCTGTGTGTTTTCTCTGCCAGTTATTCCCTACACCAATATTTCTCTATCCATTACTGTTTACAGCCACGTATTATCCACTGCTGCCTGGGGAACTCAAGCAAATGATTGCATTGCTGGGATCCCCAGCGCTGTCGGTGAACGCAAACACAGCTCCCAGACACCGGCAGTGACCCATCAGGCAGCAATTCAAGGGGATCAAACCGATGGCTTTTTTTGGGGGGGTGCTGCTTAAAATGCTGCAGGAGTGCTGTGTGTCATACAAATGTTTGTGGCAGGTCCGTATTTACTGTCAGATGCCCTAAGGAGAAGTTAAATAATGTCTTTTTTGCTGTCCCTCCTTTCTGCTGTCTTGGCAGTGGTATAGGCGAGTGAGTTCAATTTTTAAAAAAAAAGTGTTTCAGAAATGTGTAAACTTTGGGAATCAGATCTCCTTGGAGAAAAGTGACCTGCTGAGGGACATCACTGCAATGATGGAATTGATCTCCTGTCTGTCTTTCAAAGGAACTTTTCAGATTTCCCAGACCTATCCAGCCTAGGAAGGCAGATGTTTAAACCCTGATTTTGCTTGCCTCTTGCTGCATTCCATATTTAGCCCCAGAAATATTTGAAGTGGTCATGCTGCCTATCTCAAGAGGGAAGGAAGAAAATAAATCAGACAAAATAGAAGCTGGGTTGGTTGCTCCAGGCATGTTAAAGAAGCGTGTGTGTGGCCTTCTGCCTCAGCTGCAGGGCAGTGCCATGGCTGATCTCTGTTCCTGCCTCCCATGTGTCACACGGCCCTTGGGGACAGCCAGCTTGCAGTGTCTGGGGTCACTGAAGGCAGAGCCTTGTGTCGTAGGCATTTCTCTCATCAGTATAAAAATAAAAATTTAAAAAAAAAAAAAAAAAAGAAAAAGAAAAAGGTTTATGTGTAGAAGCCTCTGCCTGCCCTGTCTCTCCCCATGCACATGTGCCTGTCCCATCCCACCCATCGCTTCCCGATGGGAAAAACTGCAGCAATGTGGCTGCTCCTCTTTCCCAGAGCCTTTCCCTGTGCTCTGGGTTCCCCTCCCTGGCTCACGGCTGCTGGCTTTGCTCTGGCCCCCTGCACAAACAGCCCTTTCCCCTGTCCCGGGCAGTAATGAAGTTTATGGGGTCTCACACAGCCCCTCTCCTGCATTTTTCATGGAGCTGCTCTCTGGGGCGGTGCAGGCTGATCCTCAAACAGCACCGAGCAGGGATTGCCACAGCTGGGAATTACCCTCCTGTGCCTGCAGCAGGCAGCTGCCACCCCCCTGGTGACCAGGCACAGCTTTAATTGCCCCGTGGTCTGTTTCTGGGCTCACACAGGCTCTGAATGTTGGGAGAAGGCAGAATGTCCCTGCTTCTCTGAGCAAACGGAGACCGAGCTGTGTGCAGCACCCAGGGATGAGCCAGTGCTGCAGAGACCTAACACCTCATGTTCCATCCTCCTCCTCCTCTGGTCACCCCAGAGCCTGGGTGTCTTCATCCTGATCTCGGGCAGAGACGGAGCAATCAGAAACATAAAACAAAAAGTGGTGCTTTGGGGCTGACAGTGCCTTACAGTGCAGAGCTGACATTTATTTCTGCTGTGTTGACCTCGATAAAGGCAAAGTTGGGTCCAAGAACTTCTCACTTTGCCACTCCCTCCAAAACCACCTTTCCCAGTGCTTGCTCTGTTCCAAGCACAAACTGACACGGAGCAGCCTGTGGCCTCTGTGCCAGGAGAGCTGCTCCTGGTTGTGGGGCAGCGAAACAGCTGCTTGAACTCCTTCATTCCATGGGATAAGGAGTCTCTGGAATGCTGTGAGAGATCCCTGGGGCTCTGGGACTTCGTGGTGCAAAGGAAGAGAGGAGCAAGCTGTGAGCTCTGAGAGAAACAAGAGCATCTGGTTTCCCCACCCTTTGCTAGAGAGTTGCCCTTCAGTTTTTTACTTTATTTTTGTGATGAATTGAATTCTCTGGATGAGAAGGAATGAGTTTCACGCTGTGGAAAAGTGGTGAAATATGAAAAGTTGTATTCTTGGTTCTCTCCCTGCCTGAACAGGACAGGACTCCTGGTCATATCCCATCTCCTCACGTCCCCCCTGTAACAGAACAGGCGGTGACGAAGAGAGGTAATTTATGAGCACTGAATAATTCAAGGGACTTCCATGCCCTGCTCCTTTTTTTCTTGTTGTCCCTTGGGAGAATCCACCCCCTGCCACACACATGGGGCCTGGGAGGGGGGAGACTCTCCTGGGAGACACAAACATTGCACATTTTCCTTTCATCCATCCTTCCCTCTGGCCATCTCTCCCTCTGTACAAACATCTGCCTTCCCAGCCAGCCCTTTCCATACTTTGTTTTCCCTGCCTTGCACACACACCTCAGCCTTCCTGTGCTATCCTCCAGCCTCCCTCAAGAGCACTCCATTTCAATAGGAGACGGGGCCTGGGAATTTGGCTTTAATATTTCATAAGCTTCCTTCTAAAATGTAAAGCATATTTATGTTATTTGCATCGACTACCAGGAAAAATACTGCCTTCGGTTTTGCAGGCAGATCCTAACCTGCTGCCCACTTTTCCAGGGCACAGCATAAAAAACCACAATTTATTCAAAGGAACCCTTTCTCCTATTTACATTTATATTGAATAATTTAAAACTTTCTCCACTTCCATAAATTCTTCCTTGTAGGATGGGAGGAACCTGTCCATGTGTAAGGAACATGTTCCTGAGGAAACTTAACAGCACCCAGAGATGTCTGCGAACCTGATGGCATCTGAGGGATCATCATGCTGGGCCCAGAATCACCTGGTGCTTTCCAAATTCTGTCTCTTCCTCTTTTGCTGTGTCTGAAGATGGGGTACAGAGAGCTCAGCACAGGCTGATGTGGGAGTGTAGCACAACAAACCCAGTTTCAACAATTTCAGCTCTGTAAAAAGCTGGCAGGACTGAGCCTGAGGAGTGTTAGAGCTGAGCTGCTGCAGCAGCATCCAGGGAGGCAGCTCATCAGCTGCCGATCTGTGATCATCAGGGAGGTGATTTAAACACACTGAACACCACTTCCCAACTTTCATTTCCTCTCTCCCTGGGCATGTTTAGGCTCTTTGTCTCTTGTCTCTTTCTAATCGTTTATGTTTTCATCACTTGCCCTTCCTCAGGGTTTCCTTGGCAGCGGTTCCTGAGGTTTGGTGTGTTTGTTAGACCCAGAGTTAATGTTGGTATTCTGCGCTGGTGTCCAGGTGCATTGTCCATCACTCAGGCACCAGAGCAGGGAACTGAGCCAAAAATGAATCGAGCTCTCACACCCCAATGGATGGGTGAACACCCCTTGGAAGCCCAAACAGGAATTACCAGAGAGGAACATCTCCAGTCAATCCAGATTCATTACCAACAGAGAGAGCAGAAGCTTAAATAATGTCCAATTTCCTGATTCCAAAACTGTCTCTGTCCCTCTCAAGGCTCCAGGTTCTTTCCCAGACCAGAGAATGATTCACACCTTACTGTGTGCCTGGGACAGCTGAATTGTTTTTTCTTTTCACCCTATTTTAACAGATTTTTATTCTTATTTCTTTAATCTGTGCCAATCTCAGCCTCTCTGTGCAGTAGACACAGGCTGGATTTTTTCTGTGGCTGGAAAAACCTCCTGATGCTGAGTGGTGACTATTAATTTGGCCAGGGGAAGCCAGAGAAGTGGAGGAGGGTGCTCGAAGCAGACAAGAAGGGGTGGTAACTCAGCCATGCACGATCCCCAGCTCCTCTGCGGCAGGAACCTGCAAGTTTTAGGTGTATATTGAATGTGATATCTATTCCACAATCCAAGGGAACTGCGGGGAATGCCGTCCTCAAATTGCCGGGAATTAGGAGCCATTCAAACGCAGCCCAAAGCACTCGTGAACTATTTGGGTAAATACTCTTTTAATCTGGTGCTGACTCCATTGGAAACACAAGAACCTAATTTCTGCTTGCAGTAAAAACCAGAGGAAGATGTTGGCAAATCAAAGCTGATGGAGGAACAGAAGTGTTAGTGTTTTAATTGGATGTGGAATAAATGCACCTGCACAGAATACCTCCCCAGAACATGCCTCCTCAAAGACAGCTTCCTTTTCCTTTTTTTTTTTCAGTCATTACTAGAACTTCAAGGTTAAAGATTAATTATAATGGTAATATTGCCATTTATTTTACTTCCAGCCCTAGTGGGAGAATAAATCTAGCTTGAAAATAAATTGTGAGCACTGTGTCCACACTTAAAAGATTGTGATTCTGCCTCTGTGTTAATGAAATATTATTGACTGATTCTATTGAATTTGGCAAAACCCCCTCCCTTGCTGCTTCTACTGCACCGAGGCACAAATCTTGGAAAAACAAGATCTTGTTTAAACAAGAGTTCAGCTCCTGCCATCTATCAAAGTGGAGCATCAGGGAAGAAAATGAACACCCTTCCCTTCCTTTATCTTAATCCAAAATGTTTCCATTCCTCCTTCCTTTGCCTTCTTTATTCCTCTGAAACCCAACATTTGCAGCAGGTACCTCCTGGTTGTGTTTTGTGTTTAAGGGCACAGAAACCCATTTAATTAACTCCCTAATTGTGTGGTTGCTGCTGGCCTTGGGATTGCACAGTGAGCAGCAGAGATAGATTAAGGCAGTAATTTCGTGGTTATTTCTGTCTTTCCCCACCGCTGGTCTCTTAGGGACAGATTTAGATGTCCTTTGGGAAGCTTAAAATTAGGGAAAGCTTTTATTTTTTTGGATCGAGGAGAGATCCATCACCAGTTCTCCTGATGGAGGTGCAGAGGCTGGAAGGTGCCTGGTGCTCACACAGGGAGCAGGGATGGAGGGATGTGAGCAGAGGAAGTTGGGAGAAAGGTCCTGCAGCAAATCCAGGCCAGGGGAAAGAAAAAATAACTCTTTACTCTCTGTCTTAGCACCTCTTTTGCTTCCTGCAGGATCCCTGCTTGTCTAATTGCCTGCTCCAATAGCCTTGGTGGAGTTGTCTTTATCTGAAGCCATTCTCAGAATTAGAAGAACACATTTCCCCTGAGCTGCTGGCATTGGAAACTGGTGTCTGCAGGCAAGCTCAGCCTCTCTGCACTGAACAAATCCCACCCAGAGGGGCTGCAGAGCATCAAACTCTTGGCTTTATTCACTCAAAGTGCTGGTATGTGATACCCACAGGAGAAATTCTCCATTAATTAGGTAAAAAGTGATAGGAAATGACAACTCCTCCTCTCCCAGCTCTCCTGGTCCACCTCAACTGGTGCATCAGGACCTTGCCTGAAGTTTGAGTGGTGTCAGGACTCAAAAAGGATTAAAATATGAGATGACTGGTAGGAGCAAGAGGAAAAACTGGGATCACTTGGCAAACACTGCTCTTTGGATGAACCTGGAGCAAACCCGGGATGAGATTCAAAGCTGAGACCCACTGGGTGGTTTCCACTGGACCTTCACCCTCTCTTCACTTGTGAGAACATCTGGGGACCACATGGCACCAATGGCACTCACCACAGAGCTGGATGTGCTGGAAATTCTGTTTCAGGAACCAACACAAAATCTTCTTTGTGGATACACTTCCCAAAGACCCAAACTGTGATATCCTTCAAGCACCAAAGAGGGGCCCATTAGAGCGCTCGTGTTTGAGCATTTGAAGCAATTATTCATGTTCACCCAGCTCCAAACAGCTACCAAACACCATGTGTTTTTCCTCAGTGTTAATAAAATCCTAAATGATTCTTCATTGAGAAGCCCATTAAGACGACTGCAGTTTCCTCGAAGCTCATTAGAGGATATTCTCACCACTAAATTATCACACTGCAGTTTTATAGGAGGCTGAGGAAAGATGCCCTATTGTGATTAATTCATGATGGATTTTCCTCTCCTCTGCTTGCAGTCTGTTCCCCAGGCTCAGCTTTGCTGGTTTCCCAACTTTGGGAGGATAAAACTGATCCTTCAGCTTGGCTTTGTGGGAGAAACCTTCCAGAGCTGAGCCTGCCACCCTTACGTGTGGAACTTTCCTTCATCTCATGGCCTGTCCTCTGCACAGAGAGTTCCTGCCAGTCTGAGCTAGGATTAGGATCAAGGGCAGCCCTTGTGAGGCAAAAATCTGAGGGCAAGGTGGTAAAAACAACAGCAGAAAACAGAATCCTTAAGCCCACACTGGATCAGTGTTCTCCTCACTCCAGGTTCTCCCGGACCCAGTGGGAAGCTCCAAGAGCTGGGGATCACTCAAGTGTGGGAACAGAGGCAGCTGTGACAAAGCAGAGCTGCTCGGGTCTCCCACTGAGTATTAAAATCTCATTTTATGGTACATTATACACTTGGCCTTTGGAACAATCAGTGGCCGTAAATGGTGTTTGCATCTCAGAGCCAAATCTGGGGAAAGAACAGGAGAGAATCCGTCCGGCTGGAGAGGATGGAGTGGGAAGGGCCAGCACTGCACAATTATTTATGTCCACTCAGAGACACGGGGAAATGAAATGCATTAAGAGGGCTGCCAGGCCCTCCTCAGAATGGGGCTTTAAATGATATTGATGTGGTGCTAATGGGTGCACAGTTTGTCTTCTCTGTGTTACAGCTCAGAGCTTGGAACTGGCACTTGGAGAGCCAGCCTAGGCAGAGTTGGTCTCTTTAGGAGGATTTATTTCTGGGGATTTGGAGTTTCAAAGAGCTGCAGAACCTGTCTGACCCAACAAGAGGATCAGGGAGGTGTCAGGGGTGCCCAGCCACAGAGCCACTGCTTTCACTCACACCTCATTCACCAGCCAGGGGTCAGGAATCCTGAAATCGGGGTTTTTTCCTGAATAGGAAATGAAGAATGAATCTGAATAATATCCCTGTCTGAGGATGACCCTTGGCAAGGGGCTTTGAGGCTGGCAGGATGTCACACACTGCCCCAGGATGTCACACGCTGCCCCAGCAAGGCTTAAAATCCCCAGGGTTTTGAGCCAGACCTCGTTCAAGAAGCCACATTTTTCAGATGACAGAGGAAACTTTGTCCACTCTTCCAGCCTGTGTGGCTGCCTTGGAAATCTCTCCCACCTCCAGATAAAAACTCCTCATATGTGGCCTATTCCTTTCAGTTTCAATCTCCTCCGGAATCAGCTATTAAATCAAGAGTGTGTGTGATTATCTTTGGAGGAAAAGGTGCAGGGTTTGAAGGCAAGAGCTGTTTATTCATTCAGTTCCTCGTGCAGCTCCAGCAGGAACGCTGATCCTGGCATGGAATTAAGGCAGGAAGGGCAGAGCTGCGATTTGTTGGCTTGATCTGACAGCCAATTTTCAGATCTGGATCAGAAAGTTATGAAGGAAGTTTTAAAAGTGCCTGCATTTGGGTTTAGCTCCGTGGAGGAGAGTGTTATTTTTCACTCTTGCTTTCAGAGACAAGTTTTTAATGTGTCAGGGTGCTTTTTAAGGATTCAGTTCATTGTGGCATCAACTGAAGCCAGCTGAGAGCAAAGTGCTGTGCACTGCACAGGCATGGAGCAAACACAGCCCCTGAGGGCTC
The DNA here is from genome assembly GCA_013397795.1 of Orthonyx spaldingii. Classification (NCBI taxonomy): domain Eukaryota; kingdom Metazoa; phylum Chordata; class Aves; order Passeriformes; family Orthonychidae; genus Orthonyx; species Orthonyx spaldingii. The sequence goes on along the minus strand of VZTJ01000995.1, from coordinate 240,609 downwards.
AGAGTTTCTAATTAATTAGTGAGAATAACTGAGGAAATCAGAGAATCCCAGGATGGTTTGGGCTGGAAACCTGACCTTGGTCATCCCAGGGATGGGGCAGCCACAGCTTCTCTGGGCACCCTGTGCCAGGGAAGAATTTCTTCCCAGCATCTGATGTAAATCTCTCCTCTTTTGGTTTCAAACTGCTCCCCCTTGCCCTATCACCGTCTGCCTGTGTGAAAAGTCGCTCTCCATCTCTTTTATATTAACCAGTGAGTAATGAATCACAGCCATGGGTGTGTGGAATGCTGTTGCTTTCTAATTCTCTTCCTTGTGGTGCAAAGCCACCCCTGAGATCAGCTGAGTGAAGCTGCTGCGGTGTCGGAGGAGTTGTTGAGCCCTGTCAGTGCAGGGGTAAAGGAATGCACTCAACTTGTGCCTGGGGGAGTTTTCAAACTCTGGTTTTTTCAGGGAAAACTTGAAAACTTCAGGAAAAACAAGACTGTTCGATGGCAGCTCAGGACTGCAGGCAGGCCATGTGGGCAGTGCCGAGTGTGGGCTGTTTTTCCCCAGTTTTTCTCTCTCCACGAGCAGAGATCATTATTTCTGTGGCTCTAAAGTGAACACCCCTGATATGAGCTCTGCCTCTTATCACGAGGCAGCTCCAAAATTGCTTTCAAATTGTTCCACAATTGGGTTTTGCTCGTGAACTCCTTGGTTGAGTAAGACACAGGAAAAACATTTGGGAAGGAGGGAGCAGAGAGGAGGCCAAGGGATTGGGGTTGGGGAGAATGAAGAGGTGAAAGTGGGGTGAAATATCCTATTTTCAGCAGAAGCTCAGGGGTCACAGAAGGGATGGTTCCTTTGGCCTTCCAGAGTGAGAAGCAGGGCCTGGCGCGTGGATGTGAAGCTCTACAAAAAGACCAAACCCTTTCACATTCATGGTTAAAAAAAGTCCTTTTTTGGGGGGCAGACCCAGCCTGGTGTCTTTTCTCCAGCAGTGAGAGCAAAAGGAGAATCACAGCCACTGTGCAAGTGTGGAACGGAGTAAGAAATGAAACCCTGCAGGTGAAATTGTGTCCTCTGAGAAGTGAAAAGTAATTTTTCTACTGACTGCATCTGACCACAGCTCTGCTCTCCCCCATCAGATGCCAGGCCATGGTTAACTCTGCTGCCAAGGTATCTCCTTGCAGTGCAATAAAAATGAAAATAAAAATAAAATACTCTCTGATCCAGCTTTCCTGATAGCAGTGACTTTGTTTAAGCAACTTTATAATGAACCCCAGCTCTTCTCCCAATAGATGCCTTTGCTGTAATATCCTAGAGTAACAACGGGCTGAAATAAATCAGCTTTTACAAACCCATAAACACAAAGAAGGGAATGTAAACCAATTTCTGGTCTAGTTGAGGTGCACTGAGATTTCACAGAGTGGCATGAGGCTTGAGTGGATTCTGAAATTGCTCTTGAGCCTGAGAACTCATCTCTCCTTTCTCTCCTCTGCCAGCAGAGATGTTGCTCTTAACCCCTTGAAGGCTGGCCTTATATTCACCCTTGTTTTGGAGTCTGTACCTGTCTGCTGTTCATGTTTGTATATTTGAGATATGGAGAATTCAAGGTGCTGAATGCTCAGAGCCCTTCGCTGACCACAACTTTAACAGTTCCTGGGAGAAAGGGGCGTCTGGAACAGAGATGTTGTCACTGGTGTGAAACACATCACCCACCGTGGGTGTGAGGGCTGGGGACACAGCTGGCACCACAGCAACGCTGCTGCTGGCACTAGAATTTGGGGGAAGATGTTGGGAAATTGGAATTATTGAAAAAATCGGAATTATTGCGAAAATTGGTGGCGCTGCCTGGAAAATCCTGCGGGTTCCCAAGCCCTGCTGGGAGAAAGAGACCCATCCTCACCACCCTGCCTTCGACAAATGCCCAGCACTGTGTAATTAACCAGTTAGCAGAGACACTGATGCATGCTAACTCCATGAAACCAGCTTATTATCTGCACTGCTAATTAGCCATGGGAAAACAGGCACGGGGTTTATGAATATCCATTTAAGAAGGGGGAGGAGGAAAGGAAAACCTGTTGAAATGGATTTTTAAAACCGTGTTATTCCTCTGCTTTTTAAAGAGGGATGAAAGCAGGAACAAATTGAAGTGCACACGGAGAGGAGGGGTTGGTTTGGCAGGCTCGGGCAGGGGGCAGGATGGAGGGGGAGTGTGGTTTTGGGGATCGGGGTGAAAATTTGTGGGAAAATGGGTTTTACCACCAATTCCTGTCCGTGGCTGGGTCAGGGCCACCTCTCTGCCCGCCTGGCCATGTTGATAATTTGTGAGATTTACTGAGATTGTCACCTCACCTGGCTGGAAACAGCCCTGAGCAGGGAGCAGCAGCAGCAATGCAGCACCAGGAACGTGCATGCAGTGCTGGCTCACCCAGCAGAGCTGTCACTCTCGCAGGAAGCTCGTTCTGGAGTTTGCTGCTGCATTTGGCATTCGGAGGAGAGCCCAGTTGGCTGATTGTGCTGATGGGATATGAAAGGCAGGATGGAGTTTTATTGCAGAGCAGTTGACCTTGCTCCAGCGATATTACTGATACACAGCTGTTATTCAGTGTGGCAAAACACTGCAGTCATTATGTGAATCTGGCTGCTAAGAGAAGCAATTAGACTTCAGAGCGTTAGGATTTGCTTTTAAAATGAAATAAAGTAAAATTCAGGCACGTTCAGGTGGGAGGACGGGGCAGTTCCCGCTCTGTGTCAGGTGGGGGGATTGCTCTGCAGGAACACAGGGGTGCCTTGTGCTGTCATTGAGGGTCCAAGCAAAGACCCTTCCCCATTTTCAAATCAGTTCAAGGCAGGTGAGGGTGTGGTTCTGTAGCTGCTCAGTGGGATTTCAGCATTAGTGAGGCTTATCTCAAAGGCTGTGAGATATCACAGAACCACTGAGGTCGGAAAAGACCTCCAGGATCATCGAGTCCAACCTGTGACAGATCACTGAGTGCCACATCCAGTTTTTCCTTGGACACCCCCAGGGATGAGGACTCCAAACCCCTCTGACCACCCTTCCCATGAAGAAATTCCTCCAGATGCCCAACCTGAACCTCCCCTGGCACAGCTTGAGGCCGTTTCCTCTCACTGAGGACACGGAATATCTGAACTACAGGACAGCCCGGGCGAGGGAGGAGGCAGGGAAGGTTTCTGTGCTTGCTGGTGAGCCGTAATTATGTTCAGAGCCTGTGTCAGCGATTACACTTGTTCCACTTGTACAGCACAGGGCTGGTGCCTTGTTTAACAATGCACAGCTCATTGTTCTCGCTGCAGCCCTCAACGCCACCAAATTGATGTTGCTTTTCCACGGGCAGGCAGATAAGGCACGTGCTCGGCACCCTGTGAGAGCCGCGATACCATCGCTGTGCACGGGGAAATTAAAAACTGCCACGTGGCAGCAAAACCCCTCCTTCTGCCTCATGGCAGCAGAGGAATTCCCAGCTGGAGTTGCAAAGAGAGAGGGATGTGCCACCCTGAGGCTGTGGAGAAGGGAGGAAATCCTTCTGGACAGGATGGGAGCAGAGAGAAGCCACTGGAAACACAACTGAAGCTGAAGTCACACCTGAGGTTGTCCCTGTAAATTTAAGCTGGGCCTTTAAAACAACTGATGGTTTTAATGCCCTTCCCATGCCAAAACACACTGCCTTCAGCTGGGACACAGGGAAGTGTTGTTTCTATGGCAGACAGCGGGAATCTGTCCCAAATCTGTCCCAAATCTCTCCCGCGCTGCATTTGGGAATGAGGGGAGATTAAGAAGCAGGAGAGAACTGGAAGGAGAATGGTGAGCATGAGATTGCCTCTGACAGGCAGACACAGTGGCAATTTTTCCCCCAAGATGCATTTTTGTCCTTCACTGAAAAGTGCTCATTTGTTGTAGCAGAGCTATTCAAGATTTGGAAGCGTTCACGAGGAATTTTCTGGGTTGGAAAAACATGGTTTGAAATTATCAAGGCACCCCAGTCTCATGCAATCAGGACACAAAGTCTGGGAAAGTCTGAGTCGAAATTCACCCTTTCACTTGAAGTTTAAACTTGAATGCTTTAAAATACCCTAAAGCTTAAAATCAAAATGGAACAATCTGAAGTTATTGGAGGGAAGGAATGACCCAATCTAAACTGTGTTTCTACTGGTCATCTGGGGAAAATTGGCAACACATCGACTTTTCGCTTCAATCTCAGATAGATTTCTGTCAGTCAAAAAATTGTTTTCTGCCCCACGCTTTTTCCTCTCTCTGTTTGGTGCAACATGAGCACACTGGGGGATGTCTGCACCCCCTGGGAGTGTGGGACTCTGATTTCTGTGCCCAGACCCTCTCAGAGGAGTCTCTCCCTGTGCCAGGCTGGGCAGCAACTCTGGTGCTGGGCACTTTTCACCCCAAAGGGAAGAAAGGATCATTTTCTCTTGTCTCATCCCCAGAGAATATAAGTTTTCTCCTCTTTTTGAGTTAAATTCACCCAGTTTTTTTGCACCTCTATCCTTCCCCCAGCCTGGAGGAGCTCTGAGAGGGCAGTGGGAAGGGGAAGCTCCAGCATGGGGATGTGGGATGCTGTCCTGGCTGGATACAGGGGCAGTGTCAGGGCCTTCCCCTCCTCAACCCAAGCCACTTGGAGAAGACAAGCAGTTTTCCAGAGCCTCTGCTTCCTGCCAGTAACGACCCTCTGGAGTATTCCCATTTCCATAGATTTACTGGCTTAATGCTTTGTTAGAATGATAAAAGCCAGTTAATTATCCCTTATGAGATTCTGCCTCCCCACCTGCCTTCCCCGGCCCCCCCAGCCCGGCCCCCCCCACGGCTGTGTATTTATCTTTTGTTCATCCATTGGATTTGGAGGCGAATAAATTGGGAAAAGCTGGAGTGATTCATGTACTGTGGATTGCATATTGATCTGGCACGCTCTCCTCCTGAAAGCCCCCGTTAGTCACGCCGATCAATGGCTCCTCCTGGATGGGAACCCGCGGTTGTGGAGCCAGGACGGGAGCTGGAAGCTGGGGGAAGATCTCTGCGCTTCACAGCCCGTCTATTTTTATTATTCTTATTAGTTGTTGTTGTTGTTGTTGCCAGAANGGAGGACGGGGCAGTTCCCGCTCTGTGTCAGGTGGGGGGATTGCTCTGCAGGAACACAGGGGTGCCTTGTGCTGTCATTGAGGGTCCAAGCAAAGACCCTTCCCCATTTTCAAATCAGTTCAAGGCAGGTGAGGGTGTGGTTCTGTAGCTGCTCAGTGGGATTTCAGCATTAGTGAGGCTTATCTCAAAGGCTGTGAGATATCACAGAACCACTGAGGTCGGAAAAGACCTCCAGGATCATCGAGTCCAACCTGTGACAGATCACTGAGTGCCACATCCAGTTTTTCCTTGGACACCCCCAGGGATGAGGACTCCAAACCCCTCTGACCACCCTTCCCATGAAGAAATTCCTCCAGATGCCCAACCTGAACCTCCCCTGGCACAGCTTGAGGCCGTTTCCTCTCACTGAGGACACGGAATATCTGAACTACAGGACAGCCCGGGCGAGGGAGGAGGCAGGGAAGGTTTCTGTGCTTGCTGGTGAGCCGTAATTATGTTCAGAGCCTGTGTCAGCGATTACACTTGTTCCACTTGTACAGCACAGGGCTGGTGCCTTGTTTAACAATGCACAGCTCATTGTTCTCGCTGCAGCCCTCAACGCCACCAAATTGATGTTGCTTTTCCACGGGCAGGCAGATAAGGCACGTGCTCGGCACCCTGTGAGAGCCGCGATACCATCGCTGTGCACGGGGAAATTAAAAACTGCCACGTGGCAGCAAAACCCCTCCTTCTGCCTCATGGCAGCAGAGGAATTCCCAGCTGGAGTTGCAAAGAGAGAGGGATGTGCCACCCTGAGGCTGTGGAGAAGGGAGGAAATCCTTCTGGACAGGATGGGAGCAGAGAGAAGCCACTGGAAACACAACTGAAGCTGAAGTCACACCTGAGGTTGTCCCTGTAAATTTAAGCTGGGCCTTTAAAACAACTGATGGTTTTAATGCCCTTCCCATGCCAAAACACACTGCCTTCAGCTGGGACACAGGGAAGTGTTGTTTCTATGGCAGACAGCGGGAATCTGTCCCAAATCTGTCCCAAATCTCTCCCGCGCTGCATTTGGGAATGAGGGGAGATTAAGAAGCAGGAGAGAACTGGAAGGAGAATGGTGAGCATGAGATTGCCTCTGACAGGCAGACACAGTGGCAATTTTTCCCCCAAGATGCATTTTTGTCCTTCACTGAAAAGTGCTCATTTGTTGTAGCAGAGCTATTCAAGATTTGGAAGCGTTCACGAGGAATTTTCTGGGTTGGAAAAACATGGTTTGAAATTATCAAGGCACCCCAGTCTCATGCAATCAGGACACAAAGTCTGGGAAAGTCTGAGTCGAAATTCACCCTTTCACTTGAAGTTTAAACTTGAATGCTTTAAAATACCCTAAAGCTTAAAATCAAAATGGAACAATCTGAAGTTATTGGAGGGAAGGAATGACCCAATCTAAACTGTGTTTCTACTGGTCATCTGGGGAAAATTGGCAACACATCGACTTTTCGCTTCAATCTCAGATAGATTTCTGTCAGTCAAAAAATTGTTTTCTGCCCCACGCTTTTCCCTCTCTCTGTTTGGTGCAACATGAGCACACTGGGGGATGTCTGCACCCCCTGGGAGTGTGGGACTCTGATTTCTGTGCCCAGACCCTCTCAGAGGAGTCTCTCCCTGTGCCAGGCTGGGCAGCAACTCTGGTGCTGGGCACTTTTCACCCCAAAGGGAAGAAAGGATCATTTTCTCTTGTCTCATCCCCAGAGAATATAAGTTTTCTCCTCTTTTTGAGTTAAATTCACCCAGTTTTTTTGCACCTCTATCCTTCCCCCAGCCTGGAGGAGCTCTGAGAGGGCAGTGGGAAGGGGAAGCTCCAGCATGGGGATGTGGGATGCTGTCCTGGCTGGATACAGGGGCAGTGTCAGGGCCTTCCCCTCCTCAACCCAAGCCACTTGGAGAAGACAAGCAGTTTTCCAGAGCCTCTGCTTCCTGCCAGTAACGACCCTCTGGAGTATTCCCATTTCCATAGATTTACTGGCTTAATGCTTTGTTAGAATGATAAAAGCCAGTTAATTATCCCTTATGAGATTCTCCCTCCCCACCTGCCTTCCCCGGCCCCCCCAGCCCGGCCCCCCCCACGGCTGTGTATTTATCTTTTGTTCATCCATTGGATTAGGAGGCGAATAAATTGGGAAAAGCTGGAGTGATTCATGTACTGTGGATTGCATATTGATCTGGGAAGCTCTCCTCCTGCAANTGGATTGCATATTGATCTGGCACGCGCTCCTCCTGAAAGCCCCCGTTAGTCACGCCGAGCAATGGCTCCTCCTGGATGGGAACCCGCGGTTGTGGAGCCAGGACGGGAGCTGGAAGCTGGGGGAAGATCTCTGCGCTTCACAGCCCGTCTATTTTTATTATTCTTATTAGTTGTTGTTGTTGTTGTTGCCAGAAATTTGGATGCTTAAAAGTTTGCGGAGGCAGGATGGCTCTGCTGCACTCCCAGCCCCCGAGACCCTGCCTGCTGCAGTTTGTGAACACTTCCAGGAGCTGCTGGTGGTTGTGTCTCTGCCACCGAACTCTTTCTGGTGGGTATCAGAAACCACGAGGTGAAGGAAGATGTTGTTTTGCGGGCTACTGGAGAAATATTTCCTCCCACGTGGGAAAAACACAGGGTTTTCCCATCAAGAACAGCGTGCTATCAAAACAGTATCGCTCCTCGCGAGCCTGGCATTAGCTGATCTTCCAGCAGAGCTCTAAAACACTTTACCGAGGCACAGCAGCATCATCTCCCTCGGAATCAGACACAGCCAACACCTCCACGGCTAAATGGGGCTATTTAGGGAGCCATCAGAGAGCCATCAGCACCACCAGATCCACGCCTCAGCCTCCTGGCTCCCTGCTTGTTTCCTTTCCTTATTCACTTTCACACCTGACTGGGAAATTCCGTGCGGGAATGTGGATCCACGGCGCGTTTTCCCAGCCCCAGGTGCGGGGAAGCAGTTCTAAGGTCGGTGCTGAGGTGACACACGCCCCAAAAATGCCGCAGGTCTGTGGTTTTCAACCTGCGCTGTGAGGAATTTTGGGGGTCAGCAGATTAAGGAGCTGCAAGAAGGAACTCGGAAAAGCCAAGTTGTTGTCAGCGGGCTTAGCTGAGGTCTTCAGGGGTCAGGAAAACTATTCCTCCACGAGAAACTTAACGGGATCAGAAATGAAAAATGGGACTGAAAGCTCGGTATGTGACCGGGGCTAAGCATTGGAACGTGAGGACAAGGCAGGAGGGCCTTTTGGGCTGTTTAATTTTAAGGTTTTTTTATCTCTCTCCCAGGTTCTCCTCAAGAGGTTTTGTGTCCTGTGTCAGAAACCCTTCTGAGGCAGGCAGCACAGCTCTGAGCCGCTCCTGAAACAGCTGGGAGAGCATTCCTGGTGTCCTGGGTGTGCCCTGAGAGAGGCACCAGATGCCCCTCAGGCTCCTCCAGTTGTCCCATGGCCATTCCAGGAGCAGGAGCAGCTCACCCCAGGCTCAAAGCCTCAGTTCTGCCCACACTAACAAAGCAAAATCAATTAATTTGCTTTGGGGATCCTTCCTCTGCTGGTTGTGTTGAGCCATAAATCATTCTCTCTGTTCAGGGTCGGTCCCAGCCTGTCCCTGCTGGGAACAGCGTCCCTGGGAGCAGCGAGGAGAATTTGCTGGGCTGGGTCTGGCTTCATCTCCATTTTCCCAACCCCAATCCTGCCCCGAGGCTGCCGGTTGTGGCCTTTCCATGGGGTTCCCTTCTCCATGGTGCTGGATCTGCAGCCGGGGAGGAGCAGCGCAGGGACAGCCGGGGCTGCCAGGCTGATAAAAGCCTCCCGCACCCGGAGAAGTTGCTAACACGTTCTGCCTGCCAGGCTGGGGCTGATGGGGGCTCCTGACAGCCAGCGGCTTCCCCGGGTGTTAAACACTAATGGCTTTCCAGCTTTGCCTCTGGATTTGAGGTTGCTGAGGTGTCAGCCCGAGACAGGACAATTACTGCCCGGAGAGGCCCCGGGGAATGGATTGCCCTGGAGCGATCAAAGGGACTCAGCCGAGGCTGTGTCACACGGCAGGGACAGGGGACACTGCTGGGGTGTGCAAGGAGGACACCTTCAGCGAGGAGGAGGAGGAGGAGTGGAGATGTTCTCCCCAATTGCTCCTGTCGAAACCCAGAGCCACGGCCCGAGCCCAGCACCGTTTTCCTCTGCCTCCCTCATTCTGGATGGCTCTCCCCGTCCCCATCTGCATCCTCACCTGACGCAGCTCTGCACACGTTTGGCTCTCTGCTCTCCCCAGCAGTGGCTGCTTTTCAGGGCAGCTGATCAATGGCAATCTTGTATAAAGTCCCAGCTGCTTTCCCCCCTTTCCTGCCTTTGTCTATGATTCACAATTTTGTCTTTCAGGAAAGCTCCTGTCAGTGAAATATGTCTCCTCTGTGAAATTTCGCCAAGCTGAGGGTTTTCCCTGCTGAAAATATCTGAAACTGCAAGTGTTAGAGGTTTTGGTACAAATCTGCCTTCATGAGACTCACCACTTGGAACGGATTCAAGATTTCCTTCATGGCCACATGATCTTTCACATAGGCTAGATCTGAAAACAAACTCGTTTGCTCTGCCAAAAAGGGAGGAATCCTTTCATGAAAACAGGATGAGTTCCAATTCAGCAATGATCCATGTAAACACAAAAATATAGGGTGCCATCTTTCATAAATCCTAGGCATTAAAAGATCAGCTAACAGAAAATGGCATGATTGCTTTGAAACCCACATCACTTGCGCTGCTGGATGGAAAAACGCGGACACGGGAAATAAAAACCAGCAGGACACAAATGTTAATTACTGGAGAAACAGTCCTTTCCTAAACTGTGCGTGTGCCTCGTGTGTGTCTCTCTGCCTCTCGCTCTCTCCTGGCTGGAGGACTCCAGCTCACGGTTTGGCCCAGCCCCACAGGGATTGGGAAGAGGAGACACAACCCAAACTGCAGTTTCAGACCTTTCTGCAGTCCCATCCTGCTTGTGAGCACCACCAGCTCCTGTGCTGCCTCTGGGGTGCTGAGGATCCCCCTCCCCGTTCTCCTCTGGGGCCACGTGAGGAGAACACCCCCCTGTGACCCAGGAGCTCGGTGTGAGATGAAACCCTGCAAGTTTCTCCAGCCTCAGCAGCTTTTTCTGCAGCAGAGGTTGGAGCAGGGAGCGTGGCGAGGCTGGGGAGCAGCCTGTGAGCGAGGCCGTGCACTGCTGCTCACCCCCGAGCCCCTGCAGGCTGGAGACCCTTCCCTCAGCCAGGAGAATGTCCCTGTTCTCCCCTCCTTCCCTGCTCAGGGAGCAGCACTGGCCCTTCCCTGTCCCCATTGCCCCAGTTCACTCCCGAACCCGGCCCACAAACACTCCTTTTACAGCTGCAGCCAGACTCTGAGGGATTCTGTGGCCTCATGGTTCCACCCATTTGCTTTTCCAAGAGTCCTGTCAGTGACACTGTGAGTGCTCGGAGTCACAGGTAAATCCTGGTGCTAGAAACCCCCTGCTGCATTTCATGCCATGGAAACCTTTTCACTCAGGTCGCTCCTGTGGCACAAAGCTCCCACCTGGCTCAGGGATCACCATCCTCCAGGAAAATTCCTTAGGGACAAGGCCTGTCGCTTTAATCTGTGCATGAAGCTTTTCCTCCACCGTTTTCCACGCACACATTTTGTTACAGTGCAAATGGAAGTGTCTGCCCATTCCCCACTTGGTTGTTTGTGGGGTGGAATTGTTGGAGAGGGAGAGAGCAAAGAAATTCTGTTTGAAAAGGAAGGAAAGGAAAGGAAAGGAAA
>VZTJ01000995.1:195781-229350 GCA_013397795.1 Orthonyx spaldingii | reverse complement strand
GGAAGGAAGGAAGGAAGGAAGGAAGGAAGGAAGGAAGGAAGGAAGGAAAGCTTTGATCCCACCTCTGTGTGTTCTGGCTCTGCATGAACACCTTCCCTTTCTCCATGGTCTCATTTACCAACTTACTTAACCTTCCCTGGTGTAAATAGCTGGGAAGAGAGGAGAGCAGAGGGACAAAGAAATAAGGTTACACATTTACCAGCCTGTTAATATTCATGAGGGCTGTGAACCAGATTAATCTCCATGCACTGCTTCACCTGCAACACTTCCCTTCCATATTTATGTGAGGGAAAAATAAATAAACAAACAAAAAGAAATCCAAATATCTGCCTGCTTTCAAGCAGTGTGTGAGCCACCTGTCAATCCAACAGGATGAAGGAGTTTTCCTCTGCATCTCTTTGGCCAGTGGGATCGTTTTCCAAGCTCGAGGCTCTGTAGGAATTCAGGATCTGCCTGGGGTTTAGGATGCAGGGAGTGGTGCTGTGCAGGTGTGTGGGATACTCAGAAATGGGTGGGAAACTCAGAAATGGACGGGAAAGGAGCCCAGAAATGCCAAAAGCAGGGCTGGTGCCAGAGCCAGTGCACAAACAGCCCCTGCACTTCTTCAGCCTCAATCCCAGGTGGCTCCAGGTTTGTTATTCACAAACCCAACTGCTGCTGTTTGGGTACTCCCAATCCCCCAGGGAATCATCTCTGCATTGTCTCCAGGAGAAACACAGTCAAGTCTGTGTATGAAACTCGTTACGGGGATGAATTATCATTTAAAACCCTCCACCGTTTACATTTCCATTTATGAATTCTCCTGTTAGGATTATTTGATAATGCAAATTCTCATCTACTGTCTTAATAGACCCTTCAGTGTTGGGGTGGGTTTGGATTTCAATTGCTTTTTTTTTTTTCTTCCTCTAGTAATAGGATCTGCCTCACATATGACAGATTTGTCAGCGAAATTTTAACAAATAATATTAAATGAACTTTAAATGCCATTTGTATCATCAGTTTTTAATTTCAAAAGTGTCATCCCGTTGCATTTGGGGAATATGTAAATGAACAGTTCACCTACTAAATTTTATGGCAGCCCAACGTGTCTGGAATACTTTCTGCTGATATTTCTGTTTATTTAATCCTCGCAATATAAGGGAAAGATTAGCTCTGTGTATTTTGTATATTTGTTTTATAATGACTTGGGTGGTTGTTTTTTTTTTTTCCATTAATGAAATGATTTAGAGTGATGCAAAACAAGGTACAAATTATCTTGGAAGCTGATTATGAAATAAACAATTCTTGGGGGGAGAAAACACCCGGATTAAGGAAAAAGAAGGATACTCCTGTGCCACAGCATGTGATGAGAGCGTTTAAACCCCTGTGTTCACCTGGGTTTACAACGAGATAGGATAGAAAAGAGAAATGTTACACCTGAAGTGGAAGAAGGAGCTAATTTGGACACCCAGCTCCATTGCAGAGCTTCAAATCCTGGTCAGCCACTGCTCCTCTGAGAAAAAGAAATCGCTTAACTTATTTTTTTTAGTGTTTAAAGACCTTAAACAGATGTTGTAGAGATTAAAACCACTTTTTTTTTTTGGGGGGGGGGGGGCGGGGGAAACTACATTTTTTGCTTAGAATTAGGAAAAGGGGATGGGCAGGAAGGTCCTTTCAGGTGACAGGAATGGCACAGGACCCTGACGGGGGAGATTTTCTGTGGTGTGAAAAGTGGGTGAGGTCTGACGCTGCTCGGCAGGACTCGGCCCCTTCACAGCAGGACAAATAACTCCCTCTGGATCGTTTCCCGGCACGACCCGTGGCCCTGCTCGGACACCAGACGGGACCGAGGTGTTCATTGCAATCCCCTCGTCATGCGAAGCCACCGGCAGCTCAATGTCCCGTGTTACCACCAGGAGCTGCCCACGGAAGCCAGGTTGTGGCAGAGGCGGCTCTGGGGTGCCTGGGCAAGGCTCAGACCTCGTGTTATTGCCGGGCTTGGTGGCCGTGGCTGTGTTTGTGATGGAGGAGAACAAACCCCCCCTGCAAAACCCCCTTTGCTGCTCTGCTGCTCGCTCAGCAATCTCGGTTTCCTCCTGTCCGCTCCCACTGATGCCTCCTGAGCCCATAAATTCCTCCTCACTGCCCTGAGGTACTGCCCACTGCCATCCTTGGAAGTTTTCAGGACCAAGTCTTAAAATCCCAGGATGGTTTGGGTTGGGAGAGAACTTAAATCCCCTCCCATTCTGCCACGGACAGTGACACCTTCCACAATCCCAGGGTGCTCCAAGCTGGCCTTGGGCACTTCCAGGGATGGAGCAGCCACAGTTTCTCTGGGCACCCTGTGCCAGAGCCTCCCCATGCTCACAGGGGAGAATTTATCCCATATATCCAACCTAAATTCCCCCTCCTGGGTGACCTGCTCTGACCTCACAGAGCTTTGAGCAGAAGGTTGGGCTCGAGATGCTCTGGGATCCCTTCCCACTTGAACTCCTATCAACACAGGTACTCCCCGTGGCTGAAGATTGTTGAAAAGAGCCACACCGAGGCTGCTGCAAAAACACCCATTTTTGGCTCAGTGGTTATTTCCTGTTGTTGTTTATCTCGAAAGAACTGGGGGGTTTGTTTGAGCAGGAACACACGGGTGGGATGAATTACACTTGTCTGTGGTGTTTTCCCACCCCGGCACTGGTTTCTGACGGGGGTGGCACTCCCAGGAGGATGATTTGGCTCCTGTAGGCAGCTTTTGATGTGCTGTGCTGGAAGGAGGAGGAGGAGGAGGAGGAGGATGGAGCCCAAGCAGCCGCCTGTGGCTGTGGGGAGCTCGGGCTCCGCTCTGCTCTGCTGAGCTCATTCATTCCGAGTGAACACAGGGGCTCTGGGACTGACACTGATATTAAGTAAGCAAAGTGCTCTGCTTAATCACAGCCTGTGTGTGCTCCTGAGAGGGATGGAGCCGGCGGAATTCCCGCTCACACTCGGTGTGGAACATCCAGAGCAAGATAACCCTGTCAGGATCCTGGTCACGGCTTGTCTGAAGAGGACAGGAAGAGGATTTGCTTTGAGAACTGCCCCAAAATACAGGTACATTTTGAAGAGAACACCTCTTGTTAACACAAAGCAGCCTCTTTCAGCCCCTTGTCCCTAAGTGACTCGGCTGAGCCCTCTGTGGTACCTGCTGTCACCTCTCAGGAGGAACTGCCACTGCAAGAGCACTCGGAGAGAAAATAATACAGATTATTTATCCAGAGAGATGCCCCACTCCCACATATCGGGCAGAACGGTGCTCAGAAGAGTTCTCTGGGTTTCAAGCAGAAGCTCTGGACAAAGCACTGCCTGTGCTGCAGTGTCAAGTGTCAGAATTGCTGGGGAAGTGGCAGGGCCAGCTCAGCAAGGCTGCATTTCAGTGGTTTCTTCAGCTCTCAGCTCTCCAAAACTGCTGGCATCCCGGAGAGATGTAGGAGAGAGACAATTCCCTCCCTTCCTTGGTCCTCTCCTCCTCTCCCTGCACATTTCCACCTGCGTTTCTTTGTCTCTCCTTCCCTCCCAACCTCCCTCGTGCTTTGTCTTTAAGCCACCGTGGCAGCAGTTGGGTTGTGGGAGCCTTCAATTTCCTATTCAGTTCCTCGTGGAGCAGTAATTTTCTGCACTTCCATAATTAGGGGAATTTTAAGCAAACCACCCTGTGGATGATTGCAAGCTGGATTCAATCTCGGTTGCTTTGATCACCAAGAGGATGAAGGCACCGCTTGAATACCTGGTGGTGTGCTCTGCCTCAAGAACCTCGTGCCAGCTGCTCCCTCCCTGCCTTTCCCTCTCCACCCCTCCCTGCCAGCCCAGGGATTGTCTTTCTGCTGCTTCTCCAGCTTGAGTGGAAGAAATAAATGCCCCATCCTGGAAGACGAAGCTCTGTTAAAATCAGTTTTCCCACTGAAGAGGAAGCATGATCTGATTGCTGGAGGAGGGCCTGAGGAAGGCAGAGTCAGGGAATTAAAATTCCAGGCCTGTGCCTCGGTTTCCTCATCTACAAAATGATGGAATAAGGGACAGGGCACTAATTTGCTGTTTTGCTTTGTAAAAGGTCCCGTAAGCAGCATTCCAAGGGCAAAATGCCTGATTCCTTGGGTCTGCAAGATGGTTTTTTGAGCTCTGTGGTAGAATCACAGGATGGTTTGGATGGGAAGGAACTTAAAAGCAGGGACACCTTCCACTCTCCCAGGTGGCTCCAACCTGGCCTTGGACACTTCCAGGGATGGGGCAGCCGTGGATATCATGGTGCCTTTGAAATGATGGTTGGTTTTTCCAGCTTTTATCAGCTTTAACACCCAGCACTGAACACACGACCTTTCCCCACCACCTTTGTGCATTTCACTATCTCCCTGATCATCTCCTTTCTGCTCCAGGGCTGGGAATCCACCCAGGAGGGAACGGCCCATGGCAGCTTTAATTGCTTCTGGTTCCAGAGAGGGGACAGTGACAGAGCAGGGCTGAAGTGCCTGAGGACACCCTGAGCCTGCAGGAACGTCTGCTGAGAGAGTGGGACACGAATTTCAGCGTTGAGGAAGAGCACAGAACAAAGGTGGGGGTGATCAGTAGAAGAGGTGGCCCACAGCAACTTTATTCCAGTTCACACACCGAGATGGTGGTAGGAGGTGTCCCAGTCCTTGTCAGCCCGGGGAAAGGGCAGGATTTACCTGCAAAGGACAGGATTTACCTGCCACAGGAATCTCTGCTCGATGGGAGGTCACGGGAGGAGGTTCCTGCTCCCAAATGTGAGCATGATGGGCTGTCAGCCCCGGTGTATTAATAGACCATTAATGCTTCCAAGTTTCCTGAGCCACGTGCATGGGTTTTCGATAGGTTAATTAGGCCATATTTCAGGATAATTACAGCTGTATATTTCTACACTAATTAAGTGGCTTTAAAACATACCCACAATGTGGCTCAGTGAATCATAATTAAACTTCCTCTGCCTCCTGCTATACACTATGGAACTAATACCCATAAAAGACCCGAGCGCTGCTCCTTGCCAGCAGCAAATTGGAGCTCGCAAAAAAAAAAAAAAAAAAAAAATAGAATCTTATTGAATGTCTGCCTTTTTCTTTTTTTTTATAGAATCATGTACAAATTAATTCAAAATGAATATTACATGAGTCATCAAAATGCTGCAGCTTCCCTCTCTTTATTTATATTTATCCTCCCACGTGAGCTGTCACCTGGAGGAGCTGGCGGCGCTCGGGGTGAGGGGAGAGTGACTCATTCTTGCAACGTCTCCGACAGAGATGGGCTTTGCTTTTCGCTCCCTTCCGGCTGGGGAAGGCTTAAAATCCATGGGAAATGATGTTGGAATCTCCCGCTTCTGGAAATCTCTGGCTGGAGGGGGAGAGGAGACGGGTCCTGGCTGCTGCCTGCCTTGCACTGCCCCCTCCTTGGTCCTGTTTAGCTGGAGGGCTGAAATTCCTTTTTCCTCTGCTTTTTCCTCCTCCTTTTTCCTCTGCTCTTTTGGCATCTGATGCCCTTTCAGCCTCCACTTGGCAGAAATACCAAAGTCTTGTAACTTTGTCATTCCCTAAGCGATCCCAGCAATCCCTTCCCTGCCCTGGTTCCTCGCACCCTTCTCAAGGTGATCTCTCCCTTTTTTGCTGTGCCTTGTTCCCAGGTGTTATCGCACCTCCTGCCCCCTGAGCTAAGCTATTCCACTCTTTTCCCTGGCTGCTTCCAGGCTGGGGGCTCACAAACTCCCCTACAATAAAAATAAGCACCAAGCTCTTCTCCTTTCCATCAGATTTTGCCATTTCTAGTGGAATTTTGTCTGACCAAACCCAAATGTCCATTTATTTTCATTCCCTTGTCCCCCACCTCTTCCTGGATGTGTGAATGTTGTTCAGAAGTTTAAAAAGGCTTGGAAAACTGGGATTAAGTGTAGGGAAATTCAGTCTCTACCTGGGTTTTTTTGCATTTTTCAACTCATATTCTCCAGTTGTATCTCCAAGCCTTTGATGGGAGCTCGCAGCGAGCATTCCAGTGCAGGAATTAATAATTAGATGGAGCAGTGATGGGTGCTCTGGAAATAAAATGATACAGATGGACACAGAGATCAGTCTGACTGAGAGGAGCGAATTTTAAGCAATGTTTTAGCACATTAATGGAAATCCAATGTGATATTCACCCAGGAAACTCATTCCAGGGGTTGAGTTCAGCTGCTCAGGAGACAGCCAGGGCCGTGTGAGCAGCATAGCCAACACCAAACAGCTCTCATTTCCCTGCTGGAATTTTCCCAGCTAATTCCTGATGCAAAGCAAAGCAAATTCAGAACTTCCACTCCGAGCAGGGCTTCACACCCGGGGTCCCTCTGCCATTTTTATGAGTTACCTCACCTAATGAACAGACTCTGGGAGAGACAGAGAGCGCCCAGACAGGCAGGGAAGCCAAATTTGGAGGATTATTGATGAATTATTCAGCCCTTTCTGCCCGTAACACTGACATGTGAGCAGGAGCTTAATGCCCTGAGGCACCACATTCATTGTGAGAGGACAGATTCTGGTTTATAATCAACATATTGCATAAATGCCCCTTATTTGCACGTGCAAAGCAATTTTTTCTGGGTCTCAAGCCTTAATTTCAAGTGCCTCCTGTTTGGGAACAAAAAATTAAGTTCTCTGTAAGGTTCATTTTCTGTGGACCATGTCTAAAGCTCTCATGGAGCAAGGGAGGCAGGAAAACTGCTTGGTTCATCACTTATTTATTTCTGATGAATGGGAGAGGGGAAAATGCAGCAAGACAATCCAGGTGAAGTCTAGGGGAAAGGTTTTTAATGAGAGGAGTGAGGAACAAGTTGTCCAGGAGAGTCATTGAATCCCCTCCCTCAGAGGCTTGCAGGGGTGCTGGATGTCTGTGATCCTGCTCCAGTGAAAGGCAGAGGGATGCAAGTGTGCAGGCCTGAGACAGGAAGGAAGAAAATTAAATTACAGGTCAGCTGAGAGAGCTGTGATGAAGACGTTTCAGCAGCATCGCTGAGCGTGGGAGCCGCCAGCCTTGGCAGCGTGCAGATTCCCCAGGATGGATAAAACCTGCTTTAATTCCAGCCACAGGCACCTCGTCCTGCCCCAGCCACCGGTGCTGAGGGTGACTTTCTGTTGAAAAGCAGCAGGGGGAGAAGAGGAGGGAGTTGGGCACATCTTGGGAGCTTTTCCCCCTCTCCTGTCCTTGGAGTTCAAGTTCCAGCTCCAGCAATCACTTAAGGGGCTGCTTCTCCCCTCAGCCAGATTAAATCTGCCCCAAGCCTTCCCCAAGGCCCCCAGGAATTACAATAGCAATGCTTTAAAAAAAAAACCAAACCAAACCCAAACCAAACCATTGGATTTGTGTCATTTTCAGACCTGCAAGTGGGGATTTTTGAAGCTGTTTGCAGTGCCCTGTTCCAGCTCAGAAGGAAGGGAGTCAACCTTCCCCTCTGCCTTCCCTCCCAGGTCCTGGAAAAAGCTTCCCACATGCCACTAATCCAGCTCATGTGGCCCAGGGGACTCTTTTCCTGTCTCTGGAGGGCCCCAGGGGCTGTATTGTGATGCAGCCGTCGAAGTGCCCTGCAACACTTAGGCTGGAAGGCTCTGTATAAAATGTTAACCGCTGTCATTAATCGCTCTGCTGTGCTGCTGCTGCCTTACTGTGGTGGGCACTGCAGCCTGGAACGAGCTGCTGCCACTGAAAAAGTAGCCCTGTGTGAGGAAAATACCCCTGTGTGGGGAAAATATCCTTGTATGGGGAAAATATCCCTGTATGGGGAGAATATCCCTATTGGGGCTGAGCTGGAAGGCAGAGCAGGAAGGGGAATCAGGATCTGCAGCTGAGAGGGATGAAGGGGGGATGTTTTGGCAAAGATAAGGGGAGAGACAAGGCTGGATGAGTCCACGGGGCTGGGGCTGCACAAGGCAGCACTTCCAGGGGCTGAACTCCATCCCTGAGTGCAAACAGGGCAGGGGTGGCTCTGGATACCCATGGGCTTTGTGGCTGAGGAAAACCAATCCCACCTTTACCTGCCAAAGTCACCTCAGCCCCCAGCAGGCACCACGGGCGCTTGTGGTGGCGTCCAGCTACATTTTAGGCAAGAGGGTAAAGCCAAGTGTGGGATACTTGGGTTTGAGGGCTGAAGGAACGGTGCCACAGGGCAGGAGAGGGCAGGGTCCCCTGTTCTAGGGAGATACGGGACAGGAGCAGGGCAGTGGGGCTGGGGGTGAAGAGATGAGGTGCAGAGACCCTTTGGGGTGCAGAAGGCAGAGGGTCCCTGGCAGGCAGGCTGACACACAGAATTTCAGGGAGGCAGCACACACTACCGAAGAGCTCTTCAGGATGCAGGTGAGCTCAACAAATGGCAATTGAGTGTGTCCAAGGCAGAGGAGAGCGTGACAGCTACAACTGCTTTTGGAGGCAGCCCCTCCTGGCAGGCAGCTCCTCTGGGCTGCACAGCACGGGACACTGCCTTGGCTGCCCCCCTGTGCTCCCACCTCCTGCTGAAAAGGGGGTATGACCCCCCCAAAAAAGCCACAGCCACTTGTGTTTGTCTCGCCAGCAGAGCTGGGAGCAGATTAAAGGATTTGTTCGAGGAGAAACGCTCTTACCCCCGGCAGTTTTAATAAACCAATAATCAAATAAAGAAGCGACTACAATAAATTAACATCTTTTACCAGAAGCCAGGCAAGACTATCCTTTTAAAGCCATTGTCAGCGTTGTAACCGGTGAGACGAGGGAGGGAGGGGAGAAGAAGGAGCAGCGGAGGGAAAAAGCAGGGGGAAAAAGGGAAAAAAAGCGTTTAACCCCGGTTGTTAGACATGCGAGTCCCACGTCTAATTTCCAGCGGCCTTACAGCGTGTGTGAGTGCTGATAAGGCCTGTGTGAAATTGCCAGCTCGGGCCGAGGCGTGGATGTGCCATAAACCATTTCTTTATTGAGCAGATAAAGGAGCGAGGCCGGCTGAGCATGACTGAGCCATTAAACTCTCCAGCCGAGCGGGAGGGGTGGGGAAAGGCAGCCACTCCTATTAGGAACACCATTAGTTAATGAGGAAGTGTGGGTGTGTGACCAGAGAGGGGTTTCACACACGCACCTGGCCCCAGGTTCGCTGTGGGTGGGGCAGGATGGGGGGGAAAGGCAGGAGGGGTGGCAGGAGGGGACATTGTGTGACACAGGGGGGCTCGGAGAAGTGTGCAAGGAGCTGAGGGTGAGGAGCAGGCAAATGGGGAGAAATGCAGGTGCAAAGCACATTCCAGGTGAGTCTGTGAGGAGCTGGGGGACTGGGCCGGGCAGTGCTGCTGCTGCTGCTGCTGCCTGCTGGAATCTGGTCTGTCTGAGCTGGGCTGTGCTTTGAGTACTCAAATTTTTTCATCTTTGCTGTGTGGTTTTTCAGTGCCTCGTGTGCTCCCTGAGTGTGTTATCCCTGCAGTTTTGATTGTAGAATTGTAGAATTGTGGCATAGATTGGGATTGGATTGGATTGGAAGAGACATTAAAGCCCATCTCCTTCCACCCTCTGGGACACCTTCCACTATCCCAGGTGGTTCCAAGCCCCATCCAATGTGGTCTTGGATACTTCCAGGGATGGGACAACTTGTGCCAGGGCCTGGCCAGACATAATAAAGAATTTTCCCCCATTATCTCATCCAAACCCGCTCTCTCTCAGCTTGATGCTGCTTTACATGCAGCTCTACCCCTGGTGCACTCACTGGTGATCAGAAAGGGGAGAGATGTGCAGCCCTCGGGCTCTTCCAGCTGTGGATTCCTCTCCTTTCCCCAGCCAGGGAAGGTCCCATCCCAGCCCCTGGCACTGTGTGGCAGACAGCTCCTGGCCCTGTGCTCGCTGCTAATGGGAGCAGGGAACGAGCGGCCGCGGGGCCTGGAACAGAGCAGTTCTGGAGGGGCTGGAGCAGCCCAGTGAAATCAGAGCAGATGGCCACATTAGCCCTGCGAAAGAGCAGCGTCTCACTCTCCCCACTCATCCCTGGCCCCCCATCCAGTCTCAGCCTTCCAATTTTCTCGGCGAGCCTGTGACAGCTGCTCCAGGGGAAATTGCGCTGCCGGGGCGAGAGGAGCGGAGCCCTCACCTCCTTTTCATTACCCACGAGCACGAACTCCCTTTGTCTTCCGAAGCAATTTCATAGCTGGTGCACAAACACGGAGCCATCAAAGGAGCCTTTCACTGGGCTGGCACGGGAGACAATGGGAAGCAGATACACCTCCGTCAACAAAGGGCCGCATTTCCATTTTGATAACAAACGTGCTGGCTCCCTGTCGAACACCCGCGTCTTGTTTTCCCTCTGTTTTCCCTCTCCTTCCCCCAGCCAGCCCCAGCACAGGGTGTACAATAGCATTTCCCTTCCCTCCCCTGGCCACTTGTCGTGCTGACAGATCTGATAGTCCTGCGTGCCGCGCTCTGCCTTCCCTTCCAAACAGCCGAGCGAGAGAAAAGCAGGCCTTGTTTTCCTCCCTTTCGGTGTTATCTCCCTCTTTCATGTCCTCATTACGATGCCACCGTGGCCAGGGGACAGCAGAGCTTTGGGAGCTGCCAGAAGGGTGTTCTCCTGTGCATGCCCTTCTCCCTGGGTGCATTCCCAGGCTCGCTCCCGAGCTGAGTGCAGCTGCCCAGGGCTGTTATTTTAGCTGGATGCAAGGAGGAGAGGGATGAGAGGGCTGCACTGACACGGGGCTCCCAACCAGCTGACACCTGGTCAAGGATGCTGTTCTTTTAGGATCCCTGAGCATGGCCCTAACAAAGAGAAGCAGCCCACTAGCATAAGTAGAGCACTCCACCCATTCCTGAACTATTCACCCATTTTACCTCTTCCCTAAATTGATTATCTCAGCAGATCTCAGCCATGTTGCAGAAGATGAACAATGCTGGTTCCTCTTTGACAAAATTGAGGACCAGGCACTGATTTCCCACCCACCTCCCCACCCTGCCCTGTTGCTGCCCTGTGGCTGAGGTGTTTCCACCAAGACCAGCGCTTTGTGCCTGTCTGCACTGGTGACGAGGTGTTGGATGTTGTGTGAGAGGGGAATCAGCATGGACAGCCCCCTGGATCACTGCTGGCTGCCAGGCCCTGCAATATTCATGTCCCCAGGGCCAGGGGAAATGTGAGCACGTCCTTCTGGGAGCAGCTCCTGGAAGAGGAATCCATCAGGGAGAAACTCAACGCCAGTGGGGACGGGAGGAGGAGAACTGGGAGAATTTTTTTCTCTGAGCTCTCAGGCTCCAAAACAGCTCTGCCCCGATGTGGCCCAGTGGATCTCGGCCACTGGGGATCCCGGGAGTGGCAGGAGAGGAATAAAGAGCTCCAGCTCCTTGTCCTCAGGGGCCCTCTGTGACAAAGCACTGCCGAGCAGGGCACACTGCCGGGAGAGGGTGCTCAACGTGGCTGCAAAGACACGGCACGGTTCCCTCCCTTTGCTGCTGTCCAGCGGCAATCCAGGGAAGGGCTCCGGTGCCAGGAGCTGTCCAGAGCTCGGTGACTCGCCCTCCTTTGTCCCAGTCTCCTGTAACAAACCCAAGCCCTCTGGTGATGGTGAACACCACGTGCGCTCGCTGCTGCTCCTCAGCCGTGGGTGGGCTTTACTCCCCGGAGGTTTTCAGGGTCGTTATTTCATCCACCACCAACTGACAAAATTTTCAGCCTCAGCAGAGGAGCAGTTTCCTCATCAGGTTGATCCTGGGAGGATGAGCAGATGCCTGGATTGCAGGACCTCTCCTGGTGCCAGGGCACGGAGCAGGGACTGGGAGAGGAGCAGGGGTGAGAGCTGAGGCTGAGCTGGAACAAAAAAAGAGAGAATGGGTGAAAGACAACATAAGGAAACACAGAGTGGGGTGTGAAGGAGGTGAGGAAACACAGAGGAGACCTTTTTAAAGGAATGGGGAACAGGAAAGGAAGGAAGCCTTGCATACAGTGGATTGTTCACCCAGATCAAAATGCCAGCTAAATTAGGATATTATAGGTCACTGAACAGGGATTGCACAATGGCCGAGTCTCTAACAAAGGTTAAAACACGGAACAAAGGCAAATAATGACACAACCAGAGCCAGTGACCATAAACTCCAAACAAAAAGGAGGGCGGCGCGCAGAGGATGCGAAAGCAGAAGAAATTGTTGTTTGCAATCAGTGCTCAGTGGGTCAGACTGAAAATAAAAAGGCTTTGCAGAGCCAGCATCCTAGATGGGGACACAGAGGCAGCTTTGACAAGGTCTTTCAATAAAATTAATACACTTCAAACGCTTGGAAGGAATGAAAACCCAACATCAGCTCGCAGACAGACAGGAACATGTTTAAAATGTGCAATATACGAGTGTCAGAATGAAGGAAACAAACCCTGCTTTCTCTGAGCTGCTCTGTACAGCTGTCTGGGATTTTTTGCTGTGAAATCTTTGGTTGGAAAATCACTATTTAGCTAAATTGTAGCTATTTGCATTGAAAAGGGCAGTTTTGCTAAACTTCTGGGTTTGAAAACATTCACAGAAAGGCACTGGAATGGTTGGAGTGTGCCAGTTCTAGCCAGGCTTTCCAAGGAAATGGAGTTACGGGATCACAGCCCGTATGGCATCTGTAGAAAAGGCTTTTCTGTCCCCTCCTACAGCCCCTGAGCCCTTTGAGAGGTTTTGTTCAGCTGTGACGAAGGGACAGGGGGTCTCAGTGTCATTAAACTCTACACGAGAGGGACTCCCGTAGGAAGATGTTGGGGAAGCTGCTGGGTTGTGAAACACCAGCACCCATTTCCAGGCCTGGTTCCTCTGTTCTGTCCCCCCTGCCCTGCTTAGGTCCCTGGGCTCTCACACCCCACCTCCAGCTGGGCCCAGAACTCCAGAAATCCTGACTTCCCCCACACCTCACACAGAAACCACCCCTGCTCTCCCAGACAGGCAGCCCTCGAGGTGACTTTTGGGGTTGCTATGGCAGCAAAATTGATAACTCCCATCTAAGAAGGCAACTCAGCGTTGCAGGGGATGATCAGCGGCATCCTTCACGCCCATACCCCAGAGGTGCTGGGCTGAATGACCACCACAGCCACTCAGCTGTGCTTTTCACAAGTCCTCGTGGCTCTGTGCTGTCACTTGGGCCAGCCCAGCACGTGGAAAGTGAGTGGAAGACACACAACATTCTTGCTTTGCCACAGATGCTTCACCTCCCCTCAGATAAGTCTTGGGAGAGGGTGGCTGCTGCTCTTTGGGGGGATGCTTTGGGTGCTCTGTGCTCTGATAGATGCCCCCCCCCAGCTCCATATCTTGTTCTGCTGTGAGGCTGAGATAGCAAATTCTTTGCCAGATTTCTTCAGGATCCTCTTTTTAATACCTCAGATCTGCCTGGCAGCCGGGGAGGTTGTACAAATCAGAGGAAAGTGGGGATGCAGGGGATGGAAAAGGCAGGGCTTGTGGTCTGTGACATCAAACCAGGCTGTTATCTCTGCCTCCAGACTGAGGGCAGAGCTGGGAGAAATCCATCCTGCAGCTGTCTGCAGCAGCTGGCTGCAGATCTGAGCCTGACAGCTCCCCCTGCTCCTGCGGGGACAGACACTTTGTCCCCTCAGGCTGTGCCTTTTCCCTGGCCCTTCCCACAGCCCTGGATCTGCCAGGCCAAGGTTTGAGCACAGCCTGGGTGTAAAACCTCCTGGCTCCAAGGAATTCAGGTGACAGCAGCATGGGGAAGGCCCCGTTACTGCTCCAGACATTTCCAGGGTCACCACACCCCACCTTTTTCTGACACAATCATCTCCCTGTGAAGCAATGTTCAAATGTTCATTTCTAACAATTCTGTTCAAAGCAAGCACTGCTCCTTTCCCCTCCAAAATCCCAGGCAAAAGGACAATGATGGGATCCAGCTGCTTGCACTGCAGCACTTAATAAATGCTGACATTTTTTACGGGGAGCACTATATAATAATTTTTAAATAATTTTTACAGGGGGCACTGTCTAAGTGTTTTATTGGTGTTAATATGATCCACACAGGGTTAACAGGACCCCCAAAATTGTTCCCTCACCATGCAAATAAAGGCAGATTTGCTCTTGCCTCTTATTTTATTATTGATTAAACCTCTCTCCTCCTTTGAGATGTTGGAACAGAGAGGGGATCAGTCCTCTGCAGCCCCCAGACCTGGGGAGCCCCTGTGCCCCTCCCTGGGCAATCAAAGCAGTCACTGCTGCTGAGCTCTGCTCTCCCTCCATTTCCCTTTTGACTTTTTTTTTTCAGGCTGTTCCTCAGAGCTCTCTGAGCTGCACATTTCCTCAGCTATGATTGCAGTGGCTGAGGTAGCAAGAGCGATTTTCGAGCTGTGTTTCATGGCTGGTTTAGAATAAAACCCCGCATTAGCCTGAGCAGGCTCCACAATGCTCTCAAAGCCACTGCTTGTCACACACACACCGTGTGCCTTCTGTCCCCTGCTCCCAGGAGTGACACCAGCAGCAGGACTGGCCCGGGGCTGCTGTTTCCCACCCCAGCATCGTCCTCAGTGGCCTTCCAAAGCCAGAAAACCATGGATTTGTTGCTCCAGTGATGGGGATGAAGGCTCCTGCTCTCCCATCCTCCCATCCCACCTGGGTGCCACCCACCCATGTCCCCTGTGCCAGGTGCTGCAGAGTCCCTCCAGTGAGGGCATGAGCTCCAAATCTTCATTTATCCCTCTAAGGATTTTCCAGCCTGCACCTCAGCCTTCCTTTCTGATGGAATAAATAATCACGACAAGGCCCAGGATGTTAAAGGCAGGCTCTCCTTCCCTCCCAGGACTCATCCATGCAGCTGCTGTCGCCTTGCCTGCATTAATCCCACGGCAGCCCAGCAAACTGCTGCTCCAGCACTGGTAAATCTCTCCCTGGCTCACAGCTGCTTCTCCCCTGCTTGGAGCAGCTGCGATTTGCAGCTCCATGAAAGTCTCTGAGCACCTCCGGGCAGCCTGGTGAATAACAGCACTCAGTGTGGAAATGATCTGCCTGGGCAGGGGCAGCCGCTGGTGTCTCTTGGCTGAGGGCTCCTCATCCCTCGGGTGTCCCTGTCACCCTCACCACGGATTCGGACGGAAAAGTTTCACCCAGCACGCAGGGACGAAGGGCAGCGTCTGTGCCAAGTGTCCAGGCCCACGCCAGGGTGCAGAGGGAGGGATAGCACAGCCCACAGTCCCTGCCTGCACTCCTGCCCACAGCCAGGCACAGCCCGGAGACGTTTCTGTGCCAGCCCTGCCGCTCTCTCCCTGTGCTGTTCCCGACACGTCCAGCACAGCTCGTGCTGTTCCCAGTGACTCACTACCGAGATATCTGGTAAACACACAAAACCCCCTCCTGCCTCCCCGTGTTACCCTGAGCCTGGGGGAAAAGCTCAGGGAGAGAGCAGCTTCCAGCCCACTCCTCCGACGCGTCCTCGCCTGGCCACCGCACCCAGCTGACTTCAGCATCTCAGAACCCTCCTGTTCAGAGTGGCTGAGCAGGGAAGGGTTGAGCCAGGACCTTTTCAAAGCTGGGGTCAGCGAGGTCTGCACCTCATTAAGTGGAGCTAGGAGGTGTGACGGTGCTGCTGGACAGCCGTGGGCTGCAGCAGGAAAAGCCTTGGGAGCAGAGAGAGAAGGGCTTTGTACTGAGGGGTGGTAACAAAACACAGATAAAGAGCAAGGCCAGCTCTATCCATGGCCTGGAAAGATCTCTGTGAAATCGAGACAGCTGAGAGACCTCGGTCCCAAAGCCATGGAGCCGTCCCAGAGGGCTGGGCCCGGTATCAGAATGGTTTATCCAGGAACTCTGCCCACCTCGGGATCAGGCAGCTGAGCCTGAGATTAACTGAGCCCAGAGCTCCCCGTGCCCACTGCAACAGCCCTGGCACCACACCTGCCTGCCCTGGCACCCCGAACAGCAGCACAGGCTGTCCTGGGTGCCACCAGGTCACACCGAGAGCGCTGGGTGTGCGAAAGGAGACCCAGCAGCTGGCGAGGGGCTTGAGGCCAGATGGTGGCCAGGATTAGGGGTTTTTCAGGATGCATCAGAAACCTCGATGATCTAATGTTGCTCCAGATGTGAAATGCCTTAATCCACAGGGAGGAGGTCTTTTTTGGGGGAGGGGAGAAGGGATGGTCCCTGCCAAATCCCTTCCTGGAAAGGAATTCTCTTGCCTGGCAGGGGGTGGTGGTCTGGGAGTGCATTAAAAATAACAGAGCTGGCTCACCACTCTTCCCTGGCAAGCCACACACAGAACCTCCCTGCACAGCAGCTCCCATACCCCTCCACGCAGCCTTTCGGGCTAAGAGATTTTTTTTTTAAAAAATGCCTTTATTACAGGGATTATTATCCTAAGTAGGTTAAACCATCACTGACAATGCCAGGTACCCTGAGGAGAAAAAAAAAAAATAGTGACTTGGAGGCTGGTGATTTCAAGCAGCTGCCCACCTCCCCTCCCAACCCCACTCTGACTAATTCAGGCCTCAGGCAGATGCCTTTTGGCTGTGATCTCCGGTGCACAAAAAAAAGCGTTATAAATAACGGCCATTGTCCCCAGACTGCCATCTCTGCCTCTCCTTTGTCGCCCTCTCCCCGAGGCAGAGTCAGAGGCTCCTGTTTGTGCCGAGGAGAAGCAGGGCAGGGCTGTTCCCATCTCCCCTCTCTGCTCGGAGCTTTTCTCCCTCTGCACGTGGCTTTTGCTGCAGCACAGGCACAAAGCTGTGCCCACCCTCCTGCTCCCAAAATGAAAAGGCAAGGAGGGCTCAGATTTGGGGGTCTCCCCTTCCCTCCAGCACGAATTGGCCCCGTTAATCTTCCGTGCTGATTTCACACCTGGGTTGGGTTCATCTCCGTGTTCCTGAACACTCCCAAGTGAAGGAGCGTTTGACCGTTCAGGGAAACACGTGCCTGAGCAGGGTTTGTAAATAAGGACTGAGAGCCTCAGCCCCACTTTGGGTTCCCAGCAGGACTCCCAGAGGTTTTCCATGTGCCCCTGCAGCCCCTGGGACCTTCATGTCCCCTTTTAGGACAAAGTGTAGTGGAACACCAACCCCAAAAGATGGATGTTGATGGAAACTGGATGTAAAATTCTGTACCTGAGCAGGGTGACAGCCAAACCACCCCCTCCCAGATTATTGGTGAGATGAGGCTGGGGCAACATCCCTGTTACAGTGGGTTTTCTCTCTTAATGCACCCAGCCAGCCCCTATTCCAAATTAACTTTATTCCTTCTGGCCTGAGGGGTTTAACACAGATGGAGATGCTCCCCTCTAGACAGCAAGGAGCTGGGAGGGAGGATGGAACTGGATTCTCCCTGTGGGAGGGCAGAGCAGCTCCTCCCAGCCTGAAACATCAATGCCAGGGGGTATTTTCCAAGAACAGATAAGGGAAGCAGAGCGTTTCCTGGAGCTGGTTTATGGTAGTTTTCACACTTACCAGCTGTTTGCACATGAAATTGTTTCACACGATTAGGCAGGTAACAGCACCTCTAAGCCCTGTGTCAAATATTATTACGCAATAAAATAAAACCCTGAGGGAAATCGTCTTGACACACACCCTGATTTACACCCTGCACCGTGAAGATAATTACATTTCAGCGTGGTGTATAAAAGGCAGCAGAGGAAGCTGGTGGGGAAGGTGCAGCTCTCTGCAGTACCTGCTCAGTCAGAAGTGTCTTGTTAATCATTGTTTTACAGGAATCAAAAAACCCGCTGGAACAAAGAGGGACTAACAGGCCTGATCCCCAGGGTGGCTGTGAGCAGGGCTGGAATTAGGGCTGATGGGGGAAGACAGCTCTTGCTGAACAGGTAACAGGGAGGGGGAGCAGTGTGACCTTTTCCTGCCTCTTCCTTTCCTAAACAAGCGTAGAACTCTCATTATTGCAAATTTCCCATCCCCGTTCCCAACAAGAACAAAAACATGGCTGAGGGTGAAGCTGTGAATATATTTGGAGGTGTGTGAAGCTGGTAGAGAGAGGGGCCTGGAGGGATGGATTTGCTTGGGAGGGAGCTCGGTATCCATGAAAAGGGAATGTTTCCCTATTCCTTATTCCCAGGAGGAGGGCACTGGGCTGTGTGGAAGCTTTGTTCTGCCTCTGACCTGTGCACGGGAAGAAGTTTTGGATTCAGTGGTCACCAGACCTTATCTGCAGTCCATCCTCCCCTTGTCTGAGTGCAGACAGATTTTCCTTCTTTCCCAGTTAAGGGGAAGGCCTTTCCTGGGGAAATCCCAGGAAGGAGTGAGGTTTAACCTGTCTCATTGCTTTCTCTGAGTTTGAGACTTTTACCTTTTTTCCCCCCTTCTCTTTCTTGGAGGTTGGTGAGACCAATCCTTTCAGCGGGTGAAAAAGGGACCTGAAAGTCTCAGTCCCCACCTCCTTTCCTGGTAAGAGAAATTGTGGCCTCTGCAGGTCTGTGGAATTTGCAGGTGAAGCCTGGGATGGGGACAGTGGATAAGCTGAGGAGAGGAGGCTGAAAACTGGGATTTACTGGACTTTGCAGCGTTGAATTGAGCTCTGACCCACCCTCACATGTTTGCCTTTTCTGCTTGTCTGAGCATGGGTGAAATCAGCACTTAGTGATTAGAAAGAGAAGACAAGAGAAAGAAATTAATTACTCCTAACAAACTTTTAAGATCATGGGTTCTGCCTGCTGAAAAGTCTCCAAATCCCCCTGAAAAGCCAGGTCCATGCAATGCACTTTACATGCGAGCAGAGTCTAATTCCCTGTCTGATAAAAGCAGAAGGAAAGATAAAAAAGCCGGCAGGCAAATAGGATTAATTGTGTGTCAGAGGTGCCTAATTAGAAAGAATGATGGACTGGAAGGCAACACACAGGAGGCACGAGCCAGCCCAAGCTGCTCTCAGTGGCCTCTTCTGCTTCCAGGAGCAGCAGCTCTGGGCTCTGTAAATGCTCCAGCATCAGCAAGTCCCTTTTCCCCATCTGTCCCCTCCATCAGGGGTCTGGGAAGGCTTTCCCTGGTTCCTCTCATGTGCCAGCGTGACCCTGGGAACATTTCATCCATCCACGTGGTGATTTACTCCATCTACCTTTCCCCTGAAAAATCAATGTGTTAAAGAACTCTTGTTCCTTCTCTCCTCTCCATTTCAGGGCCTGTCCTTCTGAGCCTTTTCTCCTGCAAGGATTTTGAGCATCTGGAATGTCTGAGGCAAGTCTTTCTCCTCGCATTCAACCTCAGGGAACCTCGGGGTCCCTGGACACAGAGTTGGCTTCGTTAGGATTTCTCTCTGCCCAGAGATGGAGCTTGGGTTGCCATCCTAAATGGAAATGAATGGCCAGCAGTGTTGCACTGGAATTTTCCATGAAGAGGAGCAGCTGCAGGGGATCTGGTTATCACACGTGATGGGAGGGTGCCAGTCTCCTCTCCTGCTTGGAGGCCCAGAGAGCGTGAGTGGGACTAATTTCATTTCACCTAAAGCATTCAGCGAATCCTTTTCACCATGTAAAATCCATTGCAGTTTTCTCATTAATCCTCCAAAGTACAGACACTTACTCCAGGCCTAATCCCACTCTGCTATTGTGTTTCTCCACTGCAGCCTTCCCTCATCAGCTTAACAAATTCCCTGATTTCAATAGAAGATCCAAAGCTGAACATGCCGGGCATTAAACTGAGACCGTCTCCCAAGGGCTGCTGCACCTTCATTCCCCAGCCTGAGCAGGGATGAATCCTGAAAGAAGGCAGGAGAGGTGGAGGTCATGAGCTGTGACATTTAAAAATTGCTTCTCTGAGCCCGTGTCGGGTGAGACAAAAACCTGCGACGTGTCCCAGGCAAATGAGAATTGATCGCGGCCGGGTTTGGGGGGAGATTCTCCTCTTCCCTTTGTGTCTCTTCTGGGAATGATCCCAATTCACGCCGGGAAATAGATGGAGAGTCCATGCTGGTGATAAGGCGCTGGATCTAATTAACAGCTTTGTCAAAGGGCTTTGTTTGGGAGGCTGGGCCCTGCTGCCAGCACCCCCCATCCATCAGTGGGAAGCAGCCCTGGCTATGCACAGATAGAGCTGAGGAGCTGCTGCACCCCCAGCCCTGCTGCTGCACCAGACATCCCCTCACACGGAGCTGCTCGTCCTCCAAACTTTGTTTTCTCCTCACCTCTGTGCCTGCTTTCTCTCCTTTGTGTTCATTTTGCTTTCCCTCCCTCTTTCCACACAGACTCGGGGTCCCTCCTTCCCCTTTGCTGTTGGTTCAGGATCAGGCTATTCCTTTCCCTCTGCGTGTTCCTTTGCCACCTCTAAAACGGGGAATGCTGACCCTTCCATCTGCTCGGGGTTCCTAAAGGAAAGGCTGAAGGATGGTTACAATAATATTTTCCTCTCCAACTGCTCGGCTTTGCTCACCCGTGTCATTTGAACAGCTGTTTCCTTCACTTACACCATTAAATCCTGCTGTTCTCTCCCAGTCCAGGCTGGGGGTCCCCTCTCCGGTGTGAGATGCAGCAGGGAAATGTTGCTTTTTCTCCTGGGTGATTCCCTAACTGGGGTGGGGTTTGCACAAAGGATTTCCAGCCAGGAAGAGCTCAAAATCCCCCTGCTCTGGGTGTCTGTCAAGTTTCAGGCTGCAAAAGGCCTTCTGGTGGCTGCTCATCCACAAACAAGTGACTGCAAATACCCGCTATTCCCACCGACCTGACATTTCCCACCTATTCACCCACTCACAGCCCTTTCCCCATTCCCTGGGGACCTCAGGTGACCTCCACAGCTCAGTTTTCCTGCTCCTCCTGGCCCTGATTTCGCACTGAGGATGCACCTAACACCTAAAGGAGTTTCTGAGACTCATCTGCCCTTAGACCCCCTTGACACTAATCCAGGCTGATACCGTTTGCTCTCCTCCCATTCATAAGGTCTGATTCCCATGTAAATGTTTCATTTGCTTCCGAAATTACTTTGATCTCTTCTGAATATTTTATCTCTTTTTATTGCGTTCTGGGATCATAATCCTGCTTTATGTCCTGCTATCTTTTGGAGAGGCCAAATGCCTGCGCTGCATTTGTGTTTCAGTCTGGCATTTTCACTGTGCAATTGCTACACGAGCACACTTCTGAGGGAGAGATTCACAGTGGAAATTAGGCATAAAAGACTAAATGCTCCTGTTGAGCTATGAGCTGTTGTGTTGTTTTGTTAAATTTTTAAGAGTATTTGGATGGAAATGGTGCCTTTTTTTTGGTTTGGTTTTCACAAATCTCCTCTGAGAAACCATAGCAGCCTTCTGGAATACGCAGGGAAGTCTTGTCTGTTTTAATAAAAGTGAGAAGGGGAATCAAAATAAACCCAGAAACAGTGATAGATCCTCTAAAATTAGCAGCCTCACAGGCATCCTAGGAGAACTAACTTGGGAATGATGGTGTGACATGCACAGAAATGGGGGAGAGGCTTTTTGATCTCCTCAGCCAAGCTCCAGGCACGATGTTGGGTGGAAAAGCAATGCCTTGACTCGAGTCAAAGGTGTGATCTCCCTGGAGTAGAACCTGCAGCACAGCCCTGAGGGAGTTGGTGCAGTTTGGGGGAAATGGGCATTGCTGGCACAGAGTTTTAGCCAGGAGAAGAGATGCAAGGAGCAAAAGGGATGGGAGGGGGAGTGTGGGTGAAAAGCAGGCTCGGAGGAGATGAGCAGGGTGCAGAAGGGAGGATTTGGCTGTGGGAGAACGAGGTTCTCCGTCTCCAGCACGTTCTGGTTTGTAAAGTGAGCTCACCCAGCCTCTGAAAAAACCACAAAACAAGACAACCTGTCCATGAAGGACCAGTCTGAACTTCCCAGGGTTATTTTCACTGACAGTGCCTCACATTTCCATTCAGGATCTCCTGTGGTTTATTCTCTTCCATTCAGGAGGGGTTTAACCTGCAATGCTGATGAGGTGGTGCCCCTTCCATCTGCATGCGATCCCAGTGTGGGCTGGATTTCCACATCCAGCCTCTGATCAGCTGGCCCTGAGGCACTCCTGGAGCACAAAGCACAGGCCAGGCCTGGGGAATCCTAAAAGCAAAAGCCTGGCATGATCAAACCCGGTGCACTTCAATCCTGGCTGCCTGCAGGTCTCCCAAAACAAAGTGCAGCCAACAAGACAAGCAAGGCCCGAGACAGACGAGGCTGTCCCTGAACAAAGAGCTGGATGCTGATGTAACATTTAAAGAGAAATCGCTCCTCCTCAGCCCCAGCTGGATAAAAATCCACTGGCAGATGCGGCTTGGGCCAACCCCCTTTTTTCCCTTCACCCCCTCCTTATCACTGCAGCAAGTGAGGTGTGTTCACTGTGAGTTTCCAGAGTTATGGTTGTCATTAAGTTGGAATATTTTTATGGACTTCTCCACTTAGAATATACAGGCGTGTTTACACACACGGCCCTTTTGCTTTAATTTAGTCCTCTCCTTCCCTGCACCCCATCAAGTGACTTCTAATAAATGACCGAATAAATGCATTCAGATAGTGCAGTAATGGAGAAAAATTCAGTGTCTAATGAAGAGATTGTTCCTACCCCGGGACTGTAAAGATGAATGATGGTGGCTGTGGTTTGAAAACTCCTTTTAGTTTAAAATATTGCTCCTTCTTAAGGGGAAAAAAAAAAAAAAGAAAGCACAAAGGGAAAAAAAAAATAAACAATTCTGTATGGTTTTTACCAGTCAGGAGCTGCTTGCACACAGAACAGAAACTGTCGCAGCCAAAATTGCTTCATATATCATAGCCCAGCACCAGGCAGATAATGGCAAAGCCAGTTCTGATCAGGGAGTGATTATTGCTCCACGCTCCGAGCACTGATGTGCAGACAACTGACTGCAGCTTGATTTCCTTGAACTGGATTGATCTTTGCAGGCTGAAATTAAGGATGTGATCACCCTGATGAGGCACCGACCTGAAGGAGAATTCCTAAAAGGAGCCAGTCCTTCCTCTGTCACACTTAAATTTTCTGTTTGTGGCAGGATTGTCTCTTTTCTGTAGCTCTGGGTGCTTAAAGGGGAAAAAAAAAAGGGTTTTTGTCTTCCTGACCTGTTACTGACAGACATCAAATTATCTCAAGATCATCTTGGACCTGATGGAAATCTGTGGTCAGACCAGTCACCAGACTGCAGAAATAGGAAGCAGAACAGAGGGAATTATGATGAGATCATTTGGTTTGGTGTCATTTTGCTCTCCCCCAGCTCATCCAACGTGATCCTGGAGCACCCACACTTTCCCAGGCGTGTGTGTGCTTGCTGATCCCACAGAATGTGCCTTTTCCCAACATTTTTGTCATGAGGTGTTTCCAAACAGGGACATTTCCCACCAGCCAGGCAGGACCTGCAGGGACAATCAGCACAAACAGTGATAAGAGCAACAATTAAATCCTGTCCACTA
Organism: Orthonyx spaldingii; assembly: GCA_013397795.1. Taxonomy (NCBI): domain Eukaryota; kingdom Metazoa; phylum Chordata; class Aves; order Passeriformes; family Orthonychidae; genus Orthonyx; species Orthonyx spaldingii. The sequence continues at coordinate 206,076 of VZTJ01000995.1, read as the reverse complement.
CAAGAGCTGTGGCCACCTCTCCTCCTAATTTATTGTAGAGTCTCAGAAAGGGCAGAAAGTTGGGAGAACCCCAAGTTCGCCCACATTTGGCAATTCCCGTGTGCCTGTTATTAACATTTCACTGCTGCAGAACAAGCCCCAAGCTGGGAAAGGCATCCAGTGGCCAAAGGATCGCAGAGGGGAAAGCAAAAAACAACAAGAAAAGCCATGCACTGATGGATCCCCTGCTGCTAAGACAACAACAAGTCAAACTTCCACCTTTCATGGCTAAAGCAGCACATTAAAATTAATTGAATGAGCCTCGACTTCCATGAAAAGGATGTTCTGTGTCTGCTCATCTGAATCCTTGCTTCCCCCAGAGATGGTTTTTTTGGTGTCATTAATCCAAATTCAGGCTGTAAATTCTCCTCGTTGCAAAGCGCAGCGAGACACAGACCCGGGATCTGCCAGGGTTTGTGATTGGGTTTGTAATCTGCAGTTGTGGCAATGATTATCATATCAGCAACTGGATTTCATCTGTCCCCACACACTGAAACAGGCGAGCTGAAATGAGCAGTGACAGGAAAATGGTCTTGTTTGCACATAAATCCTCTAATAACCAGCAATTTCAGAAAGGGAAAAGGAGCAGAAAAAAGAAGTTGAAGGACAAAGAACTCGCATATTAAATCCTGCATTGAAGTTAAGTCTTAAAAACCGTATCATTAAGGCTTTCAGCGTGCCTTGAAGAGTGGTGAAAGCAACCAAAAAGGGTTAATTCTCCCCCTAAATCTCACCCAGCGACCACTATTTGCATGCCTTTTAAGGCAGCCAGGAAATTACATTAATTTCTCTAATGTGTGCAGTGCCATAAGTTCTTTTTTTAATTACAATGATCAAAATATTGCTTAAAATTAAAGGCAGCTGCATTTGTTTCTGACGGATATCATAATTGCAATTGTAAATTGGGAAATGTAATGTTTCCTGGTGCTGCTGTGAGTAATGGCTCTGAAATCATTATGGATAGGTAGATATAAATAAACCAGGAGATCTGTGAAAATAGAGCAAAAGCAAGCTAAAAGGGTAATTAGCTGAGCGAATGGGAGCAGAGGAATCCGGTGCTCAAACAAAAAAAATCTAAATATTCTGAGGAGCTCTGTGACTGTATTCGTATCATATTGGGAAAAAAAAAAAAAATTCCAAAAGGGAGAGGAAAAAAAAGAAAGGAATGAATTTGAACTCTGAAGGTTTTTTTTTGCTGTCTTTATAAATTCCTTCCCATGAGTGAGAAAGGCACAGAGCCGGATTCCTTTGGGTTTTTCCTACCCTTGGGCTTGACTGGGAGCATTGCTCACATCTCGTGCTTTTCCCTGAGGATCAGCAGGTGGAAAAGTGGATGGTCCTGGGGCTCTCTGAGGCTGCAGGGGATGAAAAGCCAAGTCACATCTTTAAACCGGCTCAGGGGAGGATCAGCTCCCTCTTCCCAGGGCATGTGAAGCCATTTTTGGGCTCCTTGCCCCAGGGCCATCCCAACCCAGGATGCTGCTGCATCGGGAGAGGGATGGAGCTGTGGAAGAGCTGGAAATACTCAGAAAAAGCCCTGAAGCAGCCAGCAAGGTGCAACTGAGCCCTTTTTTTGTGCCTAAAAGAACAGGAGCCAATTCAGGATGGGTGTAAATCCAGAGGAATGCGCTGTCCATCGGTTTGGGTTTTTTAGGGAAAAGAAAAATGAAGTTTCCTGGCTCTGAGGCCCGGGCAGCTGGGAAATGGCCAGCTCAGCAGCACCATTTATCAGCAGGCCCTGAGATATAACAAGCAATCACACTCCAGCTGGTTTCCCATCAATAGGCAGGGATGGAATATTAGTAACAATTCCGTGGGATTCGGAAGGCAAACACTCGGGGAAACAAAAAAAAAAAGAGCAGTTGCAAATGGGAGAGCTCAGCCTGGGCTCCCTGCTCTGCTAAACTGCCTCCTCCAACTGCTCCAGGTGCTGCTGCCATGCTGGGAAGGGTGGAATGGACAGATGAGTCAGGGAGGAGAGAAACAGATGGAGAAAAGGGAGCAGTGGACAGCTGTACAAACCCCTGGAACATCCCAGGTGGGAGGGAGATCTCGCTGGAGCAGCTGACCACGGGGCTGGAACTGTTCCTAGCACAGGCAGGACACAGACATCCAACACTGGCTTGAGGAGACTTCCTAGAGGTAAAATTACAGGCACAGGAAACAGAAGAAAAAAAATTATGGAATAAAAATTAATAATAATACTAGAAAAGATGTGGAGCTCTGGTGCTCTGGGGCAGCCCGAACTGGGCTTGCAGTGCTGTGCCCACAAAATCTGCAAGCACAAGTAGAGCTGGGATCATTGAACATCTGCTGGAGAAATGCAAGTTCTTGCATGTGTGAGAAGGCACTTTGAGCTTAATTGGAGCTAAACCAAGCACCAGGATTTGACTATCCAGGCAAAATTCTCAGAAAAGCCAGTCCATCCCATAAAATTACCAAGAAACTCCTTCTCTCTGCTCTGGGCAAGAGCAGAAGCCTGGAGACTTCTCAGGCTTCATTAAAGACGTGGGGATCATTATTTTCCTTCTTCAGCTCGTAGGAACACCTCCTGAAAGGATCTTTTGGCAGCCAGGAATGAACCTAACAAGGACAGTGACCGATGGGAGGGCTTTTGTGGGCTCTATAAACACTATTGATTTTCACATTCACAGAGGAATGAATTAGATGCCAATTGTGTATGAACTGAGCCCCTGTCTCCTGTACTGTGAGAGCAGAGCTGCAAAACACCGGCTGCCCTGGAGGAAGGAAAAGGTTGGGGAGGGAGGGGGGGAGGGAGGGAGCACAGACGTGGGATTGGAAAGGTTGTCTCCAGTTTGGTTCCCTGCTATTGTTCAGCCTTAGGAAAGGCCATTTCCCAGCTAATCAGGCTGATGTTAAACCATGAGGAAATGGATTTAAACTCCATGATCGTTCCTGGTTACTGCCTGATCTCAGAATTCCTACCTAAAGGGGACCAGAAGAGAGAGAAAATGGTGGCTACTGAGTGAATAAAGTGCAGATGGGCCCCTCTCTGCTCCACAGGACTTTCCACTTGCACAAATCCAGCTGCATATTTATACCCCCTCGCTTGACAGATGACAAAGTAGACACACAAGCATCGTCTCTGTGCCAGTCACAGCCAGCTTACCCTTCCAGGGCTTCAAATCTGCTCTTCCAGACAGTCCTGCAGCTCTGGGAGCTGCGGGGCTGCGGAGGTGGCAGGCAGTGACAGGGTGCTGTGACCCCAGAGCCGTGACAAACGACGCGGCCCCGTGTCCCAGAGCTCTGTCTGCTGCTCCAACCCATCATCACCGCGACAGGGGAGAGCTCAGAGCCTGCAGACGGGGGTGGTTTCATCTTCTGCGGGGCTGTCACCGCTCCGAACCCCGTGTCTAACATCACTCAGCGTGACCGCTTAATTACAGTAATTAGGGAGCGTGGTGGGGACCTGTGCAGTGTGAGGAGGAGGGGCTGCACTCAGGAAATGGATTCCCTGTCCATCAGGTCCATTAGGAAGCCATCCTGCCCATCCCTTGCAGCCCCTGGGCTCACTCTGGGCTGGGGAGCCTGAGGCAGGGCCTGTGCAGCTTCTCTTATTCCTCTTCTCCTCCCATTCCCAGCTCGGTTTTTACTCTCCAAAACCGGTCAAAGATGACTCCTGGCTGCTCCTGAGGAGAAGGGAAGGTGCTGGTTAATTAGAGAGGTGACCCTGGGAGAGCAGGAGGTGACACCATCACCCCCAGGAGGGTGGAAGTGCTCAGCACCTCCAGGTCTCAGGGAGTGCAGGTGGATAAACCCTCCAGCCTGGGAAGAGGCACGTGGAGAACCGGGACACACCCCAAAGGCATGGCCAGCATGGCCTTTCCAGCCCGTGGCACATGGAGGGAGTGGTTGGACACCCTCGAGGTCTCTCTGGAGAGCATCTCCCACCTATTTCAGCCCCCTGAGCGTGCTGCCTGGGCTCAGGCAGCACAAATCCTCCCTGTGCCGTGCTGGGAGCCACTTCCAGAGGCTCAGGGCAGCTCTGCAGCATCCGTGGAGCTGGATCTCCTCAGGTACCAACCTCTTCCCACATCCTGCTCCTGCTCGGATCCCCCTGCCTCGAGCGCTCCCTGGGCTGCAGCCGCTCTGCTCTCGCACCTGATCTCCCCCGAGCTGGGACAAACCACATTTCACACCAGCACTGCTGACCTCTCCCATCCTCCCGGGGCTCAGAGCCACCTCCCCTGCCTGCTGTGACACCCCTGCGGTGGCACACACAGCTTTGGTCACACTTTGAGCGTGGCCGAGGGAGACGCGGATTAGAAGCTGCCCCCAGCCAGGACAGAAATAATCCTGACCCCACAACACCGCACCGAGGCAGAGCCCGGACTTAATGAACCGTAAATTCCAGCTTAATGAGTTTTATGCTGAGGAGAATAATTAATGTAATTAGTACTGATATGAAAATGATGGCACTCCAGCCTGGATTGCGAGGGGGAGGGCGGGAGGAAGCTTGGAGAAAGTTCATTCTGTCTGTGGTGCTGTTCCCCCAGAGGAGCAGGGCTGGATGCGTTCTTGGCAGCCTTTAAAACCTCACCTCCCATCTGCCATAAAGGGGAAGAAAATAGAGCATGACAGTAGAGCAAAAAAGAAAAAAAAAAAAAAAAAAAAAAAAAAAAAAAAAAAAAAGAGAAAAAAAAAAAAACAAGAAAAAAAAAAAAAAAAAAAAAAAAAAAAAAAAAAAAAAAAAAAAAAAAAAAAAAAGAAAAAAAGAAAGCTCAGCCTGCCCTGTTTGCAGCAGGGATGTGAAATCTTCAGCCCTTTTCCTGTGCTGGCCTTGAATTTGCAGCTCCCCCGCCTCACTCTGAACATCCTCCACCCTCCATGGCGCCTATTTTTTTGTTCTAGCAGGAAATGTCTTTATAAAGGTGATTAGATGGTAAAACAACAGCTCTTCACCTTACACTACATAAGTATCAATTTACTTATCCTATATAAGTGTTTTGAAATGTTTGATATATTTAGTGCAGTCCAAGAGCTGTATTTTAGTTTTATACGTATGAATAGATGCATAAATTTCTATACAACCATAAAATGACCCAGCAGGAAGTTTTCTGTTCTGAGTGTGGCACTGATCAGACATTCAGCACTGGAGAAAGAGGCCATAAAACCCAGTCCTGACCCTGAGAGCCACGAGGAGATAAGAAAGGAGCTGGAATGGATGTGTTTCCCAGCAGCTCTGTTGGAGTGGGCAGCTTTCACCTGTGCAAGGTGTTTCTGATGCCACACTGGGGGTGTGTGTGACTTTTCAGCTCGGGTGGACCACGTTTAGATGGGCATTGGTGGAAGTCTCTGTGCAAATGTGTTAAAAACTGCCATGCAGGAGGCAAATCCAGGCTCTTTTCCCCTTTCTGGAAAGTAAACACAGTCCTGGGGGGAGATGCCAGGATCCAGAAATATGGGATGAACTCGTCTTTGTGCAGCCTGAGGAGAGCATTGCCAGCTCTCTGCCCCCTCCACCCTGCGTGATACCCTGGCCCTGAGGAGAATTGTGGCTCTCCCTGACCTTCCTGAGAAATAGCCCAGAGAAACTCTGGAGTTCTCAGCAGAATTGTGTCAACTTCTCTCCCACCACCCAATAAACCCTTCCCAGCAATGAGCAGCTTTGGCTGCTGCTGGTGCAGGCTGCACTCAGACCCTTTCCCCCTCCCTCCATGAACCCCCACCCCATCCCTCTGCCATTTTCTACCCCAAACCCATGGCTAAAATGTTCCCAAAAGTCTTTACCCAGAGGCAGAGGCTCCATCCTTGTGCAGTGCAGCTTTGTTGTTAAGAAATACCCTGGGGGTTTCTCATTCTCAGAGTCAGTGCTAAAAAGTCCCTCAATAAATGGTTTTTTGACCAATTGTGTCTGATAGGGAACCCGCTGAGGGAGTTCTGAGTGTTCAGCTGGACTGGGCTCACACCCTGTTCCCCCAGGAGTGCAGGCCCAGTGTCTCCCTGCCTCTGGAAGCAGGACTGAGTGCCTGCACAAGGAAATGAGGCCACTGGCATGAGAAGTGGGCTGGAGAGGAGGAGGAACCCCCCTTTTCTTTCCCTAAATAGCTGCTGGCCCCGAGGACTGGCTGTTTGTGACTGACTCTGTCCCACCCACGTGCAGGGGGAGGCTGGGAGGAGGATTCCCAAAGAAAATGAAGTGAGACTGGCATCTCTTGAGCATCCTGATTGCTCTGGGGGCAGAGCTGGGGCAGGAAAGTGCAGCAGGTACCGCCCTGGAGGTCACCTGAACCCTGCTCCTCCGCTTACCTTGGAGTCCTGCGACCCCTGTGCTGCAGGCAGGGAGGGATGCAGCAGGAAAAGTGGGTTTTTGCAGTCCTGAGGAGCCTCTGGAGCAGGCAGTAACTCCTCGGAGAAGGCAGGAGCGTGTGTGGGTGAGTTTTGGGGGTGAAGTGTGAGGGATGAGGGATGTGGAGGGCAACTCAGCAAGAAGGCAGCCCTGGGAGCAAGGCAGACATCAAACACCCCACACAGGTCCCACAGGCAGGACAGAAGTTGCTGTAACTCTCCAGCTCACTTTTATTGAAGTTCTGTGATCAGTCTTTTCCATCTGCAAGAGCTCTGGTGCCAGTGCCACCAACACATGGAACAGAAACCGTGACATTTGCCCCTGGTAACAGGAAGAACAGCTTCATCTTCGAGGTCTTTTAACCCAAAGGACCCTCTACCCTACAATACCAGCTCCTCCCATGCACTGCCAGCCCACTGGATCCCACTCCACCAGTGTCCAGTTGGGCTTGTTCAGCAATCTACGCCCAACAACGCTGCTGGATGGCTCAGCCTGCAGAGCAGGGACCTGTTAAAGCCACTTGGCACCACGTCAGCAGGAGAGCACCTCCCCTCGGCCCTGACTTCAGCACCTGCACGCTCCCCCCAGGCATGGGCAGCCTTGCCATGGAGCAAAGTGAGGATGAAGCCCGTGGCAGCAGGTGCAGGGGAGTTTGGAAAGAGCCATTGGGCAAACACTGAGTGACCGTAGGGAAAGGGAGCGAGGAACAACAGCCCTGAATCAGAACCTTTCCCCAGCACAGATTGTAAAACCAAAACAGTGGAGTCACTGTTTCTTACTTCAGGGTTTTCCTTCAGGGTTTTCCCCCTTTTCCCAGGGTGCAAAGGAATTTGGTGGTGTGTGGCCAGTCCCTTTTGCCATTTTGTTGAGACCAACCCAGCTCTCAAGGAGAGGCCAAGAGAACCAAGACATTCCTACACTAAACACCTGTGCTGGCATAAATCAAACCACTGCTTTGAACCGAGGCTTCTCCTGCCTTTTACCTTTTTAAGGAGGATTGAAATCCTTTTGCTTTGCTGCAAGCCCAGTGAAACCCTTTGTGGCAGACTTCAGTGGGCAGCTCGCATTCAGAGCTGCACAAGGCGAGCAGAGTTTCTCTGCAACGCTGCAGTTTTGTATCCCTGCCCTCCCCTTCCTCATCAAAGCATCTTCATCCCAGACATGGGCAGCAGAGAAAACCACCTGCAACCTGTTCTCTGCCTCCTCTGGCAAGCAACCATTTTGTCTGGCTGCTTTCCTCGTGTATCTGAAGACCTGAACATATTCCATTTCTCATTTAAATTCCTGGATCTGTCTGAAACTGCGTCAGGTGAAGGCTCCAAATCACACCACGGTACAGGCAGCACTCTGCTGTTCCAGGCATGCAGGTAGGGGAGTTTGGAATGGATTGTTCCTTGCTTTTTCCTCATGGGCAGCGGTGCTGGGTTGATTCCAGGACGTCAGAGACCCGTGGGTTTCCCAGCACCTCCTCACCTTTCCAAAGAGAGGGAGCAAAGGCAGATTTGGCAGATTTCAGTGTGGGGTGGATGTGGTTGGCTGTGCCTTCAGTTCAGAGCACAGCCAGTTTCCAGCTCTGTGGTAACCAGAAAGTACCCAAGGTGTGTTGGGAAGAAAACCAGAGAGAGAAATGCATTATCTGACCCGAGACACAGAGCACCAGAGTCCTTTGGTGTGAGGGAAAGGCCGGCTGAATCCTCCGAGACTGGCGGAGGAAATGTGAATCCCAACGATTCCAGAAAGGTTTGCATCAGCCAGGACTAACAGGATGGGAGTGAAAAGTTGTGTGGAAAGCTCCGAGGCTGTGTCCTGATGATATTCCCCTGATCCTTTGCACCAGCACGTGGCAAAGCTGCTGCTGCTGCTGCTGCCCCATTTCAGCTTGGCCAAAAAATGCCCCAAAAATGCCCCTTCATCCACTGCTCAGCCAGCCAAGCACCCCCAGGTCACTCAGCTGCAGCACCCACCCATCATTTTGTGGGACAGCACCTCCCAGCAGGAAAACACCTCTCCAGGTGCAGCAATTCCCCCCAAACCTTGTCCTTGTGCCCGGCCACCGTCCTGCCTCAAGCACAATGTGGCAGCGTGCCCTGGGGAAGGGCTGGGAGGAGCTGGGGGTGATTTTTGTCATTCAGGGCCCCGGGGGATCCATGCACCTGGTGTCATCCCCCACAGGGCTGTGTGGCCAACTAAGCAGGGTATAAACTCCTCTCCCAGATGTGTCTGCCAGCCTGCAGGGAATCCACGAGGCAGAGTGACACGGATGTGCTGCCGTGGAGGAGGAGGAGGAGGAGAAGGGACAGGCAGGGTGAGGCTCGAGGGACACAGCCAGGGCAGAAACAACCAGAGCTGCTGAGATCCAGATACACAAAAATGAGCGAGTTCCTCAGTCCGGGTGGCACGGCAGGAGCTGGGCTGGGACATCCGTGTGGTCACACGTCCTCTCACAGGGGCTGTCACCCCGTGGGGGTTTCATTTCTCACAGGTATGAGCAGCACTGACAGGTTTGTGGTGCCTGGGCAGCGGGATAACGGTGTGGAGCCCACCTCTCCCTCCCACCTGCCCTCAGCTCAGGCATCCTCACCTTTTCCAGAGGGATTTTTATGTCTGCAGAATGCCAAATTCCCAGCCTGAGCCAGTGCAAAGGAAATGCCCTCTGGCCACAAGGTTTCATCCCCTTGTTCAGAGCCATCACCTCTTCCACATAGCTAGAACAGATGGAATTATCCCTGAAACCAGGCTCTTAGGCAGGATGTTCATTCCTTGTCCTCCTCTTCCTCTTCTTTGCTTTTATATACATTGAAGTGTATATCGATATTTATTTTTTTGTTTTCCTCTAATACAAGTGAACACAAATGTGATGTGGAGATAATTTCCTTTCTCTAAAACACTTTGTGGTCACAGGAATGCACACGTTTGGATTTACACACCCACACTCATTCCAATATCAAAAAAAGGTGTAGTCCCAAAACTAAGATGCTTTTATAAAAGTTAAAAGGCCAGATTCCTCTATTGGCTTTTATCCTTCATTAAGAGCAAGGAGATTACCTGAAATCCTGATTTGTTCTTTGGATTCTGCCTGAGTTAATTTTAAAATTCCAATCAACACATGCAAGGAAGAGAGGGGGGAATAGCTCGTGGGGGGCCACGTTAGGCTTTGAAAGGAAAATTAGAGAGAATGTTTTCCTTTATAATTATTTTCTCCTTTGGGTTTCAGATTATCAGACCTGTTATTTAAAGGATGCTTTCTCCAAATGTGTTGACTCCAAAATATGTCCCCTTTGAAGGAGTCAATCCAAGAGACTGGGAGTGGGAGCAGGAAGGGAAAAGGACAGAAACAAACCGCCTAAACCAAGTCCTGATCTCTATTTTTGGGTTGGTTTTGAGCATCTTTCGTTATAAGCATCTTATGATTCGGTTCAGCAATCTTGGCTGTTTAGCTCTTCACCACGGGGATTTGCCATCCCCACTTCCGAGGGGGAAAAGGAGCAGGAGGAAAAAAAAAAAAAAAAGAAGAAATAAAAAGTCACAGCCTCAGATTTGAGCACTGGCTGTGCTGTAAAACCTCACACAAGCTGGAGCGAGGGCTGTGAAGAATCCACACCCGGCTGCTCCGGTGCAAACAGCGCAGGGATCGACACGGGGGAAACCTACGGACACGGGAGAGGGCTAGGGACATCCCATCCACCACAGGGCAGCTGTCACCCACAGACACATGCACACACAGAGCCAGGAGGAGAAAAGAAAGATGCAGGTGCTGGAGGAGACGTGGGAGAAGGCAGAGTGTTCCCTTGAGCACAGCAAGCCAGGCAGGTACATGAACTAGTCATGGCGATTGCACCCGGATTTCAAAACCAATCAATAAAATGAGCGATGGCAAAGGGAAGGGGGCTGAAAGGCCTTGGTTGTTGAGCCACAGGAGAGGTGAAAACCATGAGTTTCTTCCTTT
>VZTJ01000995.1:184575-195758 GCA_013397795.1 Orthonyx spaldingii | reverse complement strand
TTTTTTTTTTTTTTTTTGCCGTGTTGCCACTTTAAACATACTGTTCCTTAGGACAGATGTAAGGAGCCCGGGAGCCGGGAGGTGGGCAGCAGAAGGAGATGTCGGAATGGTGAGGATAAAGATCTTGTGGGAGGTCTGACAAGGGGGCATAGACATGAGGGATCTTCTCCAGATATCGATCTTCATGTGAGTAACAGCGGCTCAGGTAATCACTCGCATTCGATATCTCTGAGTGACACTTTCCAAAGTTCTGCAAAGTAGAGACAAAAGTCAACGGGTGAAAACTCCGGGATCGCCGGCCGGAAAACACACACAGCTCTTCAGTTCCTTGCTGACACACACAGAGAGCAAGCAGGATGGAATGTTAAACAGTTTACCAAGCTCACTGCCTCGGGAGAGTGGAAACCCAGGTGATAAATCCTCACACTGCAAAGTTTTTGTCTCGCTCCCTGAAATACCCAGGTCGCTGATGAATATGTATGGGTCGGGCACGGTTTGTCCCTGGTCTGTAAATACTCTGCTCTCTGGACAAAACCAGCAGCCAGCCAAGGAAGGGCAGTTTATTTCCACCTTTCTGACTCTTTCCACACCTGAGTTGTGGAAAAGCAGTGCTTGAAGGCATCATTAATCTAAGCCAGGCCCGTGCTCTGCCATTCAAAGGGCACATGTGTCCGACGGGGCACTTGGGATGAAAACAAGGTTACCGTGACTGATGTCTACGTGGGAGACAGGAGTGCTCGGCTTTACCTGTGTGAACAGCTCCCCGGGACGCCTTGGGGCCGGTTTTGTGAGTCAAATCAACTCCAGAGAACACAAAACCGCTCTCAAACCCGAGGCTGCTCTGTGGCCCCGTGATTTTTCTCTCTGTGCGTGGATGCTTTGCTCTCCTGGGGTTGAGGGAGCATCTCTCCCACAGCCCAGGGCTGCGGCTCCCCAGAGGGTGGCAGCAGATGGGAAGGATTCCTCCCTGCTCCCAGACCCTTCCCTGCTCTGGAAACCCTGCAGGATGACCCAAGCAGGAGGGACATTTAGCGAGGATGTTTTTAAAACCGACCTGCGCTCAGGGGTGCTCACCAGGAGATAATTTCTTCTCCAAGAGGGAGCAAACAGCGCTGGAAAAGACTTTGAGGCCTGTGGTTTGAGCGGGGGCTGTCTGAAGCAAGCAACTTGCCCTTGAGTCCTTCCTTGTTCCCTTTCAAAATCCCAGGAACAGCCAGTTTAGTGGAAAGGACAAGGGTCTGACCCTCAGGAGAAAACGCCTGAAGGAACAGAACAATCCACTCAGCTCGTCTGCTGCCAGCTCCTGGATGAATATTTCACCAGGACACTTAAAGAAAAAAAATCCTATAGAAAACAAGGTGTTGGCAATAATTTATTGATGGCTCAGACTCCTGGGAGAGGCACAAAGGCAATTTGGGAACAGCCTGGCTGAGCCCAGTGAGGGCTGCTAGAGGCTGGAAAGTTTTCCTGAGCCCCAGGAAAACAGCAGCAATGCTGAGGCCAACCCCATTTTCGTTTCCCTTCCACTGGCAAAACTGTTTATCCTACAGATTGAGCTTTTAAAAGCCAAAAGTGAGGTTGTTGTGCTGGTATCCTAAATTTGGGTGGGTCATTCCCACAGTTTTGTCCACTTTAGCCTTTTAATTCCAAGTGAAAATGTGGACAAGTGCAGCGTTAGAGCTCTTTAACTGGGGGGAACCCAGGCCAGGGGCCATGAAAAAGGCCCACTGACTCAATTTTAACCTTAAATAAATGTTTGCTATTCTTCTGATGGCCCCTGCTGATAAAAAGAGATAAAAAAGGGCTCACAGACAGGGAGAACGGAGTGTGCAAAGTCCTCTCCCTGTACAATCTACTCTCAAGAGCTCTCACACTCAACAGAACCCCTTTCCACACCTGCAAGGGGGAAAAAAAAATCTATTTAGCCATGCTCTCCCCCTGCTTTATAGAGATCATTCATTTTCTGGGCTAAGCTAACCTGAAAGGGAAGTTGTCTTAATTGCAGAAATTTAGTAAGACAAAGCAGACAAGGGGGTTTCTTGCACTTTGTCATCGATCAAGTGGGAGGTCTGTGTGCTTTTTGAGCACGCAAGAGAAAAGCAGAGGATTTGACAGTGCTGTGTGCGGGTCTGATGGACAGAGAGATCCCTGGGAAGGAGATTCTCAGTGGGCAGAAGTGGGAGCTGAGCTGGGTGTGATCAGGTGGCAGCAAAAGGGGCTGTGAGGCTCTTTCACGGGCTGTCTGTGACAATAGACTGGGGCAATAAAGCATTTTTCTTCCTGCTTCTCTCCCAGTTAATGTGGCCACGAGCCAGGTGCCCAGGAAGCAATGCCAAAGGCACCAAGTGCAGCTCTGTCAGCACCTCTGCTTGCCCAGGTGAGCACAAACAAATCCTTCCTTTCTTGCTGGCCCCTGTGTGGTGCTGGCTCCTCCCGGGTGGGGTCGGGGCAGGGCGGCTGGAGGAGGTCAGGGCTAAAAGAAGAGATTTCCCTGTCTCCTTTTACCTCTCCTCAGCACCTGAGCCAGGAGCTGCTCTGCTCCTGCTTCGTTCCCTGAACTCATTTCTGAGTGGCAAAAGGGAGGAGAACAAAACCAGCCTGGTGGTTTTTAACACATTTAGCAGCCGGTGCCCTTTGACTTCCTTCCCCAGTCCCACTGTGACTTTTCCCCAATCTAATTTATCTTTAACGAAGTTTGAAATTAAATTAGGGATAATGAACTAATTAAATTGAACTGGCACACGATTCTACCACCTTCCCCCACCTGACTTCTCCCACTTGCTTTTGTCTCCAGCATGACTCCATGCAATTCTTCATTATCTGGGTTACATCCTCCCCTCTCAGTTTTATTTCCAGGAGCTTGATTAAAGGGGATGTCAGCAATCTATCCATTTCAGACAGCCTGGCAGATTACCTTTAAACAGGCTTTATTTGATTGAATTAGGGAGCTTTCATTTCTGCCATGACTTACTCTCAACCCTTCTCCATCCCTCCACGCCTGATTCCATCTTTTTTACTGTTTGCAGAACATCTCTTTGGGTAACAGGAGGTTTGCAGCAGCTGATCACGTCCTGTACTTTTAACCACCTTGGAATAATGAGTTCTTACTGGTCTGAAAGTGGAAAACTCCTCCTCAGTGACCTGAGGGTTTCTCTGCTATAGTTTTTGGGAAATCTGAAGATTTTACAGGTGGAAGCTGGACAGGTCCTGGTTTTCTCTGCTTGGCCAAGCTCGTGGCAAACACATTTTTGCACTTACGGAAAGTGTTCACCTGTGTTTTCCTGGCTGGGAAAAGCCCTTGCTGCTCAAAACTCTTCAGACTTTGGGCTGCTACTACCCTGACCTTCCCCATCTCCTGGTTTTGAATTTTGGGCTGCAGCAGAGGCTGATGGCCAGGAAGAAGCAGCGCTGCTGAGTGACAGCATCACTGAGCTGCTGTCACACTGTGGACCAGCCAGTGCAGAGGGTGTGGGTGTTGGGGGACAGAAAATACACTGGGAGCCAAAAAAAGCAGCATTTCCTCATGGTGTGGGGAGCCTCACTTCCTCTCCTCCCCTGTTCCGAACTCCCTGCTCAGGGTGTTCAAGCTGTTTTTCCACTTCCAAGTATGGCCATGGTTTTAGGTATCTCTGGGCGTGTTCCTGCTCTGTTTGATGCTTTATCTGTGAGGGAGTTCTCGGATAATCCCTGTCCTGAGTGAAGAACAAACACTGAGGTGTCAGGAACGAGCAGGAACCAGTGGTCCTGAGCTTGGATTTTTGTGAGGACAAACCTGAGGGCGGGTGGGACAGAGGGACTCGGCCCTGGGTTCAGGAAATGAAAAGATTGAGCTGAAATTCCCCAAATACGGAGCAAGGGCCTCTGATGAGGGATGCATTCAGACACATGCAAGTATTAATTGTGCAGAAAACTTGCTCAGAACGTTGCATTCCTTCTCACAGCATGCTTTGCTCTCCCCCTGCTGCCTCTGGTACGTACCTGGTCCGTGTTCCTACAGCACCTCACACCATCAATCACCCCAAACATTTCCCTCCTCGCTGTTTCTCTCCCAAATCCTCCTCTCCACCCTTCTGGAGTCAAGGCAGGCCTGATATCCTCATTTAAAAATGGGAAGCTAATAAGGAGCCACCTCTTTGCTTTACTTCTGCAATTTGGAAATGAGAACCTGAACCTTGGTCACTGATTTGTTGTGTTCTTGGTCCAAGTCTGATGGTTCCCAGCTATTCTTGCTGCACCAGGGACAAGAAATTCCCAAGCAAAACCGAGAGCCGGAGTGCGGGGAGGTGAAGGGGGAGGAAATAATTAAAGAAGCATCAAAAAAAATTAAATTGCCCTGATCTGTGGTGTGTCTTAGCAGGGAGATTACACCTTCAAAGCGCCATATGACTGGCTTTATTTTTACTTCAGAGAGACTGGGAGGATTTCCAAATTTGGATTTGCAGGATTACTGTCCTTTTGCTGACAATAAAATTCCCCACCCCGGCGAGGACGAGGCGAGACCTCCCAAGATGGATTAGGGAGCTCTTGCCTTGTTTGGAGCAGTGGGAGCAGCCCAAGAATCTGTTGGGAACGGGAGGTGAAGACACGAGGGAGGGTGGCTGGTTCCAACCACCCCTTCCTCGGGGCTGGAATTCTCACCCGAGCGAGGCTGCAGGAGGCTGGGAGTGCCTGGGAGCTGCCCGGCCCCTCTGTGCAGCGACAAACAGCCCCCCACCAGCAAAGGGAGAAAAGGAAGAACCAAACCAGTCCAAGACTTACTGTCCACTCTCGCTCGTTACGTCTACGAAGACCTTGATCCTCATTCTGGGAGCAGGAGTGGGTGAGACACCGCAAGAGAGAGAGGTTACGGATCTGCTCCGGCCCGGGGCTGCTGCACACACTCGCCTAGGAGGGCTGCTGCTACGGCAGGGGATCTACAGGGCTGCTTCCAACACGGGAAAACCAGGGAGCACAGGGACAGAGGCAGACTGGAGCAGCCCCCTGCACACCCTGCACCCTCACCCACTGAGCTCCTGATCTCAGGGGGACGCTGAACAGGATTGGCCAGGGAGGCTTTGTAAAAATGCCATTTTCCTCCTCTTTATCCTCATTTCCCAATGATCCAGTGTCCTTTATCTTCTCCAAGCTGTCCCTCTCCATCCCCAAGGTGCAGCTTCTCTTGAGTTTCCTCTGATCTGCCTGGGGTGACCAGGAGGGATTCAGGGACCTGCGGAGCATCTCTCCATTTGCTGTCTTCCTTTTCTCCTCACCCTTCCCTTCCTTTAAACCACAGCCCCTTCCTGCTGCTGAAAAGGCAGCAAGATAAAGGGGAAGGAGCAAGGCAGAACCTGGAGTCACCACAACCTCGGGAATACACGGGAGTGAGGGAGAGTTGGAGCCAAGGAGAGGGGTACCAGCAGCATTTCCTTGGCCAAAAACTCTTGGCATCACCCAGCAAAGGTGGGAGAGGAGAGATGTCTCCCTTTCAGGGACATGGTGGCTTTAGTAACTGAGAAAAAGCTGTGATTATGCGGCAGAGGAATGCAGGAAGAGCTGAAGTCACCCCTTTCCACTAAGAAACAGCATTCAAGGGGTCACTGGAGATGGTCCAGAAAAACCAACTGAGTCCTAATCACTGCCTGCCACAGGATCTGAGCTTGAAAGGGTTTGGTGACACTTGAAGCTTCAAGTCAGGAGAACAGGGCCCAGTCCGTGTCTGGTTTTGAGAAGGAGAACACCAAGGAAGATAATGTGTCTCCCTCTCTCCCAAGCATCCAAACTTGCCACCTGCCCCAGCTTCGCGCCACGCCAGCCCTGTTATTGTCACATGCACAGTCCCTCTCTGCCTGTCTCTTATCCACGGAGTCTTTCAGCTGAGGAACCTTTAGGTGTTCCCATGTTCTCTCACATCCTCTCCCACCTTGTACTTTCACACATGCACATATGCTCCATCTTATCTAGAGTTGCTTCCACATGCACACAGGCTCATCCTTTTTCAATTTGCCTTTCCATCAGCCCCTTTTCCTTTCCCTCCCCTCCTTGCCCTGGCTTGGAAAAGCCCTCTCAGCATCTCTGACTCCTGATCCCGCACGGGCGCTGCAAAAATTCCCCGAACCCCAGCAGCAACTCCAAACCCCTGCTCTGCCACCAAGCCATGAACCCTCTCCCCCTATCCCACATGCCTGGCTGCAGGAAGCGAAGGGAAAAACACAGCAAAAAGAGCATGCAGAGAGGCAAGGCAAGGCAAGCACCCCCAAAAACCAGGGCAGCAGGGAGACAGAGAGAGAGAGAGAGAAAGAGAGAGAGAGAGAGAGCAGGCAGGGAGGGACAGACGGGACGCAGAGGGAGCGCTCCACAGGGAGGCAGGAGCCAGGGCGAGGTGACTTTGAGGGGTGCAGTGAGGAAGGCAGAGTGCCGTGTGTACCTGGAGGCCAGAACCTGAGGGGAAAGGGCCTAGAGTGACATGCGCTAGCGTAAGTTGGGCTGGATGGTTGCATACTCGACTAGGTCTCCGCCAGCATGGATGGAGGTCCGAGGGCTGGGTGACGCGGCCAGAGCGGACGTGTCCAGCTCTGCATACTGGACATCACAGTCCTTGTTGCCAGGGTTCTGGAGAGAAGAGAGCAGCAAGGCGGTGGGGGGACACGAGGGAGGAGTGAGGGGGAGGCGGGGAGAGAGGACAGAGGGTCCGTGCAGATGGTGAGGGGTGAAACAGGACACGGGGGGGTGAAGGGGAAGAAAGAAGAAAAGGGTGAGGAGGGAGGGGAGGAGGAAGAAAAAACAGTTAAAAAGAGGGAGGTAGGGAGGTGGTGAATAATCAGTCAGGTAAAATCCCAAATTAAAGCAGGAGTCCCGAGGGTGCTGCTCCCCCAAAGGCAGAGCTGAGGGACCCAGCCCGGGCTGGCAGCACTCCCAGCCACTGCCCCCTTCTCTGGGGCTGCTCCCAGCAGCATCTCGCTGCTCTCATCTTCTACTGAACCCCCCTGGGATCAGCATTTTCCTTAGCTGGGGCTGTATCGGTGAATTCAGACCTCCTCACACACCTGAGCTCTCTATTTTGACCCAGGAATTTGGGGTTCATTGCGAACTCAGGTTTGGGGGGGCATGAGTGAAAATCATCGGCTCGAAATTTGGATTTTGGGAAGGAGATACCCGGAGGGAATGGCTTTAAAGCCAAGACTCCAAGGGTGTGGCCGCAGGGGAAGGACACTGCTGGGCCACCACTGCTGCTTTGCCCCAGTGTGGGGGCTGTGGAGTCCTGAAGTGCCTCGTTTAATGCTGCACAGCTTGGCACTGCAGATTAACTCTGCGGCACGGTTTTGTCATTGTAACGTGGCCTAAGAGATGCTAAAAGCATCCTCCTTTGGCATGGAAATATTTATGGGTATTCCTTCAGCTCTAAGCAGGCTTATCAGCAAGAACTGCATGAATGGAATATTATCCAATTTGTCTGATCATTCCTGCCCAAACGTTTTTCATGCTTTGCAGATAATAATGGGAGAAGCCTGGAAGGCAGGATAGCCCAGAGAGCTCGTGGCTCTGGGGAATGTGGATCACCAGGAGGTGGCTGATGCCAGCAACCACCGTGTGAGGGGGATCCTGGCTTCTTGCTCCCTGGAGTTTCTTTAATCCTCACTTTGGGGGCTGGTTTTGGTGCCAGGCATCTGCTGAGCCTCTCTGAGAGGAGAGAGCTGTCTCTTCCAAGCAAAGCAGCTTTCCAGGCTCCCTCTCCCCTTTCCAAAACGGCTGCACCGCATGGCAACGATGCAAAAGGTGTTCAATTGGAAAGTGTTTCTCTCCTCTTTGTTTGGAAGTGTCGTCAGCCACCGACCAGCTGTGGCTGAGCCGCTTTCAGAAGTTTATAGCCCTGAAATGAGCTGGTTGAGTGCCTGTTGCTGGAAGGGGCTGTTCAGGCACTGATTCTCTCTGCCTGCTGCGCTGCCTGTGCCAGGGCTTGGCTCCCTGATCCTGCCCCTCGGCCACGGGGATGAGGGGAATGGTGGGGAACGGGGCTGCAGCAGCATTTCCAGGGCTCAGCAAAGCTGCAGGCTGGAGGAGCAGAGGGCTGCAGGTCACCTCTGGCCTGCCCTTGGTGGCCAGATGGCAGCGGCGAGAGGTTGGCATGAGAGCTGCGCGTCCTGTGGAGCCTCTGCTTCGTGTCTGGACCCAGAGTTTGGACAGTTAGGAAAATCAGCAATGCCAACTCCAGTCTCAGACCTAAACCTAGGCCCTGCAGAGCTCTTTCCCCCTGAATTTCATGTCTCAGTGCCCCCTTACTCCTGGAGGAAGCCAGACCAAGTCTCACCTCCTCATTCCTACCCTGCCTACTTTGCCTCACTCCTCTCCCGCTTGCTCCCCACGGGAAGTGTTTTCTCCATGGATTTCCCTCTCTTTCTCCCACTCTTGGGCTCTCTCCTGCTCCTTGCTGCCTGTTGGGAGCAGAATTTATTACAATATCAATAATGTGCCTTGTATACAAGGCCTGGCACTGCCTCACGCCAGCGCTCGCTGTAAATCATCCCCATCGGCACCCCGGTAATTGCCCTGCAAACCCCGAGGAGTTATTTTGCTGTCTGCAGCGACGAAACTTCCCCTTCTACCTGTGCAAATGGGCCCTGCTGACACGGACACTAATCACAGCTCTGCTCCTACGCTCGCTCGGGCCTCCACCTCTCTCCCCCTGGCTGCTGCTGCTGCCTCTCACACACGCACGGAGCACCCACCTGACACAACGGCACTGGCAGAGCACACCTGCCCTCACCCACACACCTGGAGCACGCTCTCCATCCCCTTCCTGCTTTGATATCCCCGCTGTTACCCCAAACTGCTCAGAGACCAACCCTGCAGGCAGCCCCTCTACCCCTACCCCCCCTCCTGCAGCCCCAAGTGTCCGCAGCGCTGTCCTTGGGCATTTCGGGGCTGTCAGCGCCGTGTTGGCTTTCCCACAACCTGCAACAGCTAAAAATGCATATTCATGGAGAGTTCTGCTCCCTGCTGCAGGTATCCTGACCCTGCAGACATGCCCCAGCTTCTCCCCTTGTCCTGGTGCCCTGCCAGCCACGTCCACACACCGTCCCTGCACACCCTCTCCGGAGGTTCCTCCTCCACCTGCCTCTTTTATTTTCCCCTGGCACCTCTCCCATTCCCCCCTCCCTCGCTCTTTGCCATCTCTAATCACTCCCTGACTCCCATTCTAGTGCTGTGAAATCGTCAACCCCAGGCAGTGGCTTTCATGCGGCCTCGTGATAAATCTGGTTTATCCCAAATTACGAGGTTTTGCACAATTCATTTGAAGCTGAATGCACCCGCCCCGTTTTCCTGCAGAATCCGTTCCCTTCCGCTCTCATCTTCTTCACTCCCCTCCCAAGCCAGATCTCCAGATGAAGTGCAGGCAGAACAGGAATATCCTGCCTTTCTGCTGTGCCTTTCCCCCTCAAGGATCCCAGACCCACGGATACCCCGGAGCAGCCGCCTGCATCTGCATTTTGAGCACGGTGGGAGCGGGGCTGTACCAAAGTGAGGTTGGCAGAGACCAGGGATGAGCTTCCCTCCTCATCCTCCTGCTGACCCAGCCCTCAGCTCAAGGACTGGGCAGCTCTTCCTCCATCCCTTGGTGCTGGTTTTGGTAACCACCACCTGCTGTTCCCTGGAGGTTCCCACTCCTCAGCTCCCGCTGTGACACGAAAAGGAGGCTTCTGCAGTGCTTTAAGGGTGAAAAATGTGATGCAAATCACTTTTTCCCCTGCAGGCAGGAAGGCAAAGCTTGTTCCTTTGCAAAGCGTGGCCGGACAACACACCCCAGCCTGGTCTGGCCATGGCAGCACGTCCTGCCTGTGTGATCCGGGAAGGATCCAGCAGCATCAGCACTCCTTGGCAGCCAAGGACACCCTTCCACCCCTTGCCAGCCCCAAACTCGAAGAGCCAGCTGCCTGCCCAAAGGATGCAGCGATTTCGCAAGGAATGGGAGCAAGCTCCATCCTGCTGCCGGGGCAGAGAGCCAGAGCACAGGTACGTGCTGGCTGAGGCTGACACGGCTCCCAGGGGCTGCCAGCCGGGCTGACCGGGGACAGGGCTCCTCCACAGCTGTGCCAGGCCCGTGCCAAGAGCTGTGGCAGCAGCTGGAGCCCCCCAGGCACCACGTCCTTGCTGCAGGGCCAGTTCTTCATGGGCCACACGAAACGAGAGCTGCACAGTCCGGCACCTCCTGGCTGCATCCGCGGGCGAGGAGCAGCCGGTGCCAGGCGTGGGACATGGAAATGTCTCCTCTTCTCCGGCCGGGATTGAGAGCAGCAAACTCTGTTCCCATGGTTACGGAGCAGCAACCCATCAGGCCCCATCTCACATCACTAACTCTGCCACTTAATTAACTGACTGCTCGTTATTTCCCCAAAATGAGCTCCTCCATCCTCCTGCTTGCCTGAAATTCAGCTTTCAGATGCTTTTCAAGCCTCGCTCCAACATCCTGTGTTTCATTTAAAGCTCAGCAAGGATTAGAAAGAGCTGGGGACCAGCCCCAGGACTGACGGAGGGCTCCGAGGGGAAGTTTTCCTTTAGGGATGAAGTAAATAGGATCAGATGCACCCAGCTCGGCACAGAACTGTGGCTTTTGATTTCCAACGCCCTCGGCATCTGCCTCGCTGGGGCCTGGTGCCAGCTGAAGGTCACTGGGCCCTGTCCTTCCATTATCTGCACAGGAGCACACACGGCAGGGTCACACGGGGATGGACGGGGTTGTAATTAGTGGTGTTGATAAAACATTACTCCAGTCTGGGCTGATATTTATCCACCTTCCTCCAGCCAGGGAGTTCATGGTGCCGAAGCACGAGGCTGGGTGTGCAGTGCTCTGAACTCCTCCTGAGGAGGCGTTTGGGACAGACCTGAAGGATTTTCACTGGGATATCTTGTCTCCTATGGATGAAGGAGGGAAGCAGCCCAATGCCACGGGGTGAGGGAGGGAAAGGGTATTGTCCAAGGCCTGGGAGGAGGATGGCTTTCTGTTTTCTCATCAAAAAACACTCTAATCTTACCTGTTTTCTGTTCCCTGTGCCTTTGCATCTCACATTTCCTCACTCCTTGCAAAACAGCCTTTCCCATGTGACTGCCAGCATCTCCTCCTGACCCTTAATCTCTCCCTGCTGCTGCTGCCTCACATTAACATCTCCCCATCTGAGGCTGAACAAATCCACACACCAAAAAAAAAAAAA
>VZTJ01000995.1:107883-184544 GCA_013397795.1 Orthonyx spaldingii | reverse complement strand
AAAAAAAAAAAAAGAAAAGAAAAGGGTTTAAAGAACTTGTTGTTAAGTGAGAGTCAAACGCTGGCATGCTCTGCCCTGCAGATAATTGCTTTGTGAAGCTCTCTGCTGCTTCCCTCAGCTGCAAACTCTAACAGGGGCTCCTTGCAGGAGGTGAGGAGTGGCCAGGGTGGGGTAGGTGGCTTGGAGGTAAAGAATTTGGGGTGAGCAGGGCGTTTCACTGAGGGATGATCCATAAAAGCACAGCTCTGGGACCTACAGACAGCTGAGTTAGGGTGGGCTGAGAGCAGAGCGTGGAAGGGTTCTTCCTCCAGAACAAGATAATCCTGGGCTGGGGATGGTGGGGATCTTTTTTGGGGTGAGGGGTCCTGTGTGCCAGGCGAGGCTGGGGTGAGGTGCCAGGCTCCACCCTCGGCTCCTTACCAGTTTGTCACTGTAGGGAGAGGGCTCGGGGGCTGCCATGTCGTAGTAGGGAGTCTGCAGAGGGAACTTCTGGATCTCCTCCTCGTGTTTCATGTTGTCCAGGTGAACAACCTGGAGTGGAGGGGAGAGAAGAGGGATGAGAAGGACAAGGGTTACCCTCTGGCACAGCTTGGGGCAACCTCGGCTTCAGGTGACGCCACAGCCGGACACCGACTCCTTCAGAATTCAACAGCCACAGAACGGACTCAGCAGAATCCAAATTACAGCTTTCAGTTAGTGCCAGACCCTGGGAATTCTAGGGGGCACGTCATGGAGTCATAGAGTCATAGAATCACAGAATCATAGAATCACAGAATCATAGAATCATAGAACAGTTTGGATTAGAAGGGACCTTAAAGATAATTTAGTTCCAACCTCCCACTAGACCAAGTTGCTCAGAGCCCCATCCAACCTGGCCTTGAAAAATCTTTACTTTCTCCCCCTCAAACTCAAGCCAGGGACTTCTTTGCTCTTGCAACCCCCATTTCCCAAAATCCAGGCACTCTGGGCACTGCTTGGAATCAGTTTGCCATGCCAGAGGCAGGAATTTGCAGGTTTTTACCTGGATGTCTTCTGGAGTCAGGTGGCTTTTCACGTCCTGTTTCCTCTTTGGTGGAGGGGCAGGTTTGTGGGATGGAGGCAGGTCAATCCTGCAGGGAGAGAAGAGGCTGCTGAGCAGAAAGCAGGAGAAAAGGTTCTGCTGCTTTGATGTGCCCGAGGGTTTGATTGTGTTTGTCACCGAGCTGCCAATACCATCATATAGATTATCCTCAGGAGCTCCCCCGTACCCTTTGTCTCACCCCAATTAGAATTGTTAATGGCAATAAACTCCCTCCCAGCATTCTGTCCCCATTCCAGGCAAATCCCCGTGTCGGATTGCAGCTCCCGAGGGTGCAGCCAGGATACCTGGTTGGGAACGGCTCCAGATCGCCCCTCGGGAGGAGGTTTGTGTTATGGCTGGGAGGTACCAGAGGCTGATAACGGGGTAAGCCAGCCCAGCCTGGCTGTTTATCTGGGATGGTAGCCCTGCCACGAGCTCCCCAGCAGGAATTTGAATCCTCCTCGTGGACATGCTCTGCCAGGCAGGGACATTCATCCCTGACCCTTGCCAAGGATCAGCTTTTACCCCAGAGCACTGGGATTGGCAGCCACGATAATCCCAGCCTAGAGACTGTCTCTGCACATTCTGTTCACATGCACAGATGTGTCTAATCCTTTTACAAAACTTATTAAAACTCTGATCCACTAATTAGCTGGCTCCCCCCCTCCCTTCTTTCCATGCAGACTCCACCAGATCTGACGGAGATGGGCGCCTTCCCTTGGATTCCAGCGTGGGACCGGAATGTGCTGGTGGCAGGGAGGGCAGAACAGCTCCCCGGGGCTCTGTAAAACATTGACTCCATGGCTCCACAGAAAAGAAATGCTATTACCTTCGGGATCAGCCTCCACAATAGAGGCAGCACCTCTGCAGAGCAGGGCACGGTTGTGTTTCTATTCTCAGCTAAAGTGGCTCTTCCCCGAGCCTGGTGGAGGGCCATTGTGGGAAGTGGATTGTCAGACTGCATCTCGATCACAGGCCCGCTGCTGTTGATGCAATTTCACCTTGTGGTGCTGTTTCTTGTTGTTGTTGTTTGTGTGCCTTTCTGCCTCTCCTGCCGCTTCCCCCGCTCCTCTCCCGCTATCCTCCAGTGCCCTCTCTGAAATGGGATTAAATGGAGCACAAAATGTGCCCAAGGTGTAACAACAATGAGGTGGAGGGGGTGGGGAACATAAAAGCAACCTCTGGGCTCTCTGTGCCTCCCCTGCGAGGTGGGAAGGAAAGGAGGGGGTGAAGAGCTGGTGACAAGATAGAGCTGTTCAGTAGAGCCCAGGGTAAATGCTCCTGAAGAGGTTCCTGCTGCATAAAGTGACCTCCACACCACTCAATTCCCTGCCTGGGAGCTGTGCTGGGCAGAGCAGAGCAAGTCCTGCCCAAGAGGAGCCCCTGTGGCGGCCTCTGTCCCTGCCATGTCCAGAGTTTGTGTCACCCATGGGTGCAAAACTGCAGTGCTGGTGGATGTGAACCCTTTCCAGACTCTTTGGGATGCATTCAGAGGAGCTCAGGGTCTGTCAGAGACCCCTCTCTGATGGCAGGATGTGATTCAGCCTCATTCAGGAGCCTGAGCCATTGAGAGAGGAGGAACAGGATCCTCTTTACCCGTGGAGGTGACAGTGACACCGAGCCTCTGCCCAAGGACGTGCCACAGCAAACCCAGCACCGGGGCAGCATCCCTGCGCTCCAGCTTCCACTTCAGGCTTGTGGCAGGAGCTCAGGAACAGGAGACAGCGGCATGGGAAGCACCCGGAAGCCCCAAGGAAGGGAAGTGCATCAGAGGAACGAGACAGAAACAGCGGGAAAACATTTTGCTGCCAAGTTTCCCCGTTGTGCAGGTAGAGGAGGGGCCAGAGGTGCTGCCCCCCACCCCAGGGCACCTGCAGGCTCCTGGGCAGTGACCCTGCTACTCACAGGTCGTTGTCGGTCCCAGAGCGGTTCTTCTGCTGCCGCCTGTAGACGATGATGACGGTGACGGCCACGCCGATGATGAAGACGGCAGCGATGACGCCTCCCACGATGCCAATGATGCCTCCGGGGGCACTCTGAGGTAGCGGCTTGTCTGCAACACGCAGGGGAGAGGGTTAGAACACCAAAAACGCAGCTGGGGAGGTGGTCGTACAAGCAGGGTTTCCAGGGGTGGAGATGAGGATGAATTCCGGAGCTTTCCCGAGTGTCCCTGTCCAGCAGCTCCACGGAGGGAGCCAGATCCTATTGAAATGCAGCGCTCAGAGCTCAAGAGGAGCAGAAATTGTGGCTACAATTGTGTCTCCAAGAGTTAAACACTTCCCCGCTCTGCTCTGCAATTTCATCTTCAGGTGTTTATTCCTGGATCCGCTTTTCTGCCTTTGTTCAGGCCTCAAAGGAAGAAGGGTTTGGGGAATAAAGGTGCTTCCAAGCATTCATGTGGACCTGCTGCTTGATACTGTTCAAGTGTTTTGAAAGCCTTCTGCTGGGCTTTGTCACAGCGTCCTCACTGAATTCCTGGTGCTGCTGGAATGTTCTTAAAATGAGCTGAGGAGCAATGCTCAGTTTACTGAGGTGGAGCAGAGGTTTGTGCACCGCAAATCATTCCAAAAAAAAAGCTGTCCTGAGTGCAGGGTTTAGGGGAAAGAGGGAGATGGACCCAATCTTGGGTCTCATCCCCTGCTTGCCCCGTTGCTGGAGAGCTCTGTGACCTGGGCCAGCTCCTCGGTGACAAACACGGGCCTCATCCAAAGGAAACCCATCCCGCGGGCCTGATGGGAAAGCGCTTTGAAACCTGCGATAAAAGGATTTAATTTGCTCTACCTTCCAACCTAATTAAACTTGAAAACTAGCTAATTGATACTTTGTACTTACAACTCCGGCAGTGATGAAAGGAGGAGATAATTGGGATGGAGGAAGAAGGAGGAGGAGGAGGAGGAGGAAAAGATATTCAGGATGAGGGAACAAGGGGCTTTGTAGAACTTGTCTGTCACATCTAATTTTTGTACTTTTCTTAATGCCCTGGCTCCTGGCTGCTCCTGGATACCAGATTGGGCTAATGGACCTTATTCTGCAACAATTATGGCTTTGGGTACCAGTATCTCCCCTCAACTACCCATCCCCAAGGCCTCGGAATTAGGCCCACTTTCCCTGTGCAAAGTAATAAAACGAAATGTGTGTGGCTATAAAACATCTGCACACATCCCCAAACCACACAGGACGACGAATTCAGGACTTTTCAGGGTGAAAAATCTCCCACTTCACCTCCATGGATCCAGCACTTGCTTATGCTGAACCCCCCCGTGCCGGGTGCGATCCCAAAAGGGCTGCGCTGGATCATTTCCAGGAGAGTATTCCCAGCTCTCCCCTCCCAGCCAGCCTTCCCCAGCTCTCAGATTTGCTGCTGTCATCCAGGAGTGAACTGAGGTGTGCAAACATCTCCCCAGGAACACCCCCTCTGGTCGATCCCGAATTGCACAGAGCTCTCGAGCTCCCAGCCCCGCGCTGAGACTTCGCTGCCGCTGAGGAATTCGCCCTGGGAACTGCTCTGACACCGATGCCCCATCCCTTTCCCTCACCAACCTGCTTTTCTCTTGCCGAAGTGACACCCCTGAGCATCCATCGGTCAGCATCCCACCCCCCTGCCTTCCCCCAGTCCTTAATTAAGAGCTCCGAGCTGTCTGTGCTGGCAGGATGCTGGAGTCATCACAACTGGCAGTGGCAGCCGCTTTTCTCCCTCTTCCCCCCTCCACAAGCCACAACACCTTGTAAATAATATTTCTGCCTCCAGACAGCTCTCTCACAGCTGACACGCCGCCACCCAAAGCCCCCCGGCCCAGCGTTTGGATGGTGGCAGGGACAGCGGCTGTAAAGAATGTCGCAGTCACTTTGGCTGGGGCATTTCTGTGATGAATCGGCCCCTGATGGCTCCGGGGATGGCAGGGACCGAGCAGGGAACGAGCAGAGAACATCAGCCTCCTGCTACAGCGGTAAATCAGGTGTGTGCGGGGAAGGGGTGGAAGGAGAAAGAGAGGAGGGAAATAAATAAATAAAATTGATCTCCAGGAGCTCAGGCAGGGCTGGGGAAGGGGAAGGGGCTGAGGAAATTTAGAGAGGGGGAAATACAGCAGAAGAGGGCAGTGGGTGAAGACAGTGAGGGGAGGAGGAGAGTGAAAGAATGAGGGAGCTGAAGGAGAACTGAGGATATTTTGGGGTGTTTATGAGTGTCCCTCCTCCTTTCCAGGCTCTCTGTGAACATCCTGGTGCCAGTGGCCATCCCAGGGCTTGTAGGGGCAAGCACCAAACCATGACACAACCCCACGACAAAAAACCCTGCCCTACACGTGCTGCTCTCCCTGCTGGGGCCAAGCTGAGCCCCTCACGAGTGTTGGTCATGGCTTTGCAGAGGCCCAGGCAGGGAGATGTGAGAGGTGACAGCGCTAATTGCTGGCAAGAAGAGCAAACCTCTTCAAGAAGAGGAGGTGAGGAAGATAAATGAGAGAAAAAAGTCCTGAGAGAGCAGGAAAGTGCAGAGGATAGAAGAAAATGAGAATTAGAGAGAAACCTTCTTTTATGCTTGCTCTTCCCTCATTTTTTTTTCCTTTTTAAACCTATTTTTTCATCTACATCCCCTGCTTATTTCCTCCTGGGGAAGAGCTGTGGTTGGTACAGTTTGGAGGGCACCACCAGGGCTTTTCTGGGGGGCAGAGTGGCTGCAGGAAGGGGCATTTTAAGTCAAAGGGCATTTCATTTCAAGAACAGGCATTTCAAGTCAAAGAGGGGAACACCAGGAAAGCCTCAGGAGATGCCCAGAAGTGCCAGACGAGGATTCAGTTCCACTGGCAGGGCTTTTGGGCAGCCCTGGGAAGATGTTTGCAAGGCTTGTGGATCAGGATCAGAATAAATTGGCAGGACAGCTCAGAGGCCTCCAGACGGGAGTGGGAAAAGGCTTTTCCAATTAAGAATGCAAACCCCCGTGCTCTGTGTCACGCTTGAATAATTTAAAACTCTCCAAAAAAAAAAAAAAAAAAAAAAAAAAAAAGTTTGTGTGAAGCAGCTGGCAGTGAGGCAGGTACCAGAGAACCCAAAGGGGCTCAACAAACAGCTCAGCCTTATCTGGATGTCTGAGGGCTGCTGGGAAACTCCTCGTTCCTGCTGGAAGCTGAATTAATTCACAGTATTACAATTAAGGAGAAAAGAAGGGCGTCCCACCCCCAAGTCTCTTTCAGATCTGTTTTGTTCATTACTTTGTTCTCCCACGGCTCTTCTGGAGATGGAGGCAGACACGGGGAAGGGAGGGAAGTGGTTCTCTCTCCATGACACATCATTCCCAGTCACCTGGTGCGTGTGCGCGCCTTTCCGAGAGGAACCGCCGGCAGAGGAAGATCTCTGCACCAACCTGACCAATCCAAACATTCTGCGAGGTGCTGATACCGCGATTCAGCAGCCCCAGAGCTCGCTTAAACCACACTCCAAGGCTGCCAGTTGGTCCCAGCTCCCAGAGAACGCGGGACGCCCACTGGACACGGATGTGTGTCCCGGTGGGATGCGCCAGGCACGGTCACAGTGCAGAGCTAATGGCACTGGCTATGACAAACCCGTTGTCCCACAGCCCAAACAGCCCCGGGGCTGCTGGCTCTGCCTGTGGCTTGCTGCCAAGAGCCAGGGGAGCGTGTCCCAAAGGGACAGAGCCCGGCGGTGACACGGGGCAGGTGCGGGGAGCAGCAGTCAGTAATCACCCAGGCACAACGGGACAAGCAGCTTGGAGAGAGCAAGGAAGATGTTCCCCAAGGCAGCTGGCAGCCAGGCAGAGATGGATCCACTGGAAAGCATCCAGTGAAGGGTCTGGCAGAGCAGGAGTGACTCACTGGCTCTTGGTGTGGAGGGAGGGATGTGGAGGAATTTGTGATAGGAAAGGGGAGATGGCATCTGTCACAGCTTTGGAATTAAAGTCTCTTTCCTCACAGCTACTGGAGTGGCTGGGACATTCACTGGCACATTTACTGGGATGTTTACTGGGACATTTGCTGGGACATTTGCTGGGATATTTACTGGGACATTTGCTGGGATATTTACTGGGACATTTTCTGGGACATTGGGATCATGAGGCAGCCTGGCTGTTCTTGGGATCAGGACTTGAGAGTGGGATATGCTGCATCCCCACCAAGGGTCTGGGCCTGTCTGGGATTGGCTTTGCAAAGCTGGGCTCACACAGCTCGTTCTGCACTGACTGCATCCACAGTGACATCCCGAGCAGCTGGGGAGGAGCAGATCCCTGGGATGGAGGCAGGAGAGCTTCATTTGGCGGAGAGGACTGGGTCTCACTCTGGTATTTTTTCTGTTCTGTCTGCCACGAATTCAGCTGCCCCAAGCACAGCCAGAGCCCCATCTCATTGCTGAGGCACTGACCTGCATCCCCCAGGTGAATCTGGAAGCTGGGCTGGTTCACAGCAGCTCTGAGTGGAGCTAATTCATCCCACGAGAGCTGCAACCCCTTCTCCCGTCTTTGCCCCCTCCTAAATCCACCCTGATCCCTCACTGCTTCCCAGCAAACCACCAGGACAACACACAACACCTCTGACAAACCCTCTGCTCTGACATCTGCCTGCACCCATAACCAATTCCAAAGCAGGGCTCCCTTTCCATTATCACCTCCCCACACCGAGCAAATCCCCATCTATTTCATGGCTGGCTGGCCCAGGCCCTCAGAAGGGGCTGCCTTGCTCACAGCCACATTGCAAAGCCATGGGAAGGGATCCTGATCCTTCTCTTTCCTGCTGGCAGCCCTGGAGCTCCGGGAGCAGCCAGCCCTGCTGGGTTTGATGCCACCTCGGTGCTCCATCCAGCCCTGCTCACAGCATTTACAGCAAAGCACCCTGTCCCCAACAAGTGCCAGCCCAAATTAAGCCTGTCCCCCGCCTGGATTGTCACCCTGACCCGGGGGAAGGAGTCATTTGCTGGACTCTTTCTGCCTGCTGATCCTTTGAGCGAGACAATGAGCTCAGATGATGCATATTTATAATACACCCCACCTGACACATTCCAGGGAGCTGGAGACAAGTTCACGGAGCTAAATTAAACCGAGTTGAAAAGCTTGGCAGAACAAATACTTCCCTGGCTTGGCTCTGAAGGCAGGAGCAGGATTGGCTAATTCGAGACACGCTCCGGTAGAACACACACCCCCAGGCACAGGCTGCTTCCCAG
The DNA here is from genome assembly GCA_013397795.1 of Orthonyx spaldingii. Classification (NCBI taxonomy): domain Eukaryota; kingdom Metazoa; phylum Chordata; class Aves; order Passeriformes; family Orthonychidae; genus Orthonyx; species Orthonyx spaldingii. The sequence goes on along the minus strand of VZTJ01000995.1, from coordinate 176,323 downwards.
CCTTGTTGTGATGCCTTTTGTTTGCAAAGGGTTAATGGAAAGCTGTTCCCAGGAGAGCCCCGAGCCCGAGCTGGTGGAGCTGACAGGCCAAAGGGGAGGATAAACAGCAGGGCTTGCAAGGTTTGAAAGGGATCTGAGGTCTGCGGGAGGAGAGGTGGGTGGGTTTCTGTGGGGCCGCACTCTGGGCTGTGTAAATTCAGTGAATCCCTTCCAGGGACTGCCAAGCACCCAGGGGACAAAAGGGATGAAGAAGGGCAGGACGCTGCTGGGAAAGCTGCACCAGTGGCACTGGACCAGCAGTGTGTGAGGCTGAAGTGCTTTCAGCCCTTCAGCAGCCTCATTCCCTGGATCCAGAATCCTCACAGCCCTTGCTTTGGTCCTGTTTTGAAGTGGAGAGGAGAAGAGGAACACAGAATCTCATTCTGCTCCCCCCTCAGCCTCCTCCAGCTCAGACCCTCCCCTCACTGCAGGTGGAAGTGAGCAGGCTGCACCTCACAGTGAAATCCTGTCCTGTGCAAACACAAACCCACGTCCCACGGTCAATTCCTGGTTCTCAGCACCACTTAACCCCCTGCAGGACCCACACCTGGCTCTGCCACCAAGGGCTGCTCATCTGGGGAGAGGAACAGGGGCAGCTGGACCCCAGCTCGGGGAACAGGAGTGATTTGGTTGGGAAAGGCAGCTGGCAGGGTGTTCTGAGCAGGAGGAGTGTCTGGGCTTCACTTGGAGACAAAAGCATCATGTCAGTAATTCCCATGCAAGTTATGTATCCCCAGCAAACTTCTACACATGCTCAGGGGAAGAGTTTTCACCTGGGCAGGGTCTTTTTGGCCTGTAGGAGTGATTTTCAGATTTATAATTAAGGAAGTTCAGCTATAGGATGCACAGACCTCAAATATTTTGCCAAGTTAGCAACGTACACACAGCCACACATCAACATCTTGATTTAACACATCCTTGGTATTTCCAGGGGTCCTGGAGTCAGGGATGTTATCTGCTGCCTGTTCCACTGATAGCCAACCACATCTTCATTTACCACATCCTGAAAACGTGGTAGTTCCAGGATGTCCTTGGCTGGGGGATGCTGCCTGTTCCCCTGATTAGCTCTCTTTTCTTCCTGATTAGGTTTGAAAGTCTACAAAGATCTGACAGCAAGGAACATCCTGACTCGAGATGAGCTTGACCTATTCCACATTTTGCAGCCAGCTAAAGGTTAAGCACCAAAATGGAGGCAGAGCTCTTCTGCCTCCGTGCCCTGATATCAGTCAGATGGAATTTTCAGAGCCGTTGCAGCCTCTCCCATCGGGGTGTTTGCTGATGTAACTCTCACTTACACAATCAGCCACCACACAGGCGAGTGCCAAGGCATGGCTGCGATCCTGACAATGCCTCATTGCCCTGGAAATCCCCCTCTGCACAGGCTGGGCCCCCAACATGTGCTGCTCACCTCCCACTCGGTGCTGCTGGTCCCTCACAGGGGTGCTGTGAGTGTCCTGGTCTTGTTGTGTGTGTGATGGGGACAAAAACCAGTGTCCCCAAGGGTGGTTAAACAAACAAATGCCCCAACCCCTCTGCATTGTCTTTCTCTCCCTCCCACAAGTGGAATCCCTCTCTAATTCCCCTCTGCTGAAGCCCAGAAATCTGGGTATGCCCTGGGTCCTCAGCGCATTCCCAGCACGGCCATCCCACTGTCCGGGCATTGATCACAGCATCCCCTGAAGATCCCTGACCACTTTCCTTCCCTCTGTCATTTTTACCAGCCCAACGGGCACTTTGAGGCTTTTCAAGCCCCACTCCAGCCTCTGATGAGGTTTTGGGAGATCCTGGCAGTGCCGTGTGTGGATCCAGCCCTCCCTGGGGTGCCTGCTTTGAAGTGGACACCGGGATGTGCTTGGCTTTAATGGGGATTTCACACACACATTCCAGCCAGGGAATGGCTTTGCCATGCAAGGCTCTCTCCAGTAATGACCAGTTTGTCCCTCTCCTCCCCTGCAGGAAGCACCATCCTGGGTTAAATGACATCTGGTTAAAGAGCTGCTGGCCGCAAAAACATGTCTGGAATGTGGCCCTAGCCCCTGGTGACCCTGTTCATGCTGCCAGTGGCCACTAACAAGGATGGGGTTTGGATGCAGCAGTGGGAGCAGTGTTTTAACCCCACGGGATGAGGATTCTGCAGAATTCTGGTGGGAATTCCACTACAGACTCCTCTCCCTGGGCTGTTTTTTCTTCCCTGTGCCACTCTGGCAAAGAGGGGGCAAACATGATCTTGCTGCCACTAATCCACCCCAAAGTCACCTGCCCTCTCCCCACCTCGCTTGGCCAACCCCACAGCCCCCTCCCCTGTCTCCCACAACTCTGGGGAGCGCCCCAGCCTGTTTTGGGGGAGAAGATGAGCCCTGGAGAAGAAGGGAAATGTTCTCTGGCGTTTCCTCTGCCTCACAGCCCTTAATTTTAGTTCTGCTTCATTTCCTTGCAGCTTGGCAGAGTAATGAACAATCAAATCCCTTTAGTAATTTATTTCTCCTGCCGTACAGTTCCGAGGAGGTGATGACACTTGAAATTGCCTCTCCTGGAGGGATGCAGGGGCCGGATGCTGAAGCCCATTACACCAGAGCATGCCTGTCCTGCTCTCAGCAGCCTGCCCAGAGCACAGCGTGCTCCCAAACCCGTGTTCAGCCAGAGATACAGCCCCGCTCCCTTGATGAGTCCATTAAGGTCACGCTATTACAAGCAGCCACCAGATGAATTCTGTCAGATAGAAGGCACAGGAGCTGCAGCTCAGGCTCTCATCATTTGTGTTAATAGAGTTAATTTGCTCAACAATCCCCAGCAGCACTCCTGGGAGCGTCTCGCTCTGCCTGGCCGTGTGCCCCGGGCCGTGTTTGTCTCCCGGTGCCTTCGGGGTGTTTACAGCGCCGGGCAGCTGCGGCCTGGATGTCTCCGAAGGATGAGCTCAGCTCCCGTCGCATCCCTGCGGAGGGACCCGGGGGATGCAGGGCAGGGGGAGCAGGAGCTGCTCTGCCTCCCTGTCACCGGCCAGAAGTGCACGGGCAGGGACAGGGGACACTCCTCCTCTGTCCCCCGGCAGCCGCAGCAGCAATGAGGGCTCCAGGCTGCTCCTTCTCTCCTCTCCCAAAAACCTTTGAGAACTGCAGCATCCAGACTCTCCAGCCTCCTGGAGCGGGGAGGGCGCTGCCAGAGGTGAGAGGATGGAGCTGCTGGATGCTCCTGTGGCTCTGAGCTGCAGCCTCCCCTCCTGCCCCTCACACACTCTCCAGGACCGTCACTGTCCCTGCCCTGGTGTCCCCAGCTGCCCCCATCCAATCCTGCCCCAGGAGATGCAGAAAACAACCCAGACTCCACATTCCCGACCCTTTTCCTGATCTCTCCTTCCCGTTAATGGCATCGAAAGGCTTCTCACACCCCTTCCCACCTCACCTCACCTAATGAGCCTCGTTCAGCTGGGTGGTGGTCAGCTGGACACAGGGAGCTTCCCCCTTCTCCAGTATGGACCAAATGGAAAAGCAGGAGAGGGAGCAATCACTCAGCAGGACAGAGGAGCTGCAGGCCAGGCGGTGGATACAAAAGCCAGGCTCACCCTGGGGGATACAACAGGAATAAACAACATCCCTGCCCTGTTCCATAGGCACTCTGCCAGGTGGGTATGGTCAAGAGGGCTGTAATGATGCAGAAAAGGCAGAAAATGTGAATAACTGCTCGTGCTCTGTCTCTGGAGACCGGCACACGTTTGTTTGTGGCTTCTGAGACGACAAAACAATTTCCCTGTGTTTGAGGAGGACAAGGCTGAGGAGTTTGCTGGGCACCATCTCCTTGGATACTCCACTTATGATAAGCAAACTGAGGGGTCGAAAGGCTCGGCTGAGGAGATTCCGAACTCACTGCTGTTGGTTTTTTACTGTTTGTTAGAATAGTTAAATTTGAGAAGGTTAAATTCCAGCAGAATGGAGGAGGACACAGAGAGTGACTCGAATCCTTCGGGGTGATTTCCTGGCACCACAGAAAGAGCAAACACAGGCTCCAGTTAATAAAGAATTAAAAGGCAGGAATACAATCAATGCCAGCCTGCGAGCTTCATGGGAAATGGGCCCTGTCAGTCAAACACAATGTCATTTTTTTGCCTACTAAACCAGTCATGTCATCAAAGCAAGTGCAGAGATGGGATGAAAAATAGATTTGGAATGACTGACAGGACTTGGGAGTGGAACACAGAGGCTGCCAGAGCTGCTCAGTCACAAGGTCACCCCCTAACCGAGGACAAGCTCTCCCCATCTCCCAATCTCCTTCTCCCCACCCCAATCCCCTGCCGGGTGTCAGCCTTTGGGCTCAGCTGGATGCCAGGAAGGGGAGGTGACGCCTCTGTGGCACAGGGCCTTGAGGAAGGGGCATCCCAGGGATGGGACAGGGGTCTCAGAGCCTCTCTGGAGGGCGCAGAGCTGCCTGTGCTCGTCCCTCCTCTTGGGGACAGGCTCCAACATCCTCCCCTTCGCCTCCCCCCGTTCTGTTGCTCAGGTAACACTTTCAAGGCAGGTCCTCCAAGCAAATTTTTAGGTCAGTTATAATTGGGGAAGCTCACACGGAGCTATAAAACATCCGTTAATATGCTGGAACTATCTAGTTAAATGCCAATTATAAAACCCCATAAGCTCCTCAACTCAAATATATTAATAACATAATTAAACATTTATTGCTTATGCAAATTAAAAGTTCAGTTAATCGGACGTCGACGGAACCCCAGGAAGTGACCATTTAAGTAACTAATTTCTGTTTAATTACGATTCCTCCCTGTTGCAAAGCCCCCCCATGCCATTATTCCTGGACAGTGTTTACTTGAGCCATTCCGAGTTGGCATTCCCAGCCCATTCCCATTCCATTCATAACCCCAGACAGCTGCAGCACTCAGAGCACAGCTGGCAGCAGCTGGACGGGGCACGCTGGGGGAATTGTGGACCTTGGGCTGGGCGATTCGGGGTGGGATCAGCTCCCTGGGTGGACGGAGCCAGAGCCACTGTCCATTGTGATGGGGGCACGGTCACTGGAAGGGCTGGGAGCCGCAGCAGGGCAGTGGGATGAGGCTGGAAATGAAGCAGTTATTCCTCGAGGAATGGAGGAATTTCCCCCGGAGAGCAGAGCCATACGGATGGACTCCCTCCTCCCCTCCCTCCCTCCCTTCCTCCCTCCACGGGCAATCAGTTAAACCTGACAGGTGTGAAGCTGGCAAATTTCTTTTCCAAACCACGAGGAAAACAGGCTGGCAGGAGTTTGGGAGGGACAGGGAGACAGGGGAGAGATGGAAACATTCCCTCACCTCCCTCCAGGCATGAGCGGTGGCTCCGGGGCGGGTGGAGGGAGGGAAGGGGCACCTGGGACTCAGGGCTGAGCAAGGAAAAGGACCTGAAAACCAGGAAAATCAGAACCCCCCTCCTCTCACAGTTCCCTTTGATCCCTTGGGATCTGATCCCTAATCACCTCCCGGGATTTAGCCGGCGCTGAGATCCCCAGCAAACCACAGGACGGTGTCTTCTGCACAGAGGCAGAAAAAGACCATTTACTGCTCACATTCACACCATTCTCCTCCCCAAATTCCAAACCATTCAGACAAAACCCTTCACCTGCTCCCTACCAGGACCTGGGTCTCGTCCAGCAGTTGTGAAATCTGTGGAGGAGGGAGCGTCCCTAACTCACCTTGAGCCGGGCTTAGTCAGGTGAGGCCCCATTCACCTCAGCCGCCGAGGTGAGGGAGCAGCTCGGATGGCAGGTATCCATAAATCACTGCCTTTCAATAATTCAGCCCCTGGAGGGTGATACAGCATTTTTAACCTACATTTCGGGTGAAAATATCAGCCTGGCTCTCTGATTCCTGCTCACTAGGATGTGAAATTTCAGCAGTGCCAACACGCATCCATTTTTTATTCTTTTTTTTTTTTTACAGGCTGAGCCTTGCTCTGCACATACTCACTAAAGCCAGGCAGCCTCTAAACACGTCTGGGAAGGCTGTGAAATGCCTTGTTTGGAGGAGGAGGAGAGAACCAGCCCCCCTCTCCCTCTGCCAGGCACCACTGAGGGCATCTGAGGCTCAACAGCACTTCTGGTGTCACAGGTCCCTCAGCTGGAATCCATTTGCATAAAGCAATTTCCTCCAACAAATATGTTCATACAAATCAAACTCGAGATTGCAAATAATTTGAAAATGAAAAAAAAAGAAAAACCAACCCAACTCTAATCAAACATATTTGTTACTACAAGTAATTCAGCCTGCACTGTGAGTTCCTCTTGGTTCCATTTATCCAGCAGTGGCTGGAAGAGATTTCATGGGCTCTGTGTGACCTTGAGTGCTCTGAGTTGGACTGGAGCAGGACCTGCCTCTCACTTCACAAGGAATTTGGGATTGAAGGTCACATATTTCAGTGACCTGACCAGTTTCCAGTGCCCTGTCACTGGTTTAACATCTCCCAGCCTTTTCCTCTGTCTGCTGGAGCTCCTGCACTTGCAGTTCTGGGTCTGTGGATCCCTGGGAGATCCCTGTGGGTTTGGGAGCTGTGCACGGTGTTCATCCCAGTGCCTGTGCCAGGGCTATGGGGCAGGTTCCCTGGAAATTCCCTGATTACCTGGGCTGTATCTCACTCACCACAAATCCTCCTCCAATTTGTTTGTGAGGGTGGGAATACAACCCCAGGAAAGCCGATGGAATGCACAGGATGGGAACCTGGCTCTGCACCTCCCCCAGGGACCCTCCAGCCCTGAATTCCAAGTGCATCTCCCAGTTCCAGGAGGTGAATCCCGCTCTGCCCTGCCCCAGGGACCCTCCAGCCCTGAATTCCAAGTGCATCTCCCAGTTCCAGGAGGTGAATCCCTGCCCTGCACCGCGCTCAGCACTGTGCAGACAGCAGCCACCAACCTCTGGCTCATCCCCTCCTGCCCTGACCCAGCTCCTGCCTCTCCTCTGCGGCTCCTCAGGGCTCTGCAGCCACTTTTGGGGCCAGCAGAGCCCTCCTGCCGAGCTGTGGCTTGGGGAAGGGATCCAAGCCATGCTGCCATTTCCTCCGCGGGCTGCAGGCACTGCTGGCACTCCCACCCCCAGCGTGTTTCTGTTTGGTTCCAGAGAAACCCAATCCTTGGGGGCACTGCGTGGGGGGCTGCTGCTGCTGCCTTCAGCCCTGTGCAACCTGAGCTGCCGAGAAGAGGCCCCGGGCCATGGGTTTTATCCATCATCGCTGAACTCCTCAGGCCTGGCCTGGGAAACCAGAGCAGCATTTCCCAGGGGCTCCTCCCAGCCAAGACAGCCCCTCCTGCCCTTCTTCCCATCTTAGCCCCAGCTCCCCAGTGCTCCTTTTGTTCCTCCCCACCCCCAAAGTTGGCTGAAGTGGCTGAGGCAGCTGCTGGGAGCTGGTTCTGAAGGAGCTGTGGTCACTCCTGAAGGAAAGCTGCACTTCCAGCACCTGCCATGGCTGAGGGGGGAAATGAGAAGGGGAAAATAAATGGAGAGAGAGACACAGCCCAGGGAGGGCTCACAGCTCCCCTTGGCCACCTTGAAGCCTGGCTTTTCCTCCTGTTTCCTGAGGAAAGCACTCCCAGGGCTCTCTCTAATCCCTCCCAAAGCAGAGTGACTGAGAACGGGGTTTGGAGGGTTCTCCTGCCAGGCTGCACACAGGCCGCTGACCACCAGCCTGGTGCCAGCCTCCAGCTGCTCTGCCACAAGCCCCAGGGACCAAACCACTCCTTCCCAGCCTAGTCCTGACCATTTCCCTCTCCCCCCAGCTCATGCAGACCAGCTCAAGTCCCAGTTTGGGTCAGCATCGCTCTCCCTCGGCGATGGGGATCACTGGGGTTTGGTCAGGTTTAGGTTCAGGTCTCCAGCACATCACCCACGTGAAGCTGGGTGCAGAAACCCCTTCCCAGGGAGTGTCCCACTTTCCCAGAGGAATGGCAGAGGTCCTGCTGGTATCAGTGCAGGGACAGCACGAACCTTCCCTCTGATCTCCTGCCTGCCTCGTCCCTCCCTCCCCGGCAAAAGCCTGGCCTTGATCCTTGGGAACGAGGCCTCGTTTGCAGCTCCATTCCCAGCCAGGGAGCTGGGGGAGAGGAGAGGCAGAGTGTTCTTGCCAGGGCAGGGACAGGGACAGGGACAGGGACAGGGACAGGGACAGGGACAGGGACAGGGACACGGGGCTGTGTCCCCCTGAGCCCGCAGAGGCTTTGGAAGCACCATGGCCATGGCAGGCACGTGCTGCACCACAAAACATCCTCCTCTCCTGCATCCTGCCCCTGACACCGGCTAATTCCACATTCCTAGAGAATATTGACATTTTTCCAATAGCCTGTCCCACCTGCTGCAGCCAGCAGTGAGAACTTCCTCAGCCACAGACACTTGTCCTAACTTTCCACAGGTTTGTTGATGGTTTTTTCTGCCCTGTGTTTTTCTAGCCATTGGGTTTTTTTTAAGGTCAGGTTAACTTTGGGCCTCAGCCAAGGAATTTCACAGTTTACATCAACAAGGGAAGTGCTCCCAGCCTGCTTTAGCCTATCCTGGAGCTGCTGTCCAAGAATTCCACACAAAACTCCCTATGCCAGTGGCAATCCCAGTCATTCCCAGTCCACCTTCTCCAGCCCACTGCTGTTTTGGAGATCTGTTAACCCTTAACCTTCAGCCTTCACCTGCAAGCAACTCCCATTCCAAAATACAAATACAAATATTTGGAATTTCCAAAAAATATGGTGTATCCTGGCATATTTCCAACCCAAATCATTGGAAAACAGGTGCCATTCCTGCTGCTGTCACTGCCCTCACAGCTCCCAGTCACGACGACGCAGCCACGGATGCACCAAAAAGAAGGAGAAGGTCTCTTTTTTTAAAATTCTTTATTTATAAAAAAGTACATTTTTTTTTTCCACAGCTGAGCCACTATTGGTTTTTATACAAGTAAAAGGAGGGGTGATGCAACACCCCACCCACACAAATTATAACCATGAAAATACCCCCCCACCCCAGGACTCCAAATGAACAAATTACAAAGGATGGAAAAAAAAAACCAAAACAAAAACCAAAGAAAAAAAAAAACCAAACCAAAATCATAAAAGTCCATTACGTTATTATTATTTTTATTTTTTATTTTTTACAAAAGCACTTACAACACAGATTACAAAAAAAAAAAAAAAAGTGGGGTTGGGGTTGTTTGTCTGTCTGCAGTTTGAATTCCACAATGATCATTACAGCCAGAGGAGAGAAAAAGAGAGAGAAAATCACTGGAGCTGAGGAATTATGTTTTTAAAAAAGAGAAAGGCCAAAGAAAAGAAAATCCAGATCCTCAACGAGAGTCCCTCCACCAATCCCAGAGTCTGCTAGCAGAGGATCTGACCCCGTGTGCTCCCTACCTTCACCCCAGGGGAATCACTTTGGAGAGTGGTCCCAAACCCAAGCTCAGCCTCCTCTCTGAGGCTTGGCTTTCCTTCCTTTGCTGATGGGCTCAGCCCCCTGCTCTCCCCCAGCCCCTGGGTCCCCCAGCCTGGGGTGAGTTTGGGAAAGCACTTACAACACAGATTACACCCGAGCTCGTCACCCTCTCCCCTGTCCCGAGGATCCCCCTGCTCGTCCCAAGGAAAGCTCAAAGCGACAGCAGATCCCTTGGGTGCCGAGGGGAGGGAGGAGGGCAGGGAGGGTGCAGCTGGGGGGCCCCGGGTGCTGTTTCACACCTCCCAAATGAAGAGCAGGCAGCAGCCGCACCGAGCTGGCCGCGTCCCCTGTGCCCACAGCCCCACACCCAGAACTTCAGTGCCACAACAGCACAGCCTGGGGGAGACTTACAAGTGGATTTTAACCTGCTGGCATCCTGGGATCCCCCATTTCCACACTGGGAAGCCCCAGAGCCTGCAGAAATGACACATCTGACCCCACAAGGGCAACGGGGGGTTCCCCTCCACCTCATCTGGTGCCCAAAGCCCCCAAAGCTGCGTGTGCGTGAGAGTGCTTGTGCATGGCCACGGGAAACAGCCCAGCAGAGCAGCAGCCCCCGTTCCAATCACATCCCCTCCCCTCATTGCCTCGAGATCAATCTTTGGAATCTCTCTCTCCCTAACCCTCTGGGATTTTTGCTGAGCAGTTGTTGTGCCTCTTTTTGACTCAACATCAGGAAGATGGCTCCCTTTGTCCCTCATGCCTTTGCAATCAATTTGGTGCAACCATCTCAGTTTTGTTGATTTATTTCACGAGGAAATCTTCAGATTGTTTTTTTCTTAATTTTTTTTTTCCCCTGCTTGAATGAAAATGATTTAACAGGGGGGAAAAAATATCCAACAAACCTGGTAATTAAATAAGGGAAAATAACATCACTAGGGTGAATTGCAATGCATAATCCTAGAGATAAGCCCCAGCAGGGAAACAGCTGGGGTGTTTTGTGCATAAACCTCGGGCTCATTGTGGGCTGTGACACAGATATGTTTGCTTGTACAGCTTCCTGAATCCCCACAGGGAAGGAAATGGGGGATTGGCCCAAATTCACCTGAATTTTGGGTCACTGACCTGTCTCTCACTGCCTGCTCAGCTTCCTCACCCACATGGAGGTACCACAAGCTTTGCTGGCCAGGACCAGGGCTGGGGAAAGGGAAAAGCACCACGGTGATGTCTCTGTTCCCTGGCAAAACCCAGCCCAGGGATCCCTCCTGGACAATGATCTCCGCAAAGGGAGGCGAAGAGGCACTGACACCCAGCCCCAGCAGTGTGAAGGCATTTCCCAGGCAGAAAACCGACCCAGGCACAGCCAGTGGAGCCACACTGGTGTGAAATGGGACATTTCCTGGAGAGCAGCAGCACCCTAGCACTGAGGTGGAGGGGAGGAGGCCCATGGGCAAGTGGAAGCTCCCACTCCCTCTTTGCCAGGTCCTACAGGGGCATTTTCCCCCTCCTTAGCACCTCTGATGAAAGGGGGGTGGAGAAGGAGGGGATTTTTCTCTTGAGGCAGCCTGAGGGTCCCAGAGGGGTGGCCCAGCCTGTGAGCTCGTGTGTGGCACTCCAGCCCGACAGACTCTGCCCACCGAGGGAAACTGAGGCACAAAGGGACAGGTGACACCACCAGCAGAGCCAAGACCCTGCTGGTGAGCCCTGCAGCGCTCCCAGGAACAGGCAGCACGTGCTTCTTCCCTTTGGCCTCTCTCCTGAGCTCACCCCTGCACTCAGGCAGGGACAGGCATCACTTTCTGCTTGCTGCTGCTGGAAAATCTCACCTAATTCCCTTCAAGGGCCCCCTCAGAGCAATTCAACCCAGAGAAGGCAGCAATGCTATTACTGGACCAAAACAGCCCTCAGATGAAGCATCAATCTGATTTTCTTCCCCCACACTTCTTTTTCCTTCCACCTTGCCATGGATTAATGGCTAATCACTTGGCTAATTACCACCCCAAGAGTCTCTTGGCCATCTAGCTGACCTTGCAAGGGACAGCAAGAAGCAAATGACAGCACAGGGGTGGCGTTTCTCCATGGCTGTGGCAGTAATTGCACCAGGGGAGCGATGCTGAGGAGCTCAAGGATGAGAGAAATGCAGCACTGAACCTTGAACTCGCGGGGTGCCTCGCTGCTGTGCCGGGCAACGCTGTCTAAGGATCTTCTGGATGAAAAATGATCATTTGACCCCTTTTCTGAACAGCTCAGAGGAGGTAAGTGGCTGAGCTAAGTCCTAGATTTGGGCTGGTGCAGTACTGGGGATGAAGAAGTGCTGCAGGAAGGGAATTGTGTGCAGGCTCCAGCTTGAAAATCCCATATGGCTCCACTCCCTCCTTTCCTTTCCCTGGATCCCACCGGGTTTTTGAGCCCTCACTCAGTCAACTACATGGGCAGTGTGTGAATGGGCAATAAATAAGTCAGGGAGGCTGCAGGTCAAAAAATGACACCTCCAAAGGCAAATAACTCCCAAAGCAGATTTCTTAGGGTTCCTTAAGTCATCCCTGAACCTGGGAACAGCCACCCTGTCCTGATCTGTCCCAGGCCCCTCTGCCCCACTGGCCAGGCTTTGCGCCTTTGTTCGTTAGGACACAGAGCTGTGGGGTCAGTGTGGTGGGAATTCACCAGACCTGGGCAGTGGCCTCTGCCTGGACATGAAGAATCACTGCTGGACCCTGCAGATTTTGTTATAAAAGGTTGTTTTCTTCCAGAGCCACCTCCTCACGGTGTGCTGGGGGAAATCTGCAGGGGAGGCTCTGTGTCACTGATCCCACTCTGTGCCCCTGGTCCCACTCTGTGTCACTGGTTCCACTCTGTGCCCCTGGTGTCACTCTGTGCCCCTGGTGTCACTCTGTGCCTGCTGCTGACCACCCAGAGTTTGGTGTTGGAGTCACTGTCACCACCCTGTTCAGAGCCTGCTTGTGGAATTCAGATCTAAAGGATTATCCACTTGAGAGATGGACTTTGTTGGGAGTTCTCCCTGCACCACACACCGTGCAGGCTCTGCCCTGATCCTGATTACAAGGTCTCCCTTAGGGGAATCAAAGCCCTGTGTGTGCTGCTCTCCCAAGGCACTGGAGGGAAGTCATTCCCACTCCTAATCATCAGTAATTAGCGATTTGGAGAGATGTTAAGAGGTTTTATTTCCTTTATTGGGGGGTTTCTTGCTAGCAGGGTGCTCCTGGTGGCAGCGGACAGACCTGGGACGGTTCAGCCTAAGGGATCCCGAGGGAATCTCTGCCTGCCCTGGCTCTGGGAGGACACAAAGCAGCCTTCCTGTGGCATGTGGCTGTTGTGCCAGAAGCCAGGAAGCCTGAGGGGCTGGCAGGAACAGCAGAGAGATTACAGCCCTACAATTGGATTGCCCACTGCCCTACCCCGCTAATGCAATCACAGCGAACTGGGGACGGCTCGGGCCGAGCTCCCCGTGGTCTGCACCGAGCACCACACGGGAAAGGAAAGCTTTGGAGGCTGCCTGGATCACAGATCCGACCTTGACTCATCCGTGTGGGTCTGCCTCTCCAGCCTCCTCCCCTCTGCAGCAGGATAACCGCTGTGGAACAAAACCCAGCGGGTAAGGCAGGAGGAGAATTAGTCCTGCTATTTTTAGATGTGCATGATAATACAGCTCAGAAAACTGGGGATTTCTTTTCAAACAAAAGATTTATTTATACATCAAATTAAAAAAAAAAAAAATATAACCCACAAGAAGAAAAATAAGCCCCAACCCAGTGAATCTAATCTGGAGATGGTCGGTGTGAGACAGAGGGCCCTGAAGTCTGGAATCCCATTTATCCACAGAGCAGAGATAGCAGCAATCCAAACCTCCCCAGCACAACGCCGCGGCTCAAGGCGAGGAGGGCGAGATCAATACCCCAGGCTCAATCCCTCCTACCCTGTCTGCCAAGCCTGTGCTCAGGAGAGGGATGTGATATCGGAAAAGTGGCAATCAATGCCAGCTACGTGGTGCAGCCACGGGCTGGGGTTGTTGCTAGGAGAGAGAGAAAGAGAGAGAGAGAGAGAAGCACCCCCGTGCTCTGTCCAGAATAAAAAACAAAGTGTAAACACATGACAATTAAGTCTTAGTGGTATAATAAAATAAAACTCAGGGGCTGGTCCTGCCCTGCCAAGGTGTGCAGAGCAGAGCTGAAGGCAGTGAATGTGTGCAAGCAAAGTGTCCTCAGTTGGTCCCTTCCCCAGCGGATGTGCCCGGCACAGTCGTGCCCCAGTGAACTGCTCTGTGGCTGGTACCAGCAACAACAACAGCAACAAGAACAAAAAGAGCCAGCCTCTCTCTGAGCCATCACAGGGGGGAAAATGTCAGCAATAAATACTCCTTTTCTTTCTTTTAAAAGAACACTCAAACAAAGACAGAAAAATGAAAAGCCAGGCGATAATAAATTGTAGGAGGAAAATGGCAGTTTTGTTTCCCTGCTCTGCTATCAGCCCCTGCACCTGGGGTTTGGTCAAGGGCTTTTTTTTTTTTTTTCCCCTTTCTCCTCATTTTCCTTTTATTGAGTTATTAAAAGCTAGGTGTGGATCTCTCCAGGCATGCAGCAGGCAATGGGAATGTCACCCAGACCCCACTGGAAAAAAAAAGTGATTAGGGGAAAAAAAACCCAAAATCCTTTCACCTGATAATGGCACCTATGTTTCCATTGCCATAAAGTCTCCTGGCCTCTGTCCTACGGACAGCCCACCTGCCCCCCTCCCAAGGTTAAAAAACAAACAAAGAAGACAACATACAAACAAATTTCCAGTGTTTCAGGGGGGTGGGAGTGGGAGGAGGAAGCCCCGGGGAGGGAAGGGCACTCTGAGACATGAAGACACAAACAGAGTGTAATATACAGGCTGGGCAACAGTCGTTAAAGCAAAGAGTAACACCTAAGCCACCGACCAATACAAACACCACAGAAGGGGACGAAAGTCGTCGAAGAGAGAAATTAAAAAGCCAAACCAAAACCGAGAGGAAAATAATTACCCGACCTCCCGCCCTCCCGCACGAGCCCCACCCCAAAAAAAAATGATCCGTAAGCAAAGCCACCCTCCCTCCCTCCCCGCTGGCCCCCAGCCCTGCCCGTTCCTGCTGGGAGCATCCAAAGAGTCTGTGCGGGGCTGGCCGGGGCCGGGGCGAGTGTGGGTGTGCTCGGAGGGACGCAGGGCAGGGAGGGCATCGCTCGTGAGCGTGTTTGTGAGAGAGAGAGTGTGTGTGTGTGTGTGTGAGTGTAGCAGAGGGGCGTGGAGCTACACGTACCACTCCTTTTTGGAAATAAAAGACCCGTCGTTCTGCGACACCATGTTCTCGGCCAGGTCGAGCTGCTCGGGGTCGTACTGGAAGCCGAGTGTCCTCTCGTCGTAAGGTTCGGGGTGGGCCTCGCCCTCGTCGACGGTGAAGTAAGGCCTCTTGGCATCCTCCTCGTAGGCTTTGGGGCCGCCCAGCTTGCGCTCGCCTCCCGCATCCTCGTCCTCGTCCTCGTAGGTGCTGCCGCCCAAGGGGCCCGGCTTCTTCTCGTCGTCCGAGTCGTCGGGGTACTGCAGGTTCTGGGCCATGGGCGGGTGGTGCTGCGGGATGCCGGCCTTGCTGTAGCCGTTGCCGTACACGTGCTTCTTTGTGCTGTAGTCACCCTTGAAGGTGTGACGCCGGCGCCGCAGCACCACAAAGAGCACCACGGCCACCAGCAGCACCAGCGAGACGCCTCCCACTATGCCCCCAATCACCGGTGTGGGGATGTTCGGCTGCACCATGGATTTGTGATCATCGATTGGAGACGGGGTGTAGGGAAATTCTGGGTAGGAAAAGACAGATGGAAGGGGGAACAGTGTCAAACCATGCGGAAACGCGCCCTCCCTCCATGCTTTCATTGCCAGTTTGGGGCGGGGGGTGAGGGGGTGGGAAGATGAGGGTAAGGAACAGGGAAGGGAAAAACTGGGGAAAGGGGAAGAGGGGCGTCCTCACAGGGGTCAGCGCACGGGAGCTCTGCCTCAGCAAGGGGAAGGTGCCGTGCCAAGCTGGCCAAGCCTCATGCAGGAGCCCAGCAGGCT
Source organism: Orthonyx spaldingii (assembly GCA_013397795.1). NCBI lineage: Eukaryota > Metazoa > Chordata > Aves > Passeriformes > Orthonychidae > Orthonyx > Orthonyx spaldingii. The sequence goes on along the minus strand of VZTJ01000995.1, from coordinate 160,833 downwards.
GGAAGCAGTGAATTCCCTCCCCAGCCCTCCTGGTGCCTCCGGGCGTGCTCAGATCCCACAAGCCCCGAGTGCTGAGTCCGGACGCTCTCCGTTTCACCGCGAGACAGAATTCCAGTTCCAGCTTCCCAGAGAGAGCTCCTGACGGGCAGCAGGACCCCAAACCCCACCCGAGGGTGGGCACCGAGCTGCTCACAGAGGTGCCACGCTGGAGCCACCACCTCTGCACCCCTCTCCTCACATCCCAGCCCGGGTCACAACCAGCTGAGCTGGGGCCAGAAGGCAGCAGCACCTTGTGATCCCACACCCACCCACAGGTGCCCTGTGGCTGCTCAGAGTCCTCCTGGCTCCTGACCCCATGTGCTGACCCTGCAGCACAAGGACACAGCCCTCTCACAGCCTCTTTCCCTTCCCTGGCCAGCACGGTGCCACTCCTCCTGCTAATCTTGTTCCTACAAGTTACCCTGACCTATTAAAGAAAAAAAAACCACACAAAAAAAAACCCCTCAAAAAGAGGCAAAAGAAAAAGATGAGAAAGCAGCTCTCTTTCATGCAGTTCAACACCTACACTTTGGCACAGATAAAGTTTGAGCCAGGACTTCAATCAACCTTCCTGGGCACAGTAACAGCCCCTGGCCAAGCTCAGAGCCTGTTGAACACCCGTGTCCATGAGGCATTAAACACCACATGGTTCACCTGCCTCCCAATTCCGGCAGCAGGCACCTGGTTAATGCCCCGTGGCAGCCTTGTCTTTGCACATGAGTCCTCTCCCAGTGCTTTTCCCACCTCTCTGCCAGCCCTGGAGCCTCCTGGCCTTCACTCCCTCCCCCAGCAGCCACGGAGAGGTGCAGACCCAGCAGCAAGATCAGCATCCCAGGGCAGCCAGGGTGGGATGATGGGGAAAGAGAGGCTCAAAGGCAGCAGATTCCAAAGGGATGTGAGGGAATGAATGCTGCCTGCCCCCCTTCATGTCCCTGCTGGCAGGGAGGGGGTTCCTGCAGCACAGCTCAGCCCAGCCCAGCCACTGAGGGAGAGGGGAGAAAAGAGCTTCCCCCAAGTGAAGGCACTGAAACAGCTGCAGATTTTGGACAAGGGCACTGAATTTGAGCAATTGCTGGCCTGAGCCATAAATGTGTTGGGTTTTTTTGTGCCTGAAAGATGATTAATTCCTGCCTTTCCTGAAACATCAACCCAACAACAGCGTCTTGGTTTCTGCAGTGCTGGCTTGCCTGGAGCAAAGCCTCCTGAGGCTGAACCCACACAGAGAGCAGCCCACTGGGCAGAGTGGGCTGGGGGACAGATGGAGGGGCCCTGCTGCAGCCAGAATGAGGAGCAAGATGCTGTGCAGGCAGGAGGCAGCATTTTCCCCCAAAGACAGCCTTTTAGAGAAGCAGCAAGGGCAGCCCTTGCAGCACGGGGAGCTGGGCTGGGCTGTGGAAAGCCAAAGCCACACGTTGCATCAACAGAAAGCTTGTCCCAGGCAGCTGGTTCATGCAGAGCCTCTCTGCAGGGACACCAGGGACTGTCACGTCCATCCCCTTGCAGTCCTGGCTGCTGAGGGCTCAGTTTCCACCACACACCATCCAAGCTGATCCCTCTATCCCTACCCAGGCCACCTCCCCGGGGCTGCTCCTCGCTGTCCCTGGTGCTCGGTTCCCAAAGCTGTGCACAAAGCAGGGGAGCACCTGGAGGCTGAGAGGGAGCAGGGAAAGCCCAGCAAGCTGGCTCAGACCCCATATTTCATTCTTGCATTCTTTCATTCTCCCGCTGCCCTGATCCGAAGCCTCCTCACGCCCCGCTGTTCCCTGCTCTGTGCACGGCCCCGCAGGGCCCAAAACCCACCCTGAAAAGGCCCAGGCGTGGTGTGCAGATCCCTCAAACCACACTGATCCCTCTGCCTCGCAGCTCTGCAGAGCAGATCTGAGAGGGGAAGTCTGTGCCTGGTTTCTAAAGGAGCTTGGCCCACTTTCCTGTTAAAAGCCTCATTAACAGTCCAGGTTGGATGCACGAAGTGAAAGGGGGGATGTTTTCCTACCTTTCTCGGGAGATATTTATTTTTTCCCTGCCCTTTGTGCTGCCCACCCCTGATGTAGCACTCGTCACCCCCGTGCCAGCCCCCTGGCACTGCCAGCGCCGTGGACACGAGCAGGAACACATTCATCCATCCATCCATCCATCCATCCATCCATCCATCTGTCCGTCCATCCCTGGTGCATTTCACACGTTGCTCAGGGAAGGAACTGTTTTCTCCCCGCATCCCATCCCCATCCTCCTCGCCGTGGCCCCGTTTCCGTGCCAGAGAAAACAAACCCAGCCTGTGGGAAGGGCGGCAGAAGAAAGACAGGGGGAAGATCGCTCGCCAGCAGCCCCAAATCACCCACAGAGCTTCCTCCCACCTCATCCTCCCTCCGCAGTCGGGCCCAGGGGGGCTCTGGGGCTGCGGGGGGAAGGTGGGTGACCCCGGGGAGGGGTCAGTGTCCGGGGAGGAGGGGGTCCGGCCACTCCAGAGCCCGGCACTGCCACTGGATGGCGGCACAGTCCGGCTCCGGAGCAGGGTGGGCACTGCCCGACCCTCCCGGGAAGGGAGCGGTGCTCCAGGGAAGGGCTGTGCCTCTGCCTCGGGACAAGGTGCCTGGCACTGGCAGGTGGTGAGCGGGCACCAGCGTGTCACCTGTCCCCGCAGGCCAGGACATCTGCCAGCCCCACAAACTGGGATCCACCCTCTGCCCACCCCCGTTTCGTGTCCGGGGTGCAAAAAGAGCAGCCCTGGGGAGAGAGGGGGAAGTGTGGGAAAAGGATCCCCTTTTTTTGTGTGCAAGGGGGGGGCGTGAAATTTCTGGAAGCCGGTGCGATGCCTGAGCGTGCTCGGGGGCCCCACGTGAAAAATCCATTAGGAAGAGTCTGGAGAGAATTAAAGCCGCTGTGAAAAGCGGGCAGGAGAAACAGGAGCCAGTGGAGCCGAGGGAGGGGGAACAAGCCAGGCTTTAATGGCAGCATGAAAAGCCTCCCCCCGCCTGCCACCCCCCAGCCCTTATAAAAAGAGGGAGTGCTGTATGAATAGGAATTAAAGCAGCAACACGATCTGCCCGTGCCCGCCTCTGCCAGCTGTTGCATTCAGCCCAGCTTCCTGTCCCCGTGCCAGCAGCCAGACCTCTGGGACAGCAGCTGGGAGAGCAGGGAGACAGGAGGGCACCCTGGGCTCAGCCTGGCACCTGGCCCAGCCCTCAGGGTCTCTGATCCCTTTGCAAGGCTCTGGGCATCTCCTGCAGCACCCCGGGGCTCAACAGTGAGGCCACAAAATTCCCCAAACCTTCCCCGTCACAGGAGTGGCTTCAGAAGTCCAGGTTTTAAAAAATCTCATCTTTCTCTTAATGGCTGCTTTCCAATAAAAATGAGGCGCATGCAAATCATCCCACCAGTCCATCAATCCTTTATCTGCTGCTTTTTGAACCTGCTGGCCAATTTTAGTGCTACCTGACTGAAAGAGCCGGAATTATCCCCATTAGAAAGATCCTGGAGAAGGCTGGAGTGGGTTCCTTGGTGAAGGTGGGAGCTAAACCTCATTAGACATCAGAGAACCCAGAGGGACAGGAGGCTGCTCCCAGGGGCAGAAAGGGCCCAGATCAGAAAAAGTGTATTTTTAGACACCCAGTAATTCTTCTGTGATATGCAGATCCATGGGAAATCAGTTTTCAAAAGCCCTTCTGCTCATCTGCTGGGATATTTTAAAACACTCCTTCCTGTGGACATGTTTTTCCTTTAAGTCCCATTACCATCCTTTTCCCTGAAATCCTAAGGACCAAGGCAAAACCCAGCACCAGCCCAAATTCTCCCTGTAGCCACGGGCACTGAAGAAAATGTCAAACTCCGTAAGGAATTATCTGCTGGACACATGTCAGCCCAAGAACTTCCAGAGGAAGGCTCTGGATTTCCTTCCACCTTGGAGAACCCAACACCCACTGCAATGTGAGCAGCAGCTCCAGGGAGGAACAGGAACCTGAATTCCAACGTATTCACGGGGCTTCCCAGGTCCCAGATGGCCTCAGCAAACACAGCAACGACCCTGTGGGGTTTGTTTAGGAGCCAGATTGCTGATGGCAAACTTCCCCCGCCGGAACAGTCCGCGCCAAATTGTCCCAGGACTTTGCCCCTGTGTTGTGTACATGAGGGAAGATAAGGAGAAACCTCGGGACAAAGCTGCAATTTGAGAAGCCCAGAGCAGTTCTGACCTTCTCCCTCCCCCTTGCACCTCTGCACGTCCATCTCCAGCTTTCCAAGGGATCCCTTCCTCTCCCTCCCTGCCAGTGGGGGTGGAAAAACCACTGGCAACTAATCCAGCAGTGCAGCAGCTGCCACTGGCGTTTCAGAGGGTGACGGCTTTCAGGCCAGATGCCAAACGTGTCTTAGGTTTTAATCTCTCTCTCAGGTCACCTATCCCTTGTCAATCAAGCCCAGATGCCACCAGACAGGATGCACAGCCACTCTGGAAGATTAGCATCAGCCAGACCCCCCCTCCAGGCCTGCTCCTCCTCGGCCCCCCCGGCCCTGCATCCTCCTACCTAAATCTGCCTGGCTTTGGGAGCACCTGCTGCGGGGCTCGGGATTTAGAATTTCCCGGAAAGGGCTTTCCCCAGCCCGCTGCTGCAGCCCCAGCGAGCCCTGCGGGCTGTTTGCAGTGACCTTGCTGGGACGAGAGCGCTGCTGGTGTGTAAATAACTCCCTGCTGGAAGCCAGGCGAGCAGGGGGGGTCAGCAGCCCCTGCCAGCTCCTCCTCCCCCCCAGCCTGTAGCACATCCAAGGCTGCAAAGCTGCTGGCACAGGCTCTCCCTGCTCCCCCAGCTCTGCGAGTCTCCTTCAAAGGTCCATTTTCCCTTTTTTTCCCTTTCTCCTTGTGCTTCCTGTGGCTGGAGCCAGTGCACAAGTGGGTGAATGTCTCCTGCACAGGGCCAGGGCACATCCGTGCTCTGCTACACCCAGAAAAGCACATGTTCACCTGTCCATGCACATTCCCACACACAAATGCTTTATTCCTGCATGGACACGTGGCTGTGCAGCCCGGCATCCCTGTGCAGGCAGGTTTGGGAAAACCATTCCCATGGCCAGGAGGAAAATTGGGACTCACAGGTGTGTAAGTCCATGGCCAGGATGAAAATGGGATCACACAGGTGTGGATGTCCTTTGGGATCACACACATGTGGATGTTCATGGCCAGGATAAAAATGGGATCACACAGGTGTGAATATCCATGACCAGGATGAAAATGGGATCACACACATGTGAATGTCCATTGGGATCACACAGGTGTGACTATCCATGACCAGGATGTAAATAGGATCACACACACATATGTCCACAGCCAGGATGCAAATAAGATCACACATGTGAATATCCCTGGCCAGGATGTAAATGGGATCACACAGATGTGAATGTCCATTGGGATCACACACGTGAATATCCATGGCCAGGATGTAAATGGGATCACACATGTGAATATCCATGGCCAGGACACAAAAGGGATCACACATGTGAATATCCATGGCCAGTTCTCCATGCAGGACCACCACACACGTGCAGTCCATAGCCACAGCTTTTTATTCTGTCACCCCCTCGCCCGTAATAAACAGTTACATGTCACACTACATGGCTTGCCTGCGACTGACAAAGGTCCTGCAAGGCAGGAGAAGCTATTATGGGAACAGATTGCTGGAATAAAATATTAAATTTCCACTTATCAATCTCTTTAATGCGCCATAACTCTCATGGAAGCATTCAGCTTTCTCCCTCTGAACAAATGGCCCTCCCCATCAGGGGGTTGAACCAGCCCTGCACTCTTCCTCTCTGGGGCCTGGAGGGAAAATTTTGGGTGGCAAAAAGGGGGAGAACAAGGAGACAGAAGGGGGAAAAGCTGCTGCAGGGTTTTCTTTGCATCAGCCTTCCGTGTTGGTTTTTTTTTTCTCCCAAGGCTGGCTGCTCACTAGATTGAACTCCATTTATTGCATGCAGCTCTTGAAAGAGGTTTCGTGGTCCACTGACAATCCCTAAATTGCCTGCAAGACCCAAACAAATGTACCTGTAATAGCTGAGCGAGGAGGGCTGAGCCCTCCCCAGCACCGGCCTAATCGCTCCTTAGGGAGAGCTGGATAAACATATTCAGATCCCATGAATTATTAAAGGACATTTTTCTTTTTTTATGTGGTGCAGGCCTGGCCTGTGGGGTTGGCTGTTAATCCCTCCTAGAAGGGCAGCTGTGGGTGTGCCCTTCATTCCCTCTCCTTTAACCTCAACCCCACAACCGGGACCTCTGGGAATCAGTGAGATTACAGGAGGGCAGGCACCACCCCAACCCCAGAAATCCTGCCAGCCCCCGCTTCCCCTGCCAGCTCCGTGCTGATGGAGCGTGAGAACGATGCTCTACCAGCCCTCTGAAAAACCACCTGGAAAAAAGACAATTTCAAATCCCAGAGGGGGAACCCACAGCCCCTCATCCCTAGAGGAGCCTGTTCCTGTGCAGGTGAGCTGGTGCAGCCACCTGCAGCGATACTGTGGTGCTGAGACACATCAAAAACGGGCAGGAAATACGAAGAGAGGGCTGTGTCTGGTGTCCTGACACCACAAATGACATGGGGTGGTCGGACAGGCAGAATGACAGCAAGAAATGAACTCAGAGGCTATGCAGGAATGGAAAATGAGAGCCTGCTACTCTCAAAGTCTTCTTCAATTCCCATTCCACCTCCTTCTCTGTGCTGGGGGCTGAGCTTGGAGGTTTTGAAGCTCTGCTCGCTGTTCCAAACGTGCCCCAGAGTTCTGGGTGCTGCGTGGGATGGATTTCTACTGCCAAAGGGAGTCAGCTCCGTTTGTACCAGGCACTGCCCCAGGGACACCGCGGTGACAGCTCCCCTGGACTGGCCAGCAGCTGATTTTGGCCATGACCTTGCCCTGGTTTGGGGTGGTTGGGCAGGGCTGGGCACAAAGGGCTTTGTTCTTCCCGTGTCTTTGGCTGGCAAAAGAAACAGCCCCCAGAGAAAAGCCTGTACCAGGAACAACTCAGCAGGCAGGGATCCAGGACAGGAGGTGTGAATTAAAGGCCTGCTACAGTGATAATGATCATAAATAAATACCGGGTAATTAGCATCTAATTAGCACATCCCATCCATTGACCTCCAAGCACTTGGATAGAGGAAGATTAGCCTGGTTTACCCACGTTGCAGAGAGGGGAGCTGAGGTGCTGAGGGTGCCAAACACAGAGTTATTGCTAATTTTAGCTGCCCCAGACTCGGCTCTACGCTTGCTCAGCATTTACCACCAGAGAAAGCTGGTGGAGGGGCTGGAGTTCCATCCCTCTCAGGTCAGACAGCTCCCCAAGGACTGGGGTGGCAGGAGAGGCTCTGATCGCCTTGGGCAGGACAGAGGAAGAGGTGACAGCCCTGGGAGCCTGTCCTGTATCCCCCACGCCTTGGGAGCCCCCAGTGCACCTCATTCCCCATCCTGCCCAGGGTTTCTGCAGCCCAGAGCTCACTGCAGTGTGCAGTGCTCCAACTCACGGCTCCAAGAGGCACTTCCAGCCCTCCTGAGACCCACAAACCACTGCCAGATAACCCAAATCGCTCCTTTTACCCCAAAGGAATGGGATAAATGTCCCTTTCCTGCTCTCAAAGCACCCACAGGCACTTTTCCTCCCCGGTGATGCCTCACAATGTCACCAGAAACCAGGCTACTGCCATATGTTATTTCTTCTCTTTAAGCTATTTCTTGACATGACTTTCTCTCCCTGACAGTACCTAAGGTTACCCACACGCCTTTCCCTCCCTCCCTGCCGTGGCTGCACTGCTTTGCAGGCCATCAGATTCCTTCTGTCTCCTGTGACATCACAGCAGCACTTCCCACTGACTCCTGCATTCCCGGGACCTTATTCCTTCCTGGAGCCCAGACAAAGCTCCTCAAGTGCTCACAGAAATCCGTGGCAGGCAGGTGAGCGAGTTCACAGAGCAGCACTGGAAGGAGCTCAAATGAAGAATCACGAGAATTGCCCAACACCAAGAAACACCAAACACATCCTGACTCATCCATCTCCTGCCTTCCTGGCAGTCCACATCCTCATCCTACCCCTCGTCCTGATCAATATCTTTGCTGTCAACACTTGCAATGACCTCTCTGCATCCAAAGCAGAAGGCAAGGGGGAAACAAATTGAATTGGTGTAAGAAAGGAGAAGACCACAAGAGGAAAGGAGGAAAAAAAAAAAATCCAAGGCAAACCAGTGCAACACCAATACAAAGCCAAGAATTCCACTTCCCCTCTGCACCGTGAGATTCCCATCCCTGACAGGAGACGCTGGTGACCGAGGAGATGGAACTGAGTGGGAGCTGTCAACTGCCCACACCCTCCTGTCCCTCCCCACCTTCTCCTCCGTGTCCCAGAGCAGCCCAGGTGCTCCTACCTGTGACATTGACTTCCACCAAGCCCGAGCGTGTCCCGATGGCGTTGGTGGCCTCGCAGACGTAGGTGCCGGCCACGCTGTAGGACACGGGCCCTTTGAAGTAGATGGTGTTGTTCTGGATTTCCACGCTCCCTGGCAGGGTCCCGTTTGGCCTGGGGGAGACAGACACCACGGTTGGCCCCAGAGGTGACACCCAGGAGGTCAAGAAGTGTTGCAGAGGTGACACCAACGTTCTGGGTCTGTGCCTGCCCTTGGGCAGGTTCAGAAGCTGGAAAATCCCCATTAATGCAGGCAGGAAAGGGACACAACCTGACCCTGTTTCACCCCGATTTCCTGCCCATTTAACTCTCCTGAGCAGCCAGTGTTAATTGCAACTCGAACTCGGGGTTGATTTAGAGCCCTGCCCACGTCAGAACAGTCAGGTAAGTGTGAAACTGGAATAATGCAAAACGAAACCCGGAGATACAGAAAATAAATGAACAAAGGCAGATGAAAAAATTAAAAAAAAAAAAAAGCCCCTGTGTGTTAGGAAAAGACACACATGGCCTGGTTATTCTTAATTACTGAAGCAAAGTAAAGTAATTACTTCTCTTAGGCAATTAAAAATTACTCAAGTATTTCCTTCCCCTCCTCCCAACCCAAATGTGCACATATTGTCAGCAATTTGTAGGAAACAAAAGGGAATAATTAGGACTGTAAAGAAGAGCCTAAATGCGTGTATTTTGCATGTCTACATGTACACATATGTACAGAAAACATCATTTTTCCAGCTGCATCAAGCCAATGATCCCAAAGCTGATGGAAAAACACCTTATCCTTGGTCCTACAGAGCCCTGAACCTACAAAGACACGAGCACATCCCAAAAGGGTGGCGTGGGATGCTCCAGAAGGCTGCTGCCTCCTCTGACAGCTCCCCTGCCTGCTGCTCCTCACCATCCAAATGGGAGGAGAGGAAAAGCACTGCTGGGTTTCACATTCCAGGCAGGAGCAAAACATCAGCAGCCCCCAGGAAGGGGAGGAGGCACAAATGAGCACAGAAATAGCCTCGAGTGGCATCTCTTCTGCCTTGGGTGCATTTTTGCCCTGAAGTTTTCCTGGAAATGCTGTGAGGAACCCAGAGAGCCCCTCGGAGTCGGACTGGCAGAACCAACAGATGGAGCGAGCTGGGGATGGAGAACTAGGAAAAAAAGGAAGAAAAACAATCCTCTTCAGACTTTCACTTTGAACAGTTTGATCTGGGAAGTGGAATGAGAGAGAATGTGCTCCTTGCAAAGCCATGTTGAGAGCCTCTCTCCTGATGACAAATGCCAGCTGAAAAGAAGAAAGGATCCATTTGATCTTCCCCTTTTAAAGCTACACGAGTGCTTACAGAGAAGAAAGAGTGGCAGAGAGAACCACATCAGGTTGTATCAATTCCCACCTGACTCCTCAGACACCCCTCACTCACTTTTCAAGTCCCTTTAGTGTGTTCAGCCAAAAGCTGGGAACCTGGAGGACAAGGAATTGTTGCTGTTTCATGTCAGTCACGTGGGGGGCTGCTGGAGCTGATTCCAGGGAAAGGTTGTTCACACACAGACAAATTTTGTGTTATTTGTGCCCCTTCAAAGCAGGGAAATCCTGGGGGTTTTTTTAGCTCTGCTGCTGAGGCCCTTGGTGGTGCTGGGCACATTAATCACCTTGTCACATCTCAGCTGCCTCACGTCACCAGGGCAGAGTGTTATCCCAGTGAGGTGAGAACGGGAAGTTTTCCCTGGATATTGAGGCTGCACTGTGCTGGCAGCCACCCTCATCACAGGCACAGGCTGTGCCCTGGAGTGTCACCGCTGACACTAATGGGACTGGCCCTGAGTGACCACAGGGTGAGCGAGGTGTCTGGGACTCCTTGTCCCTCTCGGGAGGTGACATTTGCTGCTGGGGGCTCTGGGGACACTTACAGCTTCCACTCGTAGGTGTGAGCTGGGGGGTTGGCATCAGATTTGCAGATCAGCTTCACATCCTTGCGGTTCAGGAACCAATTGCCATCGAAGCCCTCGATGGTGACTTCTGGCTCATCTGCAGGGGCCGGGGGGGAAAGGGAAGAGAGCAGGAGGGGAAAAGGAGAGAGGAAAGGGTTGTGGGAAAGGGGAGAAAATGAAATAGGAAGAGGTGAGGGGGCAGGGGTGGGAGAAGAAGAGAAATCACGAGGAAGGAGAGATGATGGGACAAGGAATGTGGGAAAGGAAAGGGGAGAAAATGAAATGGGAAGAGATGAGGGGGCAGGGGTGGGAAAAGGAAAGCGATTGGAAGGATGAAAAGATGACAGGACAGGGAATGTGAGGGAGGACAAATGAGAAGAGAACGGGAGCAAAAGGGACATGGCAGAGGCAGAGAAAGAAGGTAAGAAAAAGAGAAAACCCACGATTATTCCAAAGGATCCCTTCAGTTCCCACTCTCACAAACAAGACAGCAGCCTCAACACCTCCCGTCACAACCCCCCTTTTCCCAGAGCGTGTCCCCCAGCCAGCCCCGAGCAGGGAGCCCCCCCAGCCGTGCCAGGCCCCCTTACACTGCACGTTGAGGGTGATGCTGTCGGTGAACCTCTCCAGCTGGTAGTTGACCACGCACACGAGCGGCTGCCGGTGCGCCTCGCGGCTCGGCACCAGCCGGTACCGGCTGATCACCGTGACGGTGCCGTTGCTGTTCCGGATCTCCTGGAACTCCGCCTCCCCTTTCAGCTTCGTGTCCCAGGTGACGGTGCTGGGGGGTTTCCCGTTGGAGGAGGTGCAGGTGGCGACCAAGATCTTTTCTGTCCTGCCAGACTTGGCAATAAGTGGCCTTTTGGTGCCCTCCATCCAGTTCGTGGGCTTGGCTGCAGGGGAGTGCAGAGAGGAGGAGGAGGAGGAGAAAAGGGTGCAAAGGGATGGTGAGAAAAGCAATGCTGCTCTGTTTGCTACATCCCAAGAGCCATCTAACACCTCTGAGGCTGTGACAGAGCTTGTGGTAAGTCCAGAGCTGTGCAAACTGCCAGCAGTAATTCCCATGTAATAATTGCTTTGTGGCAGTGCCTATGCACCTTGCACCATCTACCTGCATCATTTATGGGGAAACAACGGTGGAGGTGCCCTAAATGCACAGATATATGGCAAGTCAATCCTTTCTTGCCAGAGGTTTTCATCCCTGTGTTAGAAAGGAACTGAAATTGGAGAGCAAACAAATCCTGTAGACTTTGGGTGGGGTCTGTTCACTCACAGCCCCGAGCTCCAGGGACAAGCTCTGCTTGAGTTTAGGATCAATCTGTTGTCTTTTCTCTCTTGACAGCCCCAGCTCATTAAAACTCACCACTCCCACAGGGAACTGGTCACTGTTAACTGCACCTGCATTAGGAGTGCAGGTGGAGGGAAAAGGGGAACTGAGACCTGGAAAGAAGAAGAGGTGTGACAGCTCAGCTGTCTCAGAACCACCTCCCCGGTGCTCCCTGCTCTTCACCTCTTCCCAGTCAGCTTCAAAACCCATCACAGCTACAATTTACACCCAAATATCACCTTTGCCCTGAGATGCCAGGATGTGAATCTCAGGTTCCTCCAGCTCTGCTGGACTGGAGGTTCACCCCACACAGCCCGCCCGGAGTCTTACCCAGCACGGTGAGGTTCAGCTGCCCTTCCCGGTTGCCGGTTGGGAAAGTGGCAAACTCACAGATGTAAACCCCCTCATCCTCCAGCTCCAGCCGCGACAGCTGGATGGTGCCATCCTTGAAGGAAGGGTTGCGGAAAGTCACCCGCTCCTTGTAGGGGGACAGGATGGACACGCCCATGGCGGGGTTGTAGATGGCCACATTCTGCTTGGTGCCGTTGGTGGCCTTCTGCCACGTCACCTGCGTGATCTTCACGTTGGGCAGCGGGTTGGTGAAGCTGCAGTGCAGCACCACGTCCGTGCCGATGAACCCCGAGACGGAGTCATTGACCAAGACAGTCTGAGCCTGCAGCCCTGCAACGAGATGGGAACACGTGAGCATTTGTGTTCTTCCCAGGAGCAGTGTGGTCATTGGGCTCATGAATTCCTCTATTTATTCCACTTGTTTCTTCTTGCCATGGCTGATACAAGAGCAGTTTGTGGCTACAGGCACCTTCTGCATCCACCTTGGTCACAAACACCTTCCTGCCACCATGACCAGTCCAGCCTAGGGCTCATCATCACCCAAAGGCACAAGGTGCGTCACACAAAGGTTCACCATCACCTAGGGCACATCACCACCCAAAGGTTATTCCTGTCCTGGATCAATAACACCTTCCTCCCTTTTGTCTCCAGCTCTGGGTGACACTGACTCAGTCACGGTGAATATGCAGGGCATGTGTGTCTGCAGGCATGTGGAAGCCCTGATGTTTATCAGCACAGCACATCCCAACATATGCTACCACACACTCAGACGTCCATTTAATCCCATTGGAGCTGCAGCTGTAATTAAAGGAGCTGCAGACTCAGCCCTCATTTCAGGGCAGCAATAGTTCCCATATGAGAATGGCTCTAAGGCACTGCCTCTACACCTTGCACGATCTCCCTGTATCATCCAGATAATTTCTGTGGCCTTTTTATAACCCCAGAAGTGGCTGAATTTAGGAACCTTCCACCCTGACTCTGTGAAAGGTGAAAAGTGGGAGCTGCAGTTCATGACAGCTCTTCTGTCTCAGTTGATTCCTCCCCTGACAGATGGAGAAAAATATCTCCCACCAGACTGACCCTGAAATTCATCTTTGCTGCCACTGTGTCTTTTCCTAATCTGGGTGTTTAGAGATAATGCCCTGGTAATTATACAGCCAGTATTTGTATAAATACAACAGAGAGGCAAGGTGGTAAGAACGAGAAAAGCGGGTTTTGCTCCCTGCTTCTGGGAGAATCTGCAATTGGATGGATTCTGGGAGCCTGGGAGGAAAGGAAAGAACGGGATAATAAAAAAAAGAAAGATGAACAGAGAGTAAGAAACATGAAAGAGTAATGGAAGAGAGAGGGGCTGGGGAAAGAAAAATGCACAACAAGAGAAACAAGCCAGCACCTCCTAACTGAAATGTCACCATGCTCTGTTCTTCCAGGGATGAATGGCTCCCTGTCCAAAGCCAAAATGAACTCCTCAGTGTTGGTCCCCCTGGCAGATGTGCCTGGGACTTCTCCAAGAGTCTCCTTCCTGCAGTTTCACACACACACACAAGCGCAGGCAGACAAAACTCTTCTCCACCCACCCACACACACACACACACTCCACGTTGCCCCCTCACTCCCTGCCTGCTGTTCCCAGCCTTATCCTAATTCCCACATCTCATCCACGCCTCTTCTTTCTCACCTCTCCTTCCTGTGACCCCGAGGACGAGCCCCAACAACCCAGCCTGGCCACGAGACGCCACCAGCTGACCACAGCCATCAGCAGTTCCGACCGAAACTCGGCCTCCAGAGCTTTGTGTGAACTTGCCCCCTGCTCCCCGAGCCAAGCCCCACACCCCAGCACTGCAGCTGGGTGCTCAGGAATGTTTTCCAGAGCTTCTTACAGCCACAGCAAAGCGCTGGTGCCCTCATGTGCCTGCACGCACGAAGCCACCACGTCCTCTGGGGCTGGCAGGGTGCACCTTTCCCCTCCCAGCACAGCCAGGGCCATTTTCCCAAAGGTTCTCCCTCCACAAACCAAGGGGAAGGATGTTCCTGCTCTGAGCAAGTCACATCTGGATGGTGTTTCCACTCTGGAAAAGGCTGTCCCAGCAGCAGGACACAGTGAAAATGAAGGACTTCTCTGCCACCAACATCCTCCCCGATGAAACGGGGGCACAGGCTGGGTTTAGATGAGGCCACGCAGGGATCTGAGGGAAGAACGGGTGCATGGGGAGGGGGAAGATGCCTCCACCACGATTTGCAACATATGCTGCTCCTTCCACCCCGGAGGTGAGCGAGCCTCTTGCAGCATTGCCCACACCCGCCGAGGTGAGGAACAGCTTTGCCAAGCAGTCTGGCTCGGAAGGCTCCAGAGCCTCCCAGAGCGTGTGGGAGCTTGCTGGAGAGCACTTCAATCACGTAGCCAGGGCCTTGGGAACAGCCCGGCCTGGCTGTGGGTGCGCTCAGCGCTCCCTCCTTCCCCAGGGCCGGGGGAGCGCGGAGTCATCACCAGCGCCTCTTCCACCAAGGGTTCCTCGCGCCCCCGGCAGGGCCCGCCCAGGGCTGGGGCGCTGGCACAGCTGGCTCTGCTCCCCACAAGCTCCCTGACCCCCCACGGGCCTGGCGGGACCCTTTGAACCAGGATTTCCACACCCCACAAAGACGCCCCGTCCGCCACCGCGGGAAGTCACGGCCCGGCGTCTCCTCGCGGTGCCAGGGGAGCGGGAGAGGAGCCAAAACACAGAGAGGAGAGGGTGGGAGGCCACAAGCGTCTCCTCAGAGTCGCCCCGGCAGTCCCTCGTGGCACGTCTGGGTGAGCAATGCCAGGCTGAAGGCTGCCACTTATGGGCAAGCAAGATGTGGCCCTCAAATGAAGATAAAGTCAATCAAGCTACAGTCATTCCAGCAGGGAATGTGATGGATAGCACAGGGGAGGGCAATCCGATCCCTCGCTCCATCCATCTTTGCTGTGCCCTTCCTTTACGCTGCGATTTCCCTGCAAATTAATGAACTGACCCTTTAAAAATCAAGTTATTTATCGTGACCTTGAGCGGCAGGAACAATTCCCAGTTCTACCCTCCCCCGCCATGGGGTCCATGCATCAACACAGATTGGACTTGGATATAAACTGGAGAAAAAGTGGATTTTGGAGCTGATGAACCTGACCCTGAACCTGGAATGGTCCTGCAGAACCCTCCTGTGCCCAGGTGCAAACAGCCAGACTTTTGGGCAGGGAAAAAGCTGGTGCCAGTTGAGCGAGGACTGCTTGCCAACAACCAAATGCTGCCAAAGCTGGGATTCAGGCCCTTACATGCAGCAGCATTAACAAAAACACATTCCAAACTTTCTCGAAGCTCCAGGGGAAAAGGGGGAAAAAAAAATAACACCCAGCAGAAGAAACAACAAAACAAAACAAACAAAAAAATACCCTGAAAAACCCCAAACACAGCGCGGAAATCGCGTTTCCTTTCCAGGTGACTGAACAACTCTTTTGCAAGACAGGAAAAACTCTTTCTGTTCCACTCATCCAAGCCTTAAATCAGGAAAATAACGCACCCATTCTGCTCCAGGAGCACCCACACCTCAATGCAGTGATGGAGAAGGGGGACAGATGGAGGAAAGGGGTTCGGGAAGTCGCTGGATCAACTTCCCATCCTAAATCAGAAGCCAGAGGGCAAACTTGGCTGGTGCCACGCTCTGGGGAGCACTTGTTTGCAAGGTGACTGAGCTGGGCTGGCGGGTCTTCCCTCACCCCGTTACACACTCAATAATTCATCAGGGCAAATGCATAGATAATTGATGGCAATGAGCACGCCAGGCCGGCAGAGGAGGAGAAAATAAAATCACTAATCAGCCTCTGGAGAGGTTTGAACATATTCAACTGGATGTGTGTGTGTAGTGCTGGGATTCGCCGTGTTTCCTCTTTGCTGAACGATCTGTGTGGTTGGTACGGCAGGGAAAAGGCTCAGGATGAATCCTGCTGTTTTCACAGCCCGTGCCAGATCTCCCAGTGCCCACCAATCCATGCTGACACCTCCCAGGGGCAGCCAGCACCCGAGCGAGGATTAGCTGGATAGGTTGCAGCTTGCCCACTTGCATTTTATTCATTAGTTCTGTGGTGTTATTTTTTGTCAGGGACCAGAAAGGCCCAGCCGTGTGCCAAAGACATGTTGGTGCCAAGACCTCATTAGTGGAGACCTCGGAGATCCTACTCCTCCACCTTGGCCTCTGAAGTGGTTTGTGTTGATGCCTTTCCCCACGATCCCAACCCCAGATATTCAGCGAGGCCTCGGGGGCACCGTGCAGAGCTCGGGGTGCCCTGAGGCACACGGGCTGGGGAGGAAGGTCTGCACTCCCTGGCTGTCAGGGGCATTGGGGACAGAGCAGAAGTGGCAGGTGGTGGCTCTTGGATCTGAAAACCCTTTCTCCCAAAAGCCCGGGAGGTGCTGTTCCAGCGAGGCTCCCACACTTGCAAATCAGGTTCTCGCTCCCCCATACAGAAAGCTCTGGAAATGATCTCCAGGCTCTGGGTGAGCTCTGTCACAACCTCACTCAATGCCTCTTTGTTAACAGCCATGTGAACTCCACTCTGCTTTGCACAACCTTGCCTCTGCTGAGCCTCTCACCAATTTCTCTCCCTCCTGTTCCCTGATACTCATCTCCCCCCAAGGGCACTGAAACAGCCCTTGGCAGGAGTATGATGAGCCACCCTTTGGTGTGGCAATATCATGACTGATGCAGATGTCACAGGAATCACTCCTGTGTCTTAGTCACAGCAGCTGGGATCTCAAAGAAGGACAAATCAATGCATCACACTTCAACCTGCAAAAACTCCCACCAACAGCGCCTGATTCTGTGACAGCACCGTGGCCACAGGCAACGATGTACCATTCATGGTCCCCTATCTCTCACAGACACTGCAGATTCTCCACAAAGGAAAAGCAGGATGGAACAGGAACCCAAAACTTTCCACTTGGTGGCACTTAAAAATTTCTTTCCTGCTGTTTCTGAACTTATCTTTCAATTGGAAAACAAGGTCTGAAACACAACTCTTGTGAGGCAGAGCACAGGCGGCCTCCAACAGCCCAAAGGAGCATCCCAGGTGTGTCAGGCAGGGTGGGAAACACGGGAAAGAAGATCCTAAATCCCAGCAGGGGAATTTCAGGTGGCAAGAAGCAAAGGTGTGAGGTGGCGCTCGGCCAAGAGGTTGGGGTTAATGCCTCTGCTCTTGCCAGGGAGGCTTTGCGTTGATTGCCAGGCATTTAAATCAGAACTCTGCTGCTCTTCCAAGAGCACAGGGCCTGCCTCGCCCTGCTGGGAGCCCGGTGCAGTGGAGGAGTGGGCTCCAGTGAGTCAGTGGGCTCCAGTGAGTCACCTCCAGGCCCTTCCTGTGGCAGCACACTTTCACTGGAGGTCTCTCTGTCATCACTGATTCACTCCTGCAGAGCTTAAGCCCCACAGGGATTGTAAAACTTGAGTTTCCAACACAAGGGGAGGGGGAGCCTTGGAAGGAAGATGAGAGAGATGTGGCAAGATTATAGCTCCAGGTGACATGGCTGCACATGAAAGGCCTGAGATAACACTGGGATGGGGTGGGGGCACCCCAAGAGAGAAACTGCACGCCCAGGCCTCCCTTCCCCCTTCCCAGTGGGAGTTGGGAGAGATTTATGGGAGCTGTCTGGAAATGGCAGCGGTGTACAATGGCCCGCCTGGCCCTCAGCCAAATAAATCCCTCTCAAACAGGACAGAACTGGGCTTGGCTTTGGCTTGCAAATGGGAAACACGGGGCCCTCTCCTCGAGGTCGCTGGTTCAGACCCAGATCCAGCCCAGGCAGCAGAGCAGAGATGGTTTTATCCCAGGACCAGTCAATGGCTGGTATCGAGTGAGGTCTCCAGCCAGCCCTGCATTGGCTGCCTTTGGGACAAAGCCTTCTCCTGCCTGGGCAATATTTCCTCTTTGGATAAATGGAGCACAAAGTGGCCTCAGGATCCCCTCGAATGAAAGCTCTTCCCCAAGGGCCTGATCCATCCATGCTCCACTTGTTCCCCGTTACACTTTGGGACGTCTTGGACTCTCACACAGGCCCCAAGCAAGAGCAAGGCCATGCTTGTCCCAGGTTCCTC
Organism: Orthonyx spaldingii; assembly: GCA_013397795.1. NCBI lineage: Eukaryota > Metazoa > Chordata > Aves > Passeriformes > Orthonychidae > Orthonyx > Orthonyx spaldingii. The sequence continues at coordinate 142,666 of VZTJ01000995.1, read as the reverse complement.
GCAGAAAGAGATGAAGGAAAAGCAGAGGCCAGGGTGGGATGGGCCACAGATTGAAGAGATGACCACCAGACCAGATCATGAGTTTCTCAACTTTGCAAACATCCCCAGCTGCATCCAGCCAGGAAAAGGGCTGCAAAGCAGAGGAGTGGGATGGGAACAGCAGCCTGCCTCTGCTCCCAGCTCTCACTCCCTGCCGTTCCTTCCCTGCCTTTCTCACAGCTGCTTTGCTTCACCCCCAAGTCCCGGGGAGGGGAACATGCCCCATGGCAAAAGCAGCGAGGCTGGCAGAGCAGGGCTGCTGCGGAAAGAGCTGACACAGCACTGGGAAAGGCCTTCCTGCAATAAAGCTCGGAAAGCCCGTGCTCAGCAACAAAGCACAAAGGCTCCCCGGCCCCGCCGCAGCGCCCGGCCCGCCCCAGCCGCACTCCAGCTAATCCTGGGATCCAGCTGCTGGTTCCCACACACCTGAGCAGACACCAGGCTGCCTCATGCCCCAGCGCTGAGCACTTGGCCCCTTTTCCCCTCTCCTTTTGGGCTGGATGTGACTCCAGCTCCTTCCTCAGCTCTCTTCCCACTCTGTGCTCTTGCTCACACCTGGCCAGAGCCCAACTTCACAACTCCAGGCTCCTTTCTCCTGCAATTTCCACGTCACATCTCCTTCTGCCCCCACTGCCTGTCTCCAGGATTGCCTCTCCAGCTGGTCAATGCTTGTGCCTTTCTTTGATTTGCCTTCCCTCTGTTGGAGCCGTAAAAATTTTCCCACTCCTCTTGTGTCTCTCCACCATCACCACCACACCCCAGCCCACTCACTCGTCCTTTTCTCATCCCCAGCCACTATTCTACCAGTGAATATGTCCAGGATTTCAATTCTGCACTAGGAAAAGCAGGCAGCTGGCCAGGCAAAGACAAAGAACCAAAAATCCAAGACTCTTCTCTCTGGAATCATCTCGTTGCCTGCCAGCAAGGAAAAAACCAAGGTCTTTTTGCTTACCAGCTTTAACCTGTAAGCAAAAGAAAGGGGACCACAAGCAGAGCCAATGCTTATTTGGTGGTTGGGTGGGGAAGAAAAGCTGGAAAATCAAGTGTGGAGGAAGGGAAAGAAGCTGGAGCTTTGAGAAGAGGGAAGCTAATTAAGCTGAGACTGTCCTGAGACCTTATCTTGATGGGCTGAGTCCCCAGATGCACACAAGTGTTTTCTCTGCACTGCCTCTTTCTTGGACTTCCTTGTTGCCTTGGATGTTGCTCAAGGAGTTCTGGTCCAGTGCTAAATCTCCTCGCTATTAGAGCTCTCCAGGTGCTAAGGAGGAGGGATTTAATGAGGAGCTGTGAAGAGGGGATCAAGATAGTAACCCACGGAGAGCCTCATTTCCGAAAGGAGGGAACTTGAGACTGAAGAGATTCAATAAAAACAAAAATAAACTTGATGGCACAGAAAAATGAGAGAACATCAGATCTTTCCTTCCCTCGCTGGTCTGTGGGCTTGGATCTGGAGCAGGAAATCGGGGAGCTCTGAGGGCTGGAGCAGGGAATGACTCACTCGCCTCCACAATGGGAACGGGACAAAGCCGAAACTCTGCTGACTCAGGCGTGACTTCAGCGCCGGGGTTAATAACTGGCAGCCTCCTCTGGCTGTCCCCAGCAGCCAATTCCCTCTGTCCCCACTCAAACCGAGCCTCTTTCATCAGGGTGGACGCCCGGTCACGGGAAATGACCAAAGGATGCGAACCCTGGTGTTCTGTCCAAAGCATGGTGAAAAATCCATCCCTGCCAAACCACGCTGGTGCTGGCCAGCCCTGTAATTTTCATGGAGAAGATCAAAACTCCTACTTTCCTATAGCTGAAATGCACGTTTAACAGTCACAGCTTTCTGCCTGTGGTTTTGCTTTCCTCCCTTTATCTCTCAGGATATAACATATTGCTGATATCTCACTATCTCCTGAAGTTAAAAAGAAATGTTTCCTCCTCTCGCAAGCGGGAATGCCACGCTCTGTTCTTCTGTAATTTGTTTCAAAAGATAGAAACAAGCAAGTTTTTTTGCAACCAGGGAAATGTGATGTATGTTCTGGTGGCTGACAAGTAGGAAAAAGCTTTGCAAACAAGACAAATGCAAACATGGCACCAACAGATGCAATGGACAGACACCCTTCGCTGGCTCCCCGCCTGTGATTTCTCTTTTAATGTGTTTTTCATCTTGCCCTAGAGATATCTCTGCAGGGAAGTGGGAAAGGCTCAGACCTCCCAACTTTCTCTGCGTTGTTTAAGGATTTCTGCCCGTGAACAGCAGCCCGGAAAGAACAGTGAGCACAAAACCCAAAATTCAGTGCCCTGCCTGACTTCCAGCCTGCTGCCGCTCAGCTCTCTTATCATCAAGCCCCTGTGCAAGGAATTTCTACAAATTTCACTTCTTCCCGTGTTTATGATCTCCACAGAGCGGAGGCAGACCCAGCTCCAGTCCTACCTGGGCCCCATCTGCAGGAATCACTCTGCATATTTATGGAAAAAGCTTTGCATCTTCAAAAGGCTTTTTCAAACAGCAGCTAATTAATCCTCCAACACCCTGAGAGGCAGGAAAGCGTTATTACCCCTGCTTTCAGGGATGGGGAAATCGGAGGTGCTGAATGACAAAGAGATGTGCCCAAGGCCACCCAGGCAAGCACCGGCAACCTCACTGGGTTCGAGGTGGGGATCCGCACAGGATGGTGGCAATTCTCACCTGAGGAAGCAGGGATGGAGGCTTTTGTGGGGAGGCCCCACAGCCCCACCCACCACTCATGCAAATGGCCAAGTCACCTCATTTCCATGGCTGAGGAAACCGAGGGAGATGAAGTGGAAAACCCGTTTAATAGGCAGAGCCTGGAAACCGAAACATTGCCCAGTCAACAGCTCTGCCAAAGGTTCCCAAAACGTGGCTCAGGTTTTTCCCAACCACGAGCAAACTGCTTGCAACCAAATCTCTGAGATTTTGAGTTAAGAACACACCAGAAATTAGGAGAGACTTTGAGGCTGGGGGTGAGTGTCCCATTCACTCTCTGAGCAAAGCCAGCCCCACATTTCTGAAATATTCCACATACTGAAAAGGAGTGGGGTTAGATTAGATTTTAGGAAGAAATTCTTTACTCTGAGAGACTGGTGCAGGTTTCCCAGAGAAGCTGTGGCTGCCCCATCCTTGGAAGTGACCAAGGCCAGGCTGGATGGAGCTCTGAACAACCTGGGACAGTGGAAGCTGTCCTGCCCATGGCAGGGGGTGGCACTGGATGAGCTTTAAGCTCCTCTCAACCCAAACCATTCTGTGACCCCCACGCTGGGGGGAGATGCAGCTCTCACATCCATTAAGGTCCCAGATTCCACCCAGGCTGTCTGGGAATGATTGATGAGCTCAGAGGGGCCTGGACTGTAAACAAGTGACAAGACCACCCATTACAGGCAGGCTGAGCACGGGAAGGGGGGAGGAAGGCCGGGAGGGAGGGTCAGAGCCCAGCAGGGAGACCTCCCACCACGGGTCACGCTCCCTGCCCCATCCTCTGGGGCGCCTGGGCTTTGCTTTCCTGGGAAACCAACACAGGTACAGCCATTCCCCCCTGCCCAGAAAGGTGAGGGCAGCCAGCAAGGGCTCAGAGAGACAGACAGCATCAGCAAGGCAGGAGGAGCAGGGACTTCTGCAGAAAAAAAGATGATTTGTGCTGCAGAGAAGAGTTCACAAACCAGGAGCCACATCCCGTATCCCTTTGGACACCTCTCAGTGGGAACATTACTCCTTCTGGTGAGTTAACTGGGGACTTAGACTGGAGAGTTGTATCTCCTTAGTGATTGTGGCTCAATGAGGGACACGGGTGAACTTCCAGGAAGAGAAATTAAGGATTTCTCCATGCCTGATTATCCCACTCTCCAACAAGGTGGCTTTGTGCTTCCTGGTAGCCCCAGGGAGGGGCTGGGCTGTGCTACAACAACTCAGGGGAATTTGATGACAAATGTCCCTCAGGAGGTGGAATGACACCAGTGCTCAGTGCCACCAGTGCCCAGGGACAAAGGTGTCCCTTCAAACACAACCATCTACGCTGGGCTGCTTTTGGGGGCCTCTCTCAGGGTGTTTCACTTTTATCCCAAATCTTCCTGAGCAGGAAGGTTGGGATCCCAACAGCTCTGACAGGCCTGAATCCCTGTGGCAGGCTGGAATCACACATTTGCCCTAAACCTACAGTTCCCCAAGTCTTGATTCACGAGAGACAAACCAGGATCAAAAAGCAATCAAAAAACCTCAAAAAAAACCCCAAAACCAAAAGGTTCCCGTGGAGATTCATGAACAGGCAGCAGGATGGAGCAAGCCAAGGGCCAACACCCCATTCCCAGCCTAGTGCTGGAGAAGCCAGGCCCGGATTCTGAGGGTTAAACAGCTCAGTTGGCCTTAATTGACAGATTTTATTGACTTTCATCGTGATTCCATTGACTGTTGTTCAACTACATCAGCACCAGGCTCCCTGTTTCCTTCTCAGGGAGCAACAAGCCACGTGCAAAAGGATGTGGATGCCAAATGGATTTTCCTGTGCCACTGGGGAGAGCTCCAGTGAATCATCCTGGTCTTCCAAAGACCAGAAGGTCAGCTGCTCTCAGGGGACTCCTGTGTGCTTTGTCCCAGCTCAGACTGGGGGCTGCCACAAAAATGGAAGGCACGCGATTAAAAAAATAACCGGAGCTGGTGGAAAATTTTCCAGCACAGCATATTTTTCTGATGGAAAGTGGCACTTAGTCCAAGCCAAAACCATCCACTGGAACGTGCTGATTTTGGCAAAATTCGATTAAAAACAGAAAAAAAGCCTTTTGATAAGTTTGAAATGGTTTTTCCTTGCGGACTCTCATTTCTTTTAAATGGATTTATGGTAAAACACCAACCAAGACTGCAGCCAGGATGGGATGCTTTGGTTGCCATGGAATGGGGACATTTTGGATGAAGCCAGGCCAAAGCTTTCTTTCGAAATCTCCTTTGTGTGGAAGTTTTCAAATGACAGCCTCAAAGCAGAAGGAGAACTCCCTCTGAAACGCCCAACATCCCCACTCTGGCAGCCGCTCTGCGTTAGTCATCCCCACAGCCGACCTTTCCAGCAGCTCTCACCCCCAACCACAAATCACCTCCCTGTGACTCTCCCCACCTTCACTTTCCACAGCCCACTCCGGGCTCTGATCCATCTGGATTTGTTCTCCTCTGGGTCTCATCCCACCCCGTCCCTGAGTTAGGAGTTTTCTGGGGGTTTGGGCTGGCCCTCCGAGCTGTGTGGGACCCACAGCACCTCTCCCTCCGGATTCCCTGTCTATTCCTCCTTCCTGACAGACGGATTTGCTCCCACCCTGCACCTGCCTGGTGTGCCCACCTCCTCCTCCTCCGTCTGCTGCTTGTGCCTTTGCACTCTCTAACAACTCCAGGGGAGGCTGGTTGAGAGAACTCCTGTTCTTCTCTGATTTGGGGGCAAAAAAGAGGGAGAGAGAGAGACAGAGAGAGAGGACACAAACCAGACTATTACATTTTTTAGCAGACATGACAATATGGACACACTTCCTGTAGAACATGGTGCTTATTTTAAGACAAACTTTACCCCAAAAATGTCAGCCAGCTCCTCTGGTGGGAGGAAGAATGAAGGAATTAAAGGGTCCTCCAGGTTTCCAGCAGAACTTTTATCTTGGAAAAGCTGGGAATGCCTGAGCACCTTCCCCAGCACAGCACCCTGCTTGCCTGCTGCCTCCCCCGAGGGCTGGAGTGAGGATGGATGCTCCAAAATGCCACATTTCCCACAGAAACAGCCCTGTCCTCCACCAGGGCAGTGCCTAGGATGGGGGAAACGGCTCTGGAGACAAAGCACGGGAGGCAGGAGCAGGGAGGCCTGGAGGGGAGATGGGGTGGGCTGTGCCCAGAGAGGCTCTGGACTCCCCATCCCTGGAAGTGTCCGAGACCAGGCTGGATGGGACTCAGGGGAAGCAGTCCCTGCCCGTGGCAGGGTGTGGAATTAAATGGTTTTCAAGGTCCCTTCCAACCCAAATTCTGTAATTCCATGCCTTGACCTCCCATGCCAGGAGCACCACCCAGGCGAGGAGGAACTGTGCAGAAAGAATCCCTGGGAGACAAGAGCTCCTCCCTGTGCTCCTGGTGCTCCACAGAAGGATGGGAGCAGCCTGGCCATGGCTCCCCTGGGTGCTCCACCACCTCTGCACGTGGCAGTTGGGCTTGGGTGGCTCACAGGCTGCACAGTGCCACTTGTCTGAGCTAAGAACTGCTCAGAACCATCTCTACTTGTTGCTTAGGGACAGAGTGACAGAGAGAACACAGCTGGATGCTTGGCTACCTCAGGAGATGGATGGAGGGATATAAATAGCTGATGGCAAGAGGAAAGAGGACAAAAAGTCCCATTTCCAGTTTGGTAAAAAACTGACCAGAATAGTAGTGGAGGAAGACTTCCAGAAATAACCACGTGGGTATTAAATTAATGGAAAATGAATTAAAAGAAAAGAGAAGACAGGGGAAAGAGACTAAAAGGAGCTTCTGAACTTGTTTGAACAGTAATGGTCCCCTCCTGGAAAAAGAGTTAATGTCACCTGGGTCCCACAAACCCTTACTGGAGGTAACTTTGGAGTGACAAGCAGGAAGATAAACATGTAGATAAATGTCATTAACCCCTGTTAGTGCAGGGCTTAGAGAGTTCAAAGGCTCAATCTGCAGTGAAGGGTGGAGGTCTCAGGGACTGTGTCTGGCAGCAGAGATTTGTCTGTAAAAACTCTGAGAGGAGGCAATTAAATAAACCAAAGCTTTCTTCCAGGCTTGAGAACCTCCTGTTTCTGATGCTGTCACAACACCAGGTCTGTGACAGATTCAGAAGTGTGGGGAGAGGAGACCAGTCCAAGAGTGCCAAGGTGGGTTCTGCATCTGAGATCGCCCTGTGCCCTGACCCAGGGAGACACAGGGATGGAGCAAACGGAGCCCAGAGGAGGAGAAGGATGTGCCCCAAAGGGAAAGGAAGAGCCCTCATTGAGGGGAGGGACACACCTTCCTCAGGAGAGATCCCATCAGAGAGAAACAACAGCCCTGGAAAGGAAAATGACAGGCTGTGCTCAGGGTGAGCTGAGAGGGAGCCCAGTGTGATCCCAGCCCTGTGGGCTATCCAGACTCAGCAAACACCCAGAAAAGGACCGGGATGTTTTGCTGTGGATGTCCCCAAGTGAAGCACTCAGACAGGGAAGCAACACAAAGCCCAAGAGGAAGAGGAAGTTTACGGCTGTCCTCAGAAAAGTCAGCGTGGCCTTTCCTCTCAGAGCTTCCACATCCCTTGGGAAAGCACAACAACTCATCTGCAAGTCTGCACAGAGCCCTTTGGGAGTTGGAACCTCGGGCCTGACAACTCCGTGGCAAAGTGTGAATCCAAAGTAATTGCACTGTTTGCTCTGGGAATACTCCAGATACGCTCGGCATAACAGAGAACCACTCAGGATTCTCTCATTGTAGGATCTACAAACCCCCTGTTCTTTCACATCCCTAGGACTTGGTTTTTTCTCTTCTCCCATGCCTTCTTTCTTTCCACCGCCGTGGTTTTAGAAAAAGCCATTTGAGTTTCTGCCTTCACTCGCTCCCTGAGTAATGAAATCTTTTTATCCTCCAAACCTGCCTTGCAGAGAGGGGTTCTCTGGAGCAGACAGTGAGGGGAGGGTCCCTTGGGCATAAAGACAAACGATCTGCAGGCAGCTGTTGGGGCTGCAGGGTTAAACCATTTTAATTACCTGCGAGCAGAGCACCAGCCAAAGAAGGGCCAATGTGTAAAGCAAGGCCTGCTGTCCCAGCAGGGCTGGGATGTCTCACCAGGCTCCTGCTGATCCTCTCTTAGATTAAATTCTTCGGTGAGAGCTGCCCTACAGTTTTATGGCACTGGGGGTAACTGGCCTGCACCCATGTTTGGGCTGGGGCAATGCTGGCGATCCCAGAGCTGTGCAACTGCAGAGCTCCCACCTGGATGACAACACTGTGAAATCCAGGGAACTTCAGCAAGGTTTGAGGGTGTTGCTTTCCCATTCCCAACACTGCAGAGAGGCAGATCCCTGGTCTTTATCTGTCCCCATCGTCCCAGGCCCTACCCAGCTCCCAGCAATTCCCCGTGGTCCCCTCATATCCCTACATCTTCCTCCCATGCCCACAGCAAACCCAAGGGAAGGAAAATGGTGTTTGGGTGTGTTTCTATGTGGGCAGAGGGAAGGGAAGGAACAGATCTCTCCCAGGGGGCTCAGATGGGACTCAGGGCTGGGCAGCAGCTCTTCCCAACACAGGGACAGCCATTTGGGTCACTCTGGCTTTGTGTGAAGGCATCTGAGGCTGCAGCAGGGCTCCTTCTCACCAGGAATTTGGCAAACTGTGCCATCAAAAACTGCACGTGCCTAACTCCCCTCTGCCCCCTTCCCAAGCACTTCACAGGGCAGTTCAAGCTGATCCAGGGATTCCAGTCCCCTCCCCACTGTCAATGGCTCTGCTGCTCAAACCTTCTTGGTTCTCTGCCTCCATCCCATCTCCCTCCGTGCCTGCAGGTACTGGGAGAGCCACAGCTTGGTCCCACGGGGCTCAAGGTCCCCACTCCTCCCGTTTCCCCGGCCCTGGCACACGGGAAGCCACACCCTGACCTCTTCCAGCCGTGACTTGCTTTCCCAAACTGGGCCGGTTTTGGGCAGGACGTGCCGGGGCCTGCCGCCTCCTCCCCGAGCCTTTGAAGGCGGCCACGTAGGCAGCTGCACCCCGCAGCACCCAGCCCGCAGACTTTCGTGTGGAAAAGCCACAAACCCATGAGTCACCCGGCCCCAGCCTGCCAACGCTCCTGTTCCCCCTCTCGGTGGGACAGACAGGCCCAGGACAGCAGGACTCCCTTCCCAAGAACTCCTGGGAAGGCAGCATTCTGTGCCAGGTTTGGGAGCAGGATTTGGGACCTCAGGAAGGGAGAAGGGGAGGCCTTTGTGCAGCCTGCTGTAGGAAGGGGGAAGGGGACAAGGGACAGGGATTCCTGGTGCCACAGCGGATGAGCAGAGCAGAGGCTCCCTGCAGGGTGAGCCCCGAGTCAGGGATGTCTGGGGTTCTTCAGCCTGAGCAATGGAATCTGCCTGGTTGGGGGATTCTCCCTGCTCAGCACTGACCCGTTTCACCTTTCCCAGAGACCCTCTCTGCCCCTCACACCCATTTCCATCCCATTTATCCACTCTCCTGCCCCCCAAGGAGGGTTGGGGGTGAGCTGGGTGTGGAAGGAGCCACCTGACCAGCAGGGCAGGCAGCAGGGCGTGTGCACAGGGAACATTTCGGGCCAGAGGAAACACGTGCTGTGTTCCAAGCACACACGGCCGCTTCCAGGGCCGGGAACAAAACTCCTGGATTTCCGCAGCCCCGGCTCCGAATCCCCCACCAAGGCCATTTTCTCAGCCAAAGGGACAATGGAGAGCTGACATAAACAATCCTGTGGGATCAGCACATGGACACCCAGCCTGCCCCTCAGCCGAGCTGAGGCCAGCAAGACACAATGTGTAATTAGGTTAATGAGCTAAGCACGGGTTTTAATTGGGATTCCCTGATTTACTGGTCTATCTCCTCCTTTTGTTTTACTGTCGGTGCAGGTTCCTAAAGGCTGCCCTTGCTAAAGGCCCTGATATCAGAAAGGTCTTACGGATCTTTAATTGTATTTAATCATCAAGGTAATTAATGATCCTTGAGCAGAATGGAGATTGCATCTAGAGTAGTTCCAGTCCTGCCCTTCAGCATCTGTTGTGTCTGGGCACAGGAATTCTGCAGGCACGCAGGAGAGGGGTTCACACAGAGAGAGACAAAAGGTTGGAAGAGAGAGGAAAGCAGTGGGGAGAGAAGGGATTGGGGGGAAAAGCACATTTAAAATGGAGAAGGAGCTGAGCAGAAGAGAGGGAAGCCTGGAAAGGGAGTCAACGCCAGTCCTTCTCCTCACAGAGAGGAGCCATTTAATCCCAGAGCCTGGGGTGCTGGCTCAGGGGGATGGCTGGTGTTCCCCGTGGCTCCAAACTGGACAGCCTTGACCAGCACTCAGCGCTCAGGCTGCTCCCACCAGACAACCACCTACTCCTGCTGTTCCCCTTTTCCACTCCTTGCTGCCCTCTGGCACCGTTTCACACCCCTTTTTTCTCAGCAAGACATTCCCAAAGTTCAAAACCTTGAGCTGGAACACGGGAGAGGGGCAGCAAGTCCCAGCACGTCCCCTCTCTCCCAGGCCACAAACCCTGCACCTCCCAGCCCTGCTCCCAACCCCTCCGCTTCTCCCAGAGCACAAACAAAGCCTGTCCGACCAGAAACGGGGCTGCCTGCTCCGACTTGCCCCAGAAAGGCAGATTTAGTGAGAAATGTCACAGGCAAAGCAGCAGGGACATGGAATGGGTCCCTGTTGCTCGGGATGGATCAGAGCAGGGCTGTCCTGAACGTGAGCAGGGGGCTGCAGGGGGCTGTGCTGGCTTGGTGAGGAATGTCCCCATCCCCAGTGACAAGGGATGGCTCAGTGCAGGAAAAGCACTGCCCTCCCCTCCTCCAGCCCCAGCAAGGACAGTTGCACATGTTGCATGTGGAGCAGTGCAGCCTGGAAGTGAGGTGATATTTGGGACTGCAGGAGTCCTCCCCAAAGGACAAATCCAGCTGCCACAGCAGATCCACCCTTCCCATTCCCATTCTGGCGGGCTGTCTGTGCGAGGGCACAAGCGAAAGGTTCTGTTGTGGTGCTGGAACGAGCCTGCTTTTATTCTGCCATCGTAAATTGAGCCCCAGCGTGGCTGCAGATTGGACCCAGATAAGCTCTGTGAGCTGCGACTTGCACAGAGGAGCTGCTGGGTTGGGCCTGCATTTCCAGCTGCCCATAAACTGAGCTCCTCGAGCTTGGGGCAGCCTGGAGTCAGGGTTAAGGGTTGGGGGCAAAGTTCCCCTCCAGACAGTGAAAGCCCAGTTTTTCCTGGAGACCTGGGTCTCTGTTGCCATGAGAAAAGCACTGCACAGAGCCAGGCCTGGCTGGGAATCTGCCCCTTCCCACTCTGGAACAAGCTGCCTTCCCAGGCAGGTTTCGGCTTGCTTGGGCCGTCAGCTTGGCGGATCTCATTTCTCCTGTTTTCTTCTCCTTTATTGCCTCCCTATCTGCCCCAAGGCTTGAGAAAGGGCTGCCTCCTCCTTCAGAGCATTAGCAGCCCTGACAATTTTCCCCACTTGGAATATTTCATGCACAGGCCCTTCTTTCTCCCACGCTCCCTCCCCATCCACCTTCCCTGTCCCACATCTGGCCGTGGCTCCTGTGGCAGCTCCAGGGGCTGGCATTCAGGGGGTGTCCCTGCTCCCTGGGCTCCATCCCTCCAGCCACAGCACAAGGGAGCAAATGGGAACACAAGATGGGAGATACTGAGTGCCAGGAGCTGCAGAGGAAGGAGTGACACCCAAAAACGGGGGACACGGAGCGGGCCAGCACACAGGGAACAGGAGGGGAGGAAGTCACAGGCCTGCCCACAGGGATGGGCCTTGAAAAGAGGCACTGCAGTGAGGAATAAAGGGCTGGAAATTGGGAAAGCCTGGCTGGGTTTTGTTGTGCTCCCACAAAACCCTGCTGCTGGCAGAGCAGGGTCCAGCCTCTCTCCTAAGGCTGATCCCCACAGCCCCCGATGCTGGGAATGGCTGAGCTGATTGCAACAGCATGGGAGATCCGCATCAAGCCTCTCCTCCCTCCCAGCACACCAGACCAGGCCTGATTGTGTCATTTATTCCCCCATAAACAAAGCAGCCAAAGGAGAAACCCAGCCCAGAAACGAGAAACCTTCCTGGAGCTCAGCGTGGAGCAGCTGGGCCAGGCAGGAGGAGCAGAGCAGGGACGGGGCTCCCAGCCCTGACCTGGTTTGTGCTGGAGCTGCCTTGGGCTGGAGGCACAGAGACGTCATCAGCACCAAGTGATCGGGTGGCCAAGACCCCTGGTGGGTCCACCCTACCCCACAGGACCCCCAGAAAAGCACCCACAGCTCTGGAGGAGAACACAGCCAGCCCTCGTGGTGCTTCAGGGCAGGAGCTGAGCCTGGCTTGCCACAGCAGGGAGGAGCTGCCCCTTCCAGGCACGTTCCCTGCTGTCCATTCTTCCCTGCTGCCAGTTCCAAGCGCTGTCCCTGGGCCGAAAGGCAGGCCCGAGGTGCAAAGCCAGAACCTGCAGCAGTGGGGCTCAAATCCTGCTGGGGGTTGTGTTATATCCCACCAGGGAGCGGCTTCCAACAGCTCACACCATCCTGTGGGGATGCAGGGCCCAGGATTCCTGTGGGGACGCAGGATCCAGGATTCCTGCAGATCCCTCCCAGCTGGGGATATTCTGTGATTCCCTGACAGCTGTGCAGCGTGGCTGGGTCAGCTGGGATGGCACAGAGGCACGGAAAGCTGTCCCGTTGTGCCCAGGCCGCTGTGCCCTGCAGTGGAGGAGATGCTGGGCTGTGTCAGCACCACAGAGCCGGGACACCCTGAGGAGCAGGGCAGCAGCAGGGGCTGGGCTCCCCTCATTGAAAACCTCTCCCTGTGCCCCAGCTCAGAGCCCCAGCGCCCCTCCAGCGGCTTGGGGAGCTCCCCCTCGGCCAGGGCTGCCCCGAGGGGAGCCCGGGGCTCTGCCTGGAGCTGCCCAGGCTGGCTGTGGTGCCTGTCCCGGGCTGGCGTGTGAGGGAGGCAGCCTGTGAGGAGCTGCATGCAGCAGGGCGATTCCCCTCGCGTGTCAAGGGCAGCCAGCAAAGCACTGCCTCCCGCTCTGAGTCTCAGCTCTGCCTTCCCAGGAGGAAGGGAACAGCGGCAGGCTCAGAGACGTGCACGCAGCCACCTGACTCAGCTTCCCGTGGCTTTTCCCCGTCTCCCACCCTCGGCAGCACCCCTGGCTCTGCCTTTCTGGCACCTCTGCACACAACAGCATCGCTCTGCCGTGCCAGCAGGAGCAGCCTGACAAATTCACAGCAGCCGAACTCGGCGTGCAGGGAGCCAGGGGAGTGGGGAAGGGGGGCTCATGTGGCCCTGTCACACTGCAGAAACATTTCCCTGTCACCCCTGCCTCGAAAGCTCAGCACTGCACAAACATGAATGCAGACACATCCAGCGACTGCAAGCACCACAGCAGGAGTTTTTAGCCACAAAACAGCAAAAAGCCCCCACTGTCCTCGCCTGACACTGCCAGACGAGGAACGATCAGGCCCAAGCACGCACAGAGTTTGTTTGAAAACTCCTCTTGATCCACTGCCTTTGTTTTTTGACAGAGGTGGAAACAGAGCAGGAGATCTTGAGGGATGCAGAGAAGTCACTGGCTGAACCCAGAGCCTATGAAACCTCGCCAAGTCACTGAGAAACCTCTGAACCACTGCTCAAATAGATTTTAAATGGAGTCCCAGGCCTTCCTGTGCTGAGGGTGATGAAGAATAAAATGAACTGAGAGCTTTTCAACGCACACATAGAGGACAAATGGCTTTTTCATTGATAATGTCAGGAGCTGGAGCCAGGGGATTCATCAGCAAGTTCTGGCATCTCTCAGGACTGCAGGATTCTGCCCATGCTTGTGTTAAATGACACATTAACGGGAGCAGGAGTGCAAGAGGAGTGCAAGGACTCACAGCAGCTCCAAGAGCCACAGAAGCTGCTGCCAGAATTCAGCTTGCAGAGTCCACCTATGGAGTGCGACTCCTGCAGTGCAGACAGCAGCTCCCAGCCAGGCCATTTGGCTTGGATCGTCCTCTGCAACGCCACAGCTGCTGTCCCAGAGGAATTCTGGGCTGGGAATCACCCGCAGCGAGCACAGGAGGTGATGGTTCAGCTGCAGTCCAGTCATGCCTGCCCTGCCTCACCCCCAGCTTTGGGAGGCTGGCATGCCCTTGTGCCCCGTCCGCCCTGGCCGTGTGTTCTGCTCTTCATTCCCCTCAGGAAGCTCTTCCCAGCCTTGCTGTCACAGTTCTGTGGCTCTTGGGACCGTGGGGGAACCCAGGCAAGGAGGTGAATCTTGGAGAGACAGTAATTACTTCTGTCAGATTAATAAATTAATAAACCTCCCGTTTATTCTCCAGATTTAATTTCCAATCCTTGCGTTTTCTCTTCCTGTCATGCAAACACACCGTGAAAAAATATGGGAAGGGACAAGAGGAGCGGGAAAGGGGAGAAGGAGGCTCCAAGAAAGGGCCACCTTCCCCACTGTGAAGCTGTTTAGCATCTCCAAGCCACTGGAACAGCTCCTAAAGTTGCAGAAAGGTGAGAGGAGGAGGAGAAACTCTGCCTGCCCAACAAGCAGCCCCCCTTGATGGAAAAACCCAGCTCACAGTGGAGACATCCTCATCTTGGCTGGCTGGCTGCACTCACTGCAGAGTCAGTGAAGAGAAATTCCTAATTCAGGCACTGTGCACAAGGAATCTACCTTGGGCTGGATAAATCTGAGCCTGGCAGTGCCTGTTTATTTCCTTGGCCACGAGGGAGCCGGGAGGATCGGCTCCATATCCCCCTTTGGTGTCAAAGCAGGGCCTTGCAGGGAACCCTCAGTGAAACCCAGCCTTCCTCACCGACCTGGACAAGAGGGAGAGCTCTGCTCATCCACAGACTTCCCCAACCACTGCTAAAAACTCTCGTTCAGGAGACCTCTGCCTCTCAAGGAGCTGCTGCACTGGAGAACCCCTTTCAGGAGAGCCTTTTCTCCTCAGAAATGACTTCTGAAGTGCCGCTCTCTTTACAGGGTCTTAACCAGGCCAGCCACAAGGGGAACATCAGCTGAACCCGTCTCCTCCTGCCTGGCACCGCCGCTTCTTGCCCGAATTTCTGAGCAGAGCACTCATCCTTCCCCTTCTCCCTCTGCGAACTCCCCCTCTGTGAAAAGCGACACCGGCTGCGGGTCACATTTCGGACTCATGGCTTAAAGATGATGCCTTTCGGCCCGATGCTCAGTCCAGCCTTGGTAAAACGATGCTTGGTCCCACCCCCTCCTGCCCTCCCGGACCAGTCTGAGGCAGCGGCAGCGGAAAACCAGACGGGTTTGTTGCAGGGGAGGAGGCACTGCAAGGACCTGCCCCCGTTCCCCAGCTCAGCAGAGCTCAGGCGGAGCATCCATGTAGAAATAATAGGAAGGGGAGGAAAATTAGGATCCTACTGTGGGCCATCAGGTCTTTTCCATTCCTTTCCCAGCCATCCATCCCTGGATGACCCTGGATTCCCTGCCTTGCTTGCAATTTCTTGCTGGCAAACGCACAGGCAGGAGGATGAGAGGCTTCTTGCCAAAAAATAGGTGGTCAGAGCAGGAATAAGAGCAGGGACATTAGTGAAGCCACAAGAATCAACCTCTCCTGCTCAAAGCATTCCTCTCCCGTGCATCCCAGCCAGCAGGGGCCTCACCTGTGCAGGTGCAGGGCTAAGCCAGCGCTTTTCCTTGTTATTTTGGGGAAGAAGAAGGAAAATCCCCCAAGGATGGCGGCAACCCATGGCCATATTCCGGGCACAGAAGGTAAAAAAAAAACCCAAAAAACCCAGAACAAAAGGCAGCAGCGGCTCCCTGCCCCCTCCCTGCAGATGTCCGCTGGCTGCTGCCTAATCCGCGCGGGCAGCCAGGCAGCGGTGTCACCCCGCGGGGGGACAGCCCTGTCCCCTCCCCAGCGCCCCGCACCGAGGGGGGGTCAGCGGGGCCGAGGGCGGCTCATCCCCGCTCCGCCGAGAGCAGGAACAAAGCGCCGGGGCCGCGAATTCAGCGCAACCAACAGCATTTCCATGCTAATGAGCGCTCCCGGTTCCATCCTGCCGCCCGTGGCAAATTGGAGCGAAAATCCAGGCTTGAGAGGATGCAACTTTTATGTCCGATGAGCGTCGCTGGGCTCCAACACCAATCCTCTCCCTCGGTTTATTTTTAATTGACTCCTACTAAGCCGGAGTGCATTTTCATCCGTTCCAAATGGAGCAGCTGTTGAAACTGAAAATCAGCAGCAGAAAGTGCGGACGTTTCTATTTTGTGGTGTTCGCTCCTCAGCGCTCCGTTTCCAAACCTCAGCAGCCTGCCCAGAACAAAGGCTGCCGTGGTGCAGAGCATTAACCCCATCCTGAAACCTCACAATCCCCGTCCTTGCATCCTCACATTCCACCCTGAAACCCTCACATTCCACCCTGAAACCCTCACATTCCACCCTGAAACCCCTGCGTTCTCATCCTGCATCCCTCGAGTCCCCATCCCGCACTCCTGACATCCTCATCCTGTACCCCTCACATCCTCATCCTGTACCCCTCACATTCCCACCCTGTACCCCTCACATCCCTATCCTGCAACCTCTATATCCCCAAAATGCAATCCCTGCACCCCAGTCCTGCATCCCTCACCTCCCTATCCTGCATTTCTCATGTCCCCATCCTGCACCACTCACATCCCATCCTGCATCCCTCATATCCCCATTTTGCAAAATCTGCATCCCTGTCCTGCATCCCTCATATCCCCATCCTTCATTCCTCACATCCCCATCCCGCATCCCTCACATCCCCATCCTTCAACACCTCACATCCCCATCCTTCAACCCCTGCACCCCCATCCTGCTCCTCTTCCATCCTCATCCCTCCAAACCTGCCCCCCAACCCATATCCTTCACATCCCCATCCTCCAGTGCCAGATCTCTGGGTTATTATCCCTCCCTGGATCCTGCACCGAGTGCCACCAGCACGGTGACAACGTTCAGCGCCAGGTGAGCCTGGCAAAGCTCTGTCCCCCAGGCAGGGAGTGCTTTAATCCACAGGGTCTGTGCCCTGTGCACCACTGACCAGCACACAAACCCCAGCACCTCAGAAACCAGCCCTGACAAGGCTCTGGCCCCTGGAGTGGACAGCTGGACTCCAGGAGCTCATCCCGAGGCTGGGATTTAGCAGGCAGGATGTTGGGATTGCCAGGCATCAGAGCTGACAAGCTGGGGCTCGGTCCTGCTCACAAATAAGCCGTGCCCTCCTCCACAAGGCAAACACCAGCTGGCCAGGCCGTGGCCATCCCGCTGCTGAGTCCCAAGGGACACTAATCCAGAGAGCTGGCACTGCAGGATACCCTGGAGAACCCGGGGATTGCCAAATCCCTGCACCAAGCCGGAGTCAACACGGAAATGCTGCAAATGGGAGCACCTGGGGTGCAGCCTGGAGCTGGGACGGGATCCCTCGAGCAGGGCTTGAGCTGTGGCTGGCTCTGAGGACACTCAGAATTCACTCCCTGCAAAGAGGGGGCACAGCCAGTTCCGAGGGGTGTGTGCCAGTGTTCTTCCAGGTAGCCTGGCCATGGGGCCCAGCTGCAGGTGCCTGCTGGAAAGGTTTCTGTACGTGGCAGGAATCGCTAATGGGGGAATAACAGCTCAACCTCCCTCCCTCAGGAGTTTGCAACAGGGTTTCTACACGAGCCTGGATCCCTAATCCCAACAAATCCAGAGGGAAGTTAGACCATGGTGCAGGAAGGAGATCCCCACCTCCTTGTCTTCCTTGGAGAGCAGAATCCAAACCCCAAGAAGGAGCAGGAGGAGGGGGAGTGGATGCAGGTAACACTTTGCTGGCACATGTCAGCAGGGCTTCCTCTGTAAATAATATTTCACACCAGGGGCATGCCGAGTGCCAGTCAGCTCAGGGGCTTTGGCATTTATTAGGTTTGCTGGGAGCTGAGGTGTTCAGAAAATCTGTCACTGACCAGTGTGCTCCAGTCTTAAAATAATTGATTAATTAAAGGCTGACCCTGAGCTCTTTTTTTGAAGGTCTGTCTCTAGCTCTAAACCCCGAAAAAGCCATTTTTATCTTTTGCCAACCAAACAAATCCAGCTTCAGACCTCTGATTAAATATTAACAACTTTGCACAGACCACAAGCAAGCTCCACAGCTATTTATTGCTCCGAAGGCAGCTGCAGCAAGAAACACAGAACAAAACAAACAAAAACCAGCCAGGAACAAACGGTGTCATCCACATCAACAAGTTCCCCTTGTGTGCTTCAGTCAGCTCGGAGCCAGGGGGCATTTCACGCACGTTTCACTGGGCTCAGAGCTCGGGGACCTGCTGCTGTTGGAGCTCTCCCAATCTCAAACGCCTCCCAGCACCCTTTTCTGAGTGTTCCAGCCCCATCCCTGCGCTGGTGACATCAGTGGTCCTCGCTTTGGATCTCACTGCAAAACCCCTGTGCTGCCTGAAGAGCTGGGTGGGGGTGAGCTGGTGACTGGCTGGATTTATCACCCTTTCACCCCCAGCTTGGGGCTGGGCAGAGGCCTGGCAGTGACATTTAGGGACACAGATGAGATGAGGGTGTGCAGGAGGCACAGGGTCAATGTTTGTCCCTGTGCAGTCACAGCCAGGGCCGAGTGCGGGACACCACAGGAACCAAGGTCAGAACAACGTCCCCAAAGTGCCCACGTGACCCCCCCTTTGCACACCCAATCCATGAAGGCTTTTCCCCAGGATCATTCGACCCCCTGGAGCAACAGGACAAAAGGGGATTGTTCCCCCATCTTACTCCTGATCATTACTGGGAATAAAAAAGGAGCTGTGCCTCTGTTTGGGCACTGAGCCAGGCTGGGATCCCCCTCCCCACCTGATCTCCCAGGCACGGGCTCGGGTTTCTGAGGCACAGGATCAAATATCCCATCACTCAGGGTGAGATATTATCCCCTATTACCAATTCCATGCAAACAGCTCTCGTCTCCCCAGGATTAAAAGCCAATTAAAGAACCTTGCTTTTCAAGGGGACAGGAAACTGAGAAGGAGGGGTTTTTGTGGGGTTTTTGTTGGTGTCTGGCAGGTAGGAAATATCCCCCATGGGGATTATCGACGAGTTCTTTTCAAATCACATTGATTTTGCTCAGAACCATCTGGGACTCGTGTCTCCAGAGGAAAAAGAGAAACACAGAGAGGACAACAACAAAATCCCCACAAGCCGTGTCCTAAAAAGGAAAAAGAAAGGAATTTTATTTGCAGGAGGATCAATGGTGTTTGCTGAAGTCAGCAATTGGTGTTTTGGGTTTCAAAGCTTTCTCAGGGCAAGGGAGCCTTACTCTCAAGGTGAAGAGCAAGCTCATAAATCTGGGAGAAGCTTCAAGCCCGGAACCTGCTGATTCCCCACTGCAGGGAGGGCAGAGCCAGCAGGAAAAGGGCATTTGCTCTGCAAACAAGGAGCAGGATGAGCGCTTGTAAATCGCTGGTCACACGGGAACAGGTGACATTCAGCTCTGCCGCACTCAGGTCTGGGATCAAGGGCAGCACAAAGGTGACTTTAAGCCAGGTGAGCACCTGGTTCCTCCTCTCAGCTCCCAGCAGCACAAGCCTCAGGTCTGAGGCTGGCAAAACAAGGCTTGACCCTGGCCTCAAAGCCTCAAATAATGGAATGGGTTGGAAGGGAACTTAAAGGTCAACTTCCCTCTCCCCTGCCATGGACAGGGACAACTTCCAGGCTGCTCCAAGCCCTATCCAACCTGAAATGCCTCCCATTGCCTCCTGCCCTGGGAGCAGACGTGTCCAGAGACGTGTCCAGGGCAGGGGGAAAGCCAGAGATGGGAAAATCTCCAGCTGGGACTGCAGCCAGCACAGCCAGACTGCACCAGGAAAGTGCACAGACAGAACCCACCCCATCGATCCCGCTACCCCGGCTTTGGGAGGAACAAACAAAAAGCCTCATCATCAAAACCCCCAGACTGCCTCTGCAGCTTCAAGAGGAGCCCTGGGTTCGGGATCACAGGATGGTCAGGGCTGGAAAAGCCCTCCAAGATCATCGAGCCCAGTCTTTGACCCAACACCCCGTTATCACTAAAGCACAGAGCTTCCCCCAGCCTGCTCTTGTGGCCTTCCCTGCCTCTCCCAGCCCCAGTCCCACCAGTTTGGAACCAGCTCCTGCCAGCCCTGCCACTGAGCAGCCCTCTGGTGCCAGGGGAAGGGGGAGCAGGGGCGCTGAGCTCTTGCCAGCGGGTGTTTAGCACACTCACCCCCCTGAGCAGGCAGGTAGGTGACCTCCCAAGGTCCCCTGCAACCTGAATTATCTTCTGTTTCTATCAGGATGCTAAACCAGCACAAAAACATGTCTGTCTTTCTGTCAATCTGTCACTTCACGTTCGCTTCACTTTCGTCTGTCAAACATTAGCCCAGATCTCACTGTCAACAAGCAGATATTTACTTGTTGTTTCCTCATCTGTTTGCTTTTTTTTCCAGGCCATTTCCACTTGAGATACACCCAGGCAGACAGAGCCATACGCACACAAATAGCAGGGCACCATTTTCACCAGGATCACTCTGTTCCAGGCTTTTTTTTCCTGGAAAGACTGGGAGTAACTCGCTCTGACAAGTGACTCTTTGCATTAAAACCAAGCTGCCAGGCTCCTCTTGGGCACACACCTGGGCAAGGTGAAGGGGTTTGGGCTGGGCAGAGACGATCTTTATAAGGTCCTTCCGTCCCAAACCAGTCTGGGATTCCATGGGAATGGCTCCTTGGCTGGGGGAGAGGCAGAGCCCCCTGTAAGAGTGTCCTCGCTGCCTGTGGCCATGCTGGGGGGGCAGGAGAGCTCCCAAACCTCATCTGAACAGCTCCAGACCCCACCTGCACAGCTCCAGACCTCACCTGAACAGCCTAAACCCTCACCTGGCTGCTGCCACACACCTGGATGGGAGACCCAGCCTGGAGGGGAAGGGAAAGGCAGAGAGCAGGAGGAGCCTGGGGACAGCACAGCCCCGAGGGGGGACACGGGGAGGAGCCAGCAGGATCCCCTCCCTCTCCCCTTCATTTCCGCCCAGGATAAAAATAAAGGAAGACTTTTCCTGCCTGGATTTTTTTCCTGGGCCCGTCTCAAGCCACCCTGTCGCCACGGCAACGGGCTGAAGGAACAGATGGGCCTGGCAGCCAAATCCCCTTCGAGGCGAATGCTCGGGGCCACAGGCCTGGGGGACAGCGAGGTCACCCCTGGCACCCCTTCCTTTGCCCTGTGGCCGTGGTGGCACCTCGGGGTGGCTCTGGAGGAAGAAGGGACCTGGGTGCTCCCCTCCCAAGGGGCCTGAACGCTCTGAGATCCACCTGGGCTCGCCTGGCTGTGGGAAAATCCACCTTTTCTCAGACATCTGGAGCATCTCCCTGCCCGCCTCCAGCAAACCTCACCCCTCAACCAGGGCATTGCACAACAGGACGGGCACAGGGGACAGAATTCCCATCCCTGGAGTGGGTGGGCACAGGGCTCAGCTGTCCCAGCCTCGCCAGCGTTCCCAGACGGATTCACCCGAGACTGGGCTGAGGAGTGGGGTGGGTGAAGATAAAAATCAGCCACTAATCTCCCTGTGGATTAAGCGTCCACGTGGGGCTGTGGTGTGGGGCTTTGGAGCAGGCAAACAACAGCTGAGCCCTCCTGGAGATCCCACAGCTCCTCTGGAATATCCGAGAGGAGCAGCCAGGCCTGTTCTGGGCAGACAGAGGGAAGAGGGTGTTCTTTCACCTCATCTTTCACCTCATCTTTCACCTCCTCTTTCCTCACCGTGTTTGCAGAGGGAGCTGCAAACCTGATGCAGCTTGCTGTGCTCAGCCCCAGAGCTGGCTCCCTTTTCGGGGGAAAACAGCAAGTGTGAAGCTACACTTCAAAGCCTCCCAAGCTGTCTGGGCCTGCAAAGGTGAGGGACTCTCTGTGGGGAAACGCAGGCTGACGGCATCAAGAAACTGCTGCAAGAATAGGAAAAATGAAGAGAAATGGCTGCTCCTTTAGGAATGTCAGCACAGGCTGTCTCAGCTGCTCCAGCCCGTTTTCTCCTGAAAAACCCAAAGCAACGCTCGCTCTCCAGAGCCAGTTTTGGAGCTGTTACCACCATTATCCCAACTTCCTTCGCTCCACACGAATCCCTGAGGATCGTGGCTGAGTTCTGCAGCCCTGTCCCCGTTCCCACAGGGGCCAGACGGCTGCTTTCCTTACCCATGGAGTCCCCAGGAGGTTTCTGTGGCTGGGGAGCCCCTTTTCTCAGGGCTCAGGAGCCAGAGGAGGCTGAGGACGGGAAGCAGGGTGGGAGGTGAGGGCGCTGGGAGGCTGCAGGGAGCAGGGAGCCGAACCCCTCCTGCCTTCCCTGCCAGGCTGCTCCCTCCCCGTGGCCCTGGCACGCTCTCAGCGATGCTGGGTGCTGGCCTGGGGGCTCAGCCCGGCCCAACCGGCTCCCAGCCCACACCGTGGGAAGCTCAGGAGCCCGTCCTGCCTCTCAGGTGTGGCCCTTGGCCCGCGGGCTCCCGCCCGGAGAGCGCTCGCTGCCAGCCTGGAGAGGGAAGGGGAGCCCTGCCAGGGAGGGCGAAGCCTCCCGGGGTGGATGGCAGCACCAGCACCTCTTTGGGGGTTTCCTCTCCTTCACAGGGGGTTCCCAGGTTTATTTTTTTTTCCTGCTGGTGTCTGGAATCGCAGGGTTTCTCCCTGCAGAACAGGCTGGGTGCGGGAGCAGCCGTGCCCGCGTCCCACGCTGGGCCAGCACAGCCCAGCCTGCCCCACGCCCACCCTGCCCCCAGAGCCCACCTCTCCCCTTGCCTCTGCTCCCTTTCCCGGATCAAAGCTGCCTCCCCTCCCTGTACTGCAAACATTATTCAGCTCCCAGATAAGAAGCTCTCCAGCAGCACTTTATGAATCCCACAGGAGGCAGAAAGAAGCAGAGTGAAAGGGTTTAGTGTGGCCAGGACAGAGACAAACGTTCCACGAAACACCTTGGCAAAAGAGAGCCGTGTCTTTTTCCCAGGAAGTCTCACGGGAGGCTTGGGCAATAATTACCAATTATCGAACTTTAAACCCTCCATCTCTGTCTCTGTGTCCTGACCAGGCTTTTGTAATAACTCCCCCAGTCTGGAACACTCCCAGCCCGGGGTGCAGGGTGAGGAGGAGGAGGATGCAGACAGACTCCGTGGGCAGCTGCTGACTCTGCTGCTTCCCCGCTTCTCCACCGAGCTGGGATGTGAACCTCCCTTCCTTCCTCCAATGAATCCTGCAGCTCCTTTGGCCGCAGAATGAAACGGCTCTTTGTGGTTCTTCCCAGGGAAGTTTCTCCCAGCCTTGGAATGCCATAGACTCTTGCATATGGCTAAACCCTCATCTACCCGGGAGAGAGACTCCAGAGCTTTTCTAGCACACAGACACTTGTTCAAACCCATCTGCTGTCTGAGGCAGCCACAACCAGTGCCATGTGAGCCTCACACGTGGGACAAGTTGGGTGGCTGGGCAGGCCTGGCTTCCATCACTGCCTGGCGGAAGGGCCACGGAGTTTTGGAAGTGCTTGCTCACGCAATAAAGGGTATTTCTGTTATCTGCATCCTCTCATGGAGCAACCTGAGTGTCAGGAATCCTGCTCACAGCCATGTAGGGAGTTTTTTGGGAAAAGCAAAACTCATTGCAGGTGCCTGGAGACTCCCACTGCTGTCAGCACTCGGGACACGATGTGAACCCCTGCCGCAGTCATTCCTGGTGCACTGTCCAGCAACGAGCTGGGGTATGGGCAGGAAGGCAGCAGGGAAGTGGAGAAATGTCCAGCCCACACCTCTCACCCAGCTGCAACCCCTCTTCTGGAAACCAGAGGTGACCCAAATGCAAAACCAGCAGAGCGAGAAATCCAGAGACCTTTGACTGAAAGCAGGCAGGGAAGCCAACGGGCCACGTTCACCCAATTCCACGATGTCAGCCTCACACCCCACACCCAGAGCAGCCACAAACTGGGCCCAGTGTTGGCACTGACAGAATATTTGTGTGTGGGTCCATGCAAAAGCATTTCCTGCCTTCTAAACTCCCTGGGCAAGGAGCTGCTTCTGGAAAAAATGACCGAATAAAAGGGAGTCACCTTTCCCTGTGCTCTGCAAATGTCTCCAGCTCGGATCAGGGAGGATCAGGTGTGCAAGGCACCCTGCAGACACGGGGCAATGTGAGCAGAGCAGAGAGGGACAGCTCCCAGCAGCTCCTGACAAGGAAAGGCACACAGAGGTGAGGTGAGCTGGCCAAGGATATTCCAGGGAGCTCGTGGCAAAGCCAGGAAATGCTGCCAGCCCTTCTGAGCTCAGCCTGCCTTTGCCATCACCTCCAGGCCATTCTTTCCCTGTAAGTAAGAGCTGATTCACGCCTGGTGGGAGTCGGTGTGAGCAGCAGATATTCCCATTTCCAGTGAGGCACTGTAAGGTACTCCACGGGCACGGCAGCATTTGAAATGTCAAGAATACAAAAAAATATATGTACTTAGAGAGAATGATTTGAGCCTTTTATTTCCAAAGTGGGTTCAGAGGCAGTGAAAGGTCTCCGATCAATACCGGCAAAACTGCAAATTGGAGTCCTCCCCTTGGCCACAGAGAGGGTACAGCTGAGACAGCATCTGCACAAACAGCCTGCCCACAGCCCCTGCCAGCCCGCCTCAGCCCTGACCTTGAGGAGCTGCCTCCAAGTGGGAGAGGGAAACTCCCCCTTCCTTTGCAGCCCTGGGCTTTTGTTCCCTGGATGATTTATTTGACTTGGGTACATTCTGTCTAGGGAAGAAGCTGAGCCTTGATAAACTCACTCCACGTGAGGAGGAGCCTGCTTCATCCTGCAGGCAGAGAGAGATCCCCAGGGGGGTTTGCAGCACAGATTTTGAGGCAAACCCAGCCTAGAGCTGAAGCACCAGGCTGGCTGTGGCATTTTGGAAGGTGAGGTGCAGTTGCCTGCTCAAGTGCTCCATCCTGAACAGGCCTTTCTTGCCCTCCCCTGCCCCACGGCTGTCCCTGTGCCCCAGGGACCCCTGGAAAGGTTCTCCCCATCCCAGGTTGGATCAATACAGCTGTCAGGCTCTGGCCACGCTACCCCTGCTAATTGGAATTACAATAGGCAGACTGCAGCTTTCACTCCATCTCTCTGTCGCTTGTCATAATGTAATCAAAATCTCTCTCTCTCTCTCTCTTTATCACCGAGCGTGACGGGAGCAGAGGCAGCCACGAGACTACAGATTCCTTCAGATCTCACTGGGGCTGGGGAGCTTTGCCACAGGGATGGGGAAAGAACCCCTCACTGCCAAAACTCTCCAGCTTTGGGATAACGGGAGAGGTGGCCTGAACACCCCCAAGGGGCTGGGCAGAGCAGGGAGGCAGAAATGGGGACGTGGGGTGCTGAGGGCAGGGCGTGCAGCACCAGGGTGAGAGCAGAGGCAGTCACAGGTTGGTTGTGGAGGAGGGAAGGAGCCTCCCTCCTCTTCCTCACTGCCTCCTGCCATCCTTCTGCCTCCCCTCAGCCACAGCTTCCCTCCCGCTGCCAGAGCCAAAAGTGAGCAGGGCATCACTGGAAAAGCCACGAGGCAGCCTGGCAGGGGCACGGGGCACTGAGCAGCACTCGCAGCCGAAGCTCTGTGCTCACACAGAGCCCGGGCACGTCTCGCTCCCCCCTGCTCCGAGGGCTCGGCCAATTTACGGATCCAAGGCGATCCATCCTGGGCAAATGGCGCAGCTTCTGTGATTTGTTGGTCATTATTAAGCAGCAGTAATGCAAAGGAGGGAAGGATCAGCAGCCTGGACATACCCAGCTCCCCCAAGAGTGGCCATAAACAAAACTTAAATAATTAGAGTGCTTGGGCGGAGATGCAGCCTCTAAGTATTCTTAGGCTCACGCAAATAAAGGAAATAAATCCTTGGAAGGTGCCAGGCTGGATGGGGCAGAGGGAGGCTCATTTTCCAGATCACTTGAGAGCAGCCGTTATAAATCTCAGTGAAAGATGCACCTCCCCAGGCTGGCGATATTTTTAAACTCCGAGGGAGAGAGAGAGAGAGAGAGAGGGAGAAAACACATTTTAGTATTTACACCACAGGCGAAACGGGTATTTAAAAATCAGGGTACATTTTCCAAAGTCTGTTCCTGCCACGCCAAGAAATAAAGAATTTTCTTTCTATAGTGTGCTAGCTGGCAATATTAGCCCCAGAGAATTCACTGCTACCACCATCATTCTGTTGTGAGCTGAGAAACCAAACTCCCAGAAGGACTGGGGGAGTCAGGGGATAAAGGTTCTTTCACTGGCAAATTGCTACTCCAGCTCCCAGCTGAATCAGCAGCAAGTGCAAATCGACTCCTCGGAATCCTGAGGGGTGACTCCTGCCCTGTCCCTGCCTGCTC
Organism: Orthonyx spaldingii; assembly: GCA_013397795.1. Lineage (NCBI taxonomy): Eukaryota > Metazoa > Chordata > Aves > Passeriformes > Orthonychidae > Orthonyx > Orthonyx spaldingii. The sequence goes on along the minus strand of VZTJ01000995.1, from coordinate 116,592 downwards.
CGTGTCTGGGATGAAGTCCCAGGGGAGTGTCCCAGCCCTGGCGAGGCCACCTGAGCTCTGGAGCAGGGAATCCGTGCACTGACACGTGCAGGATCACCAGGGCAGTTTTCCTTCCTGATCCCGATCCTTCGCTGTGCTCCAGCTGCTCAGCGCTTCCTGCCCTGCACAGGTGGGCTGGGTGTTGGGTGCACATCCAGGAAATCTTGTCAAGAGCTGGCTGATCACGGTGTGAACACGGCTGCAGGTGGCAGGATGTGAGAGCTCCCAGCCTGGAGAACTCCAAGTAAGAGCTGCCAGGGCACTGCCTTTCCCTGCACCCGCTGCAGTCCTGCTCCTCATTCCCTCCCCAGGCACGGAGAACATTCCCCCTTTCACAAGCTCTGCTCTGTTCAAGCCTTTTCCCTTCCCTCCCAGCCCTCCCCAGGCCTGCTGCCATCCTCCCCCAAGGATCCCACCCAGCTCCTGTCAAAGGGATACACCAGCACACCCATCAGGCACCACAGCATCCAGCAAATCCCCAAACAAGCCTCCTCGAAAGATCAGAGCACTCCGTAATCACTCCCTGTGCGAGGAGATCCCAACAAGCCCTCCCCCACTCTCCCTGGGTTCCTGCTGAACCCGAGCACGAGGTAAATTTGGCAAAGCTCAGCCCCATCACTGGGAAAAGTCTCTCCACGAAAATCACACACAGAGAGCTCCTGGCCTCTCCTGCTCCCGTGGCAGCACCCAGATGTTGGGTGGCTGGGCTGGAGCAAAGAGATCCGAGGCTGCTCTTTCCCTCAGCACCTTGCACAGGAAAATAAACTCACCACTCCCAAGTAAAACATCCAGCACTCCATCGAGCCTAGCAGAGCCAAGAGGGGTCCTGTATCCAATGGAAACTGGCAGCTGATGTGAATTACAGCATGGCAGGGATGCTGCTATGCAACACATCCCCGATCCTCAGCGGCCAGAAACGGGCACAGCCTTGGTTCCCCCCCATATCCAGAGGTGTCCCTTCCTCCAGCACGGTCCCCAGACTCTCTGCTGCTGCAGCTGACCAGGGGAAATGCCCAGGGATGAGCAGTTTGTGCAGCTGTGTCTGCTGTGCACCACCAAATCTGCTGCTGCCTCCTGTTCCAGCCCATAAAACAACACTGCTGCTCACATTGCCTTGGCTAAGTGAGGGCACAGGCAAGAAAAAGGAGATGATCTTGTGTGTTCTTACAGCTCCTAAACTGACCTCGATTATCCATCCTTAACATTTCCTTTAGTTTGGGCACCCCCAGGCTCAGCAGGCCTGGTGGGAATAAGACTCTGGGCTTGCCTCCAAGGGGTCTCCGCTGAGTGTGTAGCCCAAGAAAAGTCAGGGAAAAGCCCATTGGATGCCTCTTCCTAAGAAAAATGTAGCCAGAGCTCGATGCAGTTAATTCTCCAGTGAAAAGCGTCCTCCTGAGTGCAGGCTTTGTGTGATGTCATTTCTAGGAGAGGAAGGGGAACCTCCGTCAGGGCCATGGGTTTGGGTGAGGGGTGAGCTGTGACTCCACAGAACTGATAACCCACAAGTGATAACTCATCTGGCACCAGCTCCGAGCTGAGCTGGCTCATGCTGGGCTGCTCAAGGACAGGGCAGGGTTCATCCCTCCCTGGCTGCTCTCCCCTGCCCTGAGTGCCAGAGTTCCTCACACAGGGCAGCAAAACCAGCCCGTGTCAAGCTGCTCCACACAGAAATCAGGAACAGTCAGTGACAGAAACCCTGACCTTTCTCCTCCCCGAATTCTCCTATTAAACTCTCCCCGGCTCTGTGACTTCTGCCCATCAGGGACCGTTTGTAACCCTTGGCTTTGGCAGGAAAATCAGCACAACAGCCTCTAATTACAGCCCTCTGCTCTTGACTCACACCAGCCTCCTGTACACATCAGCATCAGCCCCTGAGTCCACAGCCAGAACTCTGCCCCCAGACTGTCCCCTTGGGCTGTGAAAATGGGCAGTGGAAAGCTGCTCAGGGAGCATCTCCCTTGGTCCAGAGGGTGTCCTGCCAGCAATGAAACCCGGATTTGCCACGTGTGAGAAGCTCAGTGCAAGGAGCAGACACCAGGTGGAATCCAGCCTCCCCCTGGGCCTGCACTGCAGCAGCCTCACTGCCTGGAGCCTCACACAGAGCACGAGGCTGGTTCTGCTCTCAGGTGGCCTCACAGCCCCCTCCTCTCCCTCACAGACAGCCCTTTGTGCTGGGCATGGCTCTGGGAAAGCTGGATGTCAGCCCTGGCTGCGAGCTGCACGGACCCTCTGTCGCTCCTGGCCATGCCTCTGGACGCCTCTCTCCAGCACAGGGGGAGGGAGGGATGGATCTTCCACGAGAGAAGCAGAACAGCCTCAAAATCAACCTGATTGCAGGGTTCCCCCAGGTAGGGAGAGAGCTGCTGGGAAGAGGGATGGAGGCTGAGTCCTCTTGCCTAACCAGGCTTGGGAGTACCTGCTGTCTCTCAGCCAGGTGGTCCATCTGGTGCCTGCCGCTGCTCCAAGGCAGGGATGTGATTTGCAGGTCCTGGACCGCATCTGGAGCATCCCTGCATGGTCGGGAGCAGATGGAAGCACTTTGCTGTTTCCTGCAGCTAGAAAGGCAAACAGGCTGGGATGGAGGACACAGACCCCTTCCTTGGGTTTTAACTCCCAGGGAGGAGACTCCCACTGATCCTGCCTGTCCTAAGCCCTTCTTCCTGCACACCTGGAGGCTGAAGTGCTGTCCACCAGTGCCCAGCTGGTGTGGCTCAGAGCCAGGGCGGGCAGGCCTGCAGCAGAGCGAGGCACAGAGGGGCAGAGCTGGGTGGATAATGCTCAGAAATGCTTCCCTCTTGCATCACACCCTGCAATGTCAAGGCAGGATTATAAACCTCCTGCAGGGACTGCTTTGCGGTGGGGGAATGGAGAAGAGATGGTTCATCAGGTTGGGTCAGTTCCTCCCACCCATCCCCAGCACCCCACAGAGCCGCTGATGTGACAGGAGACCGCTGGCCAGGCCCTCGGTGCCTCCCTAGCCTGGGTCCTCCTGTCCCCCCAGGCTGGGCACTGCAAGGGACTGGAGCTGTGTCCCCGTTTCATGGCCAGGAGCTGCTGTTTGCCTGCCCTGGGACTGCAGCACAGCCCTGGTGGCACCAGTCTGTGGGAAGGGCTGCCATCGGCCCCAGATGGGGACAAACCCTCAGAGAGCAGCAGGTGCTGAGCTCCCCACGTGTCCCCAGGTCCCCGTGAAGGCTGGGACACAGCACAGGGAGTGACACGGGGCTGCAAAGGGCAGCAGATTTTTCTTCCCATTTCTCCACGTGACAGAGAAGGGACTTTAAACTCGGTGTGGTGGCAGAGGGGAAGCTCTCCTTCCTCCCACGAGTGGCACTTCAGCATCTGAGCAGCCTGGTGAGGGTTTTTCTTCTGCTACAGAGCCGAGGGGTTCCCCTCGAAAACCCTGTGCGTGTGCTGGGATGTGCCTCAATCCAGCCCGGACCAATCCTTCACTGGGAGAAGCCAAGGAAACTGCACCTGGGAGAATTATCCATGGCTTAACAGCAGCCAGGAGGAAACGTGTCACGAGACGTCTCATCCTTAGTTAAACAAATGTTCACCCGAAACGCTGCTGCGGGTTCGGGAGCCCTCGCTGCAGAGCTCGGAATTTCCTGCTGGGATGGCTGAGCTCTGGTAATTAACACAAAGAGGTGTCTCCGATGCAAACTGGGTCCCCGCTCCAGCGGCTGGCGGCACCAGCTCACCCTTCAGCGGAGCTGCCCTGATTTAATCTGACGTTATTTGAAAAAGCGAGATCTCCAGGGGCTGTGAGATTGGAGTACCTTGCTTTGTCCCTCCCTCATTTGTTTCTGCTTTTTTGCACTGATAAGCCTGGCTGGCCTGTGAAAGGGCCCGAGCAAGAGCCATCAGCACCTCGGGCAAGGATGTTGCAAGACTCAAACCCGTTCTCAGCAGCCCTGGGGACTGTGGCCATCCTCCTGAGCACTGGCCAGCTCACCCCTGCAGCTCCCCCATGCAGCCTGACTCCAGCTCTTCCAAAAAATTTTTGGCTTGGAGCAACCCGGCCTGGTGGAAGGTATCCCTGCCCAAGGCAGGGCGTTGGAACGAGATGATCTTCAAGGTGCCTTCCAATCCAAGTCATTGCGGATTCTGTGATTAAAACCCCTTTTCCCTGCAGTGCTTGCAGTGTCTGCAGCAGTGCTGTGTAACTGGAGGTGGGAAGGAGCCTTCCCCTGGCTCACGGTGGCCACTGGCTGCTGTCCCCCCAGGCTGTCCCCAGCCCGAGTGGCACTGGCAGAGGGCACGAGGTGCAAGTGGCAGCCAGGCCTGGGAAGCAGGTCACAGCCAACCGGCTCTTCTGGTTCCCTCCGTGATTCAGCCGCGGTGTGAGCCCTGCTCAAAGGAGCCCCGTGGTGCCTCCCTTTGAGCTTGGCTTTGTGGCTGCTCCAGCTGCGGCCCAGAGGAGGGGTGATGCAAGGAGAGATGTGCCAGGCTCTGCCAGCATCTCCTCAGCCACCAGCTCATCCCAAACTCTGGATGTGCTGCTGGATGTGCCCCTGGAATCTCCCTGCTGCTGGCTCCGTGCGTGCTGGGCTGGAGCTCCTGCCTGATTAACGCTGCCGGTTCAGGGAGCAAAGAGCATCAGGCAAGGCCCTCCCTGCTCAGTCAGACACCCTCCTGCTCAGTCAGACACCCTCCTGCTCCATCAGACACCCTCCTGCTCAGTCAGACACCCTCCTGCTCGTGGGCTGAGCTGCCTCTCCCCCAGCCTGGCGCCTCACCCACGCTGACACGCTCGGGAGCTCCTCAATTCACGCCAGGGTAAAACCCGACTGGTCGGTTTAAGTGAGGTTTAATGAGAAAAAAAAAAACCAGCCAAAGACACGCATTTGCTTCCTGAAATAGCCTGATGCTGCTGTTTCTGAGTTTTGGGAGGAGGCAGGTGGTGGGGAGGAAGAAAGAATACCAACCAAGAACTCAACCCAAAGGCTGAACCAGACTCTGGCAACTTTTTTGCATTTTGGAAGTTAATTCAGGATATTAAAGCAGCTCCATGGAGTACAAGATGGAGCAGATCCCGCAGTGACACGCTCTGGCTTTCCCCAGCACTCCAGAGAGCTGTTGTACCTCCCCAAAACGAACCCTCCCTCCAGCTGCAGCCAAGCTTGACCTCAGCCCTCCGGGTCACCACGGCTCAGTCAATGCTCCTTTCAAGCGCCGTGATGGAAAAACCCCGTGTCAGGGCAGTTCCAGCCACCTCTGCAGCTCTCCCCTGCGGAGCATCTCAAAGCACTTTGCCAAGTGTTCCCAGGCCCCTGGGGGAGATCAGGAGGTAGCCCGGCAATAGCAGGGAGGAATCTGCCTGCAGACAGTTGGGAACAGAGGCCCAGATGTGCAGAGGCAGGAGCAAGCACAGATGACGCCTCTGCTCTGTGCATCTCAAGCTGCAGGAGCTCCACGGCGGGGATAAACAGACAGATTGTTAAGGCTTGTAAAGCATAAATTTAACCTCAAGTGTTCTTAACCTCTGCAGATCAGCTGCCTGGGATCTCTCCTCCCCTTCCCCCACGGCTTTCCAGTGACCCCTGTTGATATCAATATCTTGAATGGAGCGTGAGTTGATACCTGGTTCCAAATGGATGGGCATGGGAGGCTGCAGGAACCATGAATTGAATCCGTTCTGGACGATTGAACTGCTCACATTAAAGATAATTTGTAAAGCAGATTTTTCTACGAGGCTCCTTACAGCTTTTACAGCGGCGGGACTTTTATTTCCTTATCAGAGGGGAAAAAAAAAAGCTAATATTATCTGAAGGGGGAGGTGGATGGGAACAGCATGAAATGGCATTGATCAGCTGGACATGAAAGGCTTTCCAGAGAGCAGGCAGTGCCTCCTGCCTTGCTCTCATCCTTCTCGGGTGTGGGGTATGAAACCACATTTCCCAACAAGTCCACGGCTACTGATTCGAGGAGCCTGAGTTCTCCTCTCCTTGTTGAGCAAGCTTGTCTGTATTTAGAGCTTAAACACAGCTTTATAAATGTATATATCTATAGATATAGATATAGATATGATTTTGACACAATGCATTGTGAACTGGAGTAACTGCGTGCCTCAGGAAGGCATCCAGACCTGGGGTCTACCAAACACTCTCTGCTTTTTGCAGCACTGTGCTGGTCCTTCCCTGCAGCTCTGGGTCCCTCCACGGCCCACACAAGCACCCAAAGAAGTGAAATAAAGGAATGAATAAATATTGAATATCTAGGATCAGACACTCCTGCAGCTGTGGTGCATCCACCACTGAACTGGTCGGGCCGAGAGTGTCGCCCACGCAGGCTGCAGGGCACGGGTGCTCAGGGACGGGGTTTGGGGAGGATTCTGCTCCTGGAGCACTGCGGAGCTGGCTGTACCCTGGCCTTGGCAAGGCACCACGAGATGCACCACTGGCTTCTCCTGGCAGAGCTGTCAGCGGGACAGTGCAAGACAAACTGCCACGCTGCTGCAGTGGCAGGGGACGAGCCCGCCTGGCTGCTGGCAGCAAAGCCCCGAGAACAGCCAAAAATAGGAGAAGTGCGGGGGGAAAAAGCCTCTCTTGGCAGGACAAGGTGAGATGCCAGGCTGTGTCAGGGTCACTGCGTGTCTCCTTGGTGAAAGCCGTTCCCAGGGGAGTGTAAAGTCCTTTTGGTGTACCCAGCACAGTCACCACAGCATTGCTGCACCTCCGGTGCCTTTCCCCGGGGCTCTGGGGAGGGTTCCTGCCCGGGGCTGCCAGGTGGAAGGAGGAGGAGGAGGAGAGACCGGGTGAGGAAGGGCATGGAAAGTTCTGAGACTCCTTGTGAGGAGCCAGCGCTCAGCCAGGCACCTGCCTGCAGCACAGAGGAGCGCGGGGAGCCCGAGGCTGTCCCTTCCTCACCTTTCTGCAATGCACAGCAGATCCCTTTGTCCTGGGAACACCGAGGTACACCCAGCCCTGCTTTCTCATCGCCCTGTTAACCTTTTCCCTCTCACAGCCTCCCCGGTTTCTGGATCGCCACCCCCTCTCTGCCCTCACCCACATTAGCCAGACCATCCAGTCGCTGTGATCTGTTGATCTCCCGTGTTCTGATGTTATCAACACCCTGTCTTTGCCAGCACCAGGAAACTCCGGGCCCTGGCATTTGCTCCGACGGCCCAGAGCTCTCCCACTGCGGCCACATCTCACCACAGCCCAGCCAGCCCGGCTGCTCTTCTGGGACGCAGCCCCAGCCCCAAAATCGGAGGAGTGCACGCAATTCCACCCTGCCTTCACTGCAACTCCTCTCCAGCCGCAGATCCCGGTCCTGCTGCAGGCACCGGCTGCCTCCCAGCCCCGCACGAGGCTGGATCCGCACATGTGCCCGCCGCCGGCGCTCCAGCCCCAGCCCCCGGCAGCCGAGCCCCAAAAAGGCAAAACACGGGCTCTGTTTGCATCTCTCGGTTCATTCACAAGCTGTAAACGCAGACTGCCGATCCCCTTTCCATGGCTCCGGCTCCCGGAAAGCCCTCCAGGATGGCATTAACCCGTTCTGCACTGGAGCAGAATAAATGAGTCCCCGCAGGGCACTCGCCAAAGTGGGTCACTCTCCCGCTTGCCAGCGCTGCGCTGGCGCCCAGGGCAGGACGGAGCCCGGGGAAGGGACACTCGGACAGCTCTGCCACCGCCCGGGTGGCTCCAGCGAGCCGCGGAGAGGTCGATCCGCATCTCTGCCCATCTCCTGCCTTCCAGGGATGGATCAGAACCCACGGGATGGATCGGAACCAAAGGGATGAATAAGATGCTATCAGGCAGCCAAGCTCGGAGGCTCTGCAAGGAAGCTCTGAAACCTGGGAGCGGTCCAGCCCCTCCGCAAACGAGCCCGTGGGAAGTGTGTGTGGAGGGGAGCGGGGATTTTGGGCATGCCGGAGAGCCGAAACCCTCCATCTCTCCTCCCGAAACATCTGCGCTCCGTGCCCAGCCGCGTGGCCGCCTTTCCGGGGAAGCCTGGCTGCTGCGCCTCGCTAGACGCCGCTCGATCCAAAAAGCAAACACACGGCCTCGGCTCCCCGGGCTCCGGAGCCCGCTGCCTGCAGCTGCTTCCAAAACAAACGAGCGTGTTGTTCCGAGCCGAGCCGCCGCTCAGACCGGCCCCGGCTCTCTCCCACCCTCGCGCAGATGCTCCCACACCTGCTCCAGACCCGGGCGCGCACCCCAAAACGCCGATCCCACCCTTCCCCGCACCCCATTTCCCCCGCGGGCACCCCGCAAACCCCCTCGGGGGCTGCCTCCAGCCCGGCAGCGCCCCGGCGGAGCCCAGCGCCCTCCGGGGAGCGGCTCACCTGGTAGGAGCGCGGCTGCCAGGATGCAAACTCCGATAGTCCACCACGATGCACGGCAACTTGTCTGCAGCCGTGAAGCCATGAGAGTTCCTTAGGAGCGATGGGCTGGGGTCGGTCTGGCAGCGCCGCGGGGCCCCCCACCCTCCCAGCCCCCGGTGATGCTCAGGTCTGCTTGAAAAAAAAAATGATTCAAAAAAATAATAAAAATAAAAATAAGGTCGTAGGTGCGTGAGGACAAAGAGGCGGCGGGAGGGCTCCGGGGGGAGCTCCGCGCATCCGCGGGGCTCGGGGCCCCTCTGGGCGGGCGCGGGGCGCTCCGGCCGCGGGGCAGCGCGGGCGCTTCCTTCCGCAGAGCCCGGGCGAGTGACGAGGGGGGG
>VZTJ01000995.1:75764-107806 GCA_013397795.1 Orthonyx spaldingii | reverse complement strand
CCGCGGGGCGGGGGTGCCCGGGTGCGGTGCCCGGGTGCGGTGCCCGGGTGCGGGGCTCGGCGGCCGCGCTCGCACTCACGCACACACTCGCGGGCGGGGCCGGCCCGTGATGTCAGCGCTCGGCGGAGGGGAGGGCGCAGCGTTAACCCTTCGCCCGGCGGCTCCGCGGGGATGCGCGGCGGGGGCGGGACGGGGGGCCGGGCTCGCCGCCCGCCCCTCCGGATGTCGGCAGCTGGCGGCGGCTGGGCTTTGTTCGCCGTGTCCGGCCGCGCCGCGCAGCCCGGGGCGCCTCGCCGTGGCTTGGCGGAGGCGATCCCGCCTCGCCACCCGCGGCTCGCGGGCTTGAGGTGGATCCCGAATTCCCTTCGGACGCCGGAGCGCCCCGGCCGCGGCTCCGGCGGTGCCCGACACCCACCTCCCGGACAGAAGGCATTTTTCACCCCGCGCGGTGTGAGATACGCGGAACCTGAGCTGGCAATCCGGAACGCCCGGGATGCGGAGAGCACAGCGCTTTCCTGGGGCCTGCTGGAAGAAGCAGCTTGTTCTGGCCGCCCTCTGTGTGCGAGGGGATTCAGAACCGGCACTGGCTGAGGCGCTGGAGGAGGGGGCAGCGGTTTCGCCGCGCTTTGTAGCAGCGTCTCTTGTGTGGACACAGGCACAGCCTTTGTGGATCTCTCGCTGAGGAGGTGTTCAGCCTGCTAATGCCGGCTGCCGAGCTGCCCTGGCCTCTGCAAGGATGCTGAACCCCAAACAAAGATGTGAACAACAATGACAACAACCAACAACAAAGTCATGTTGATTTCAAGCTCCATTAGAACAACACGGGAACAAATCAATGCCTGGCAGGCAGAAAAGGACGGGATCAGTGGGGAAGGATACCACACGTAGTGGGAAAGGGAAAGGGAAAGGGGGGGCAGCCAGCAGCTATAAAAAGATACCCCTAAGGACCCCTTCAGCAGTCTCCTCCTCCTTTTAATTCCTTTAGAAGTTAATTCCTGTTCAAGGGAAGGATGGGCAGCTCTGTAACAAAGCGGATTAGCCAGATACAAGGTTTGTTCCGAAATAACAAAAGTTATTACGTAGTAATGAGGTTTAGTTAATAGATTCGCAGACTGTAAGGCCGCTGGGATTCCTTTGGACATCCTGCCTGTGGAGCTGAGGCTGCTGAACTGGGGATTTCTGCCTCCTGCCTCCTCTGTCAAGCTGCAGACCCGAGCTCAGGAGTGCGGCCCCCCGTCCTTGTGGGCAGGCAGGCTTTGGGGAGTTCCCAGCATCCTTGTTGCTCGTTGGTTTTCCTGCCCGTGGAGTGTTTATCTGTCTAATTTCAGTTTTAATCCATAAAATCTCATTATTTCCTTTCTCAACTCCATTAAAGAGATACCTCCGATGAGGCATTGCTCCCCTGGGCAGGTGTCTCTGAGTTACCATGGAGTTCCCCACATTAACAATGTTCCAGCTCACGTTATTCCCAGTGTTACATCCCCCCCTTTCCCATTTATTGGGCTGTTCCTGCACCTCAGCTGATGTCCTTGAGTTCTGTGGGGCAGCCACACCTCAGCACTCCTCCTTCCTGCATTTCGGGTGACATTTCAGCAAAATTCACATTTCACATCAAGAATATGGGGAGATTTGACAGAGCCTTGGGGCCTTGGCCTCCCAAATCACAGCCCTCAACCATGTGAGACAAAAATGTAAATCCATTTAGCAGCAGCAGCAGCAGTGGACCATTAGCCCTGGCGCATCAGGCCTGACTTACTGAGCCACAATGTATTATTTTCATGATCCTGCACAAAGCAAAACCCATCACATTTGGCACAGTTCTGGCTGTTAGCTTCTAAGATTTATTGCACAGTGCCATGGGGCCCCTGTTCTGCAGCGTTTTGTGAGTCCAAAATTTCCGTGAAGCCCAAGGGGACTCGTGCATGAGCAGGAGAGGCAGGAGCAGAATGCTTTGGTTTGGCAGTTTTTTGTTATTTCTAGAGGAGGAAGATCATAATATGTAACATATTTAGTTGCATCATGCTTTATTTTTTTTTTAATTTGGGGAGGTCTCTGTGTGTCCTCTGAGGGGCTGTGGGAGCTGCCTTCTGCTTTGCTGGATCAGCTGGTTTAGCCCATTTTTTGTTTCCTTGTTCTACCTCTCACAGCAGTGAGTTCCTAAAGCTCACCCCAGCCAGAGATGTGGAAGAGGAACCCTGACTGTGGTGCCTGCAATGACAGGGCAGGGATTTCGAGGTTCCTACTGCAGGAATGAGACTCAGAAATCCCTTTCGTAAATCTATAAACAAAGAGAGAAAAAACCCAACCCACCTGGCGCCTCGGATAGAACTGGGCTGTGAGGAATCCCACCTTCTCCCAGGAAAATAATTTCTAATACTGCGATATTTACCCTCTCTTGGGTTTTAGGGGTGGTAAAAGTCTCATTTTAGGTGGCAAGTGGCCACCAAAACAGAGATGCAAAGCCCTTCCTGCGCACCCGTGTGAAATCTGGTTTAGGCACAGACACGGGAAGCGGTGTCGGGACTTGGCCGACACTTACATAAGTTGTCACGCCAATATCGGTCTTGAAAACTGCCATTAGAGCATGAAACAACATTTGGCTGGGGGAAAAAAAAAAAAAAAAGAAGAAGAAAAAAAGCAAAAACAACAGGCTTGCAGTGTTTTGTCCGCCCAGCATTTTGGCTGTTCCGCCAGCACTGGGGTTTTCTGCTGATGCTGCTGTGTGAGGTAACGTCTCCTCAGCAACCTGCTGGAATGGGACCTCCCCAAGCCCTTCCCGCTGGATAATGAGGTCTTTTGGAAGCGTTCAGGAGTCGGGATGGGGTTGGTGAGGGCTCTGCACTGGCACAGCTCCTCTGGATGGGGGCTTCCCTGGCGAGCGGATCACATCCTTCCCCGGGGTGGAACGGTTCCTGGAGTCAGGCTCATCCAAATCTTTCTAAAACAGCTCCTGGCTGCTCTGGAATGAGCACAAGAACAGGGCTGGGCTGCTGGATGGCCCTCAGGGGATCCAGGAATTCCCCCAGTGTCTTCCCAAGCAGCGGCCTCTTCCCAGTGGCTCCCTGCCGCTTGAAAGGCTCAGTGGGAATGGACACCTTCTATGAGTTTTTCACAGTTATGACTACTAGAAAGTCTTGGAAGGAGGGGAGGAGGAGGAGGGGGGAAGGGGTTGCTCTTTAAAGCATTCCTCGGTGGGGTTTTTCAGCTGCTTTTGTTTGCTGCAGAGCCCACAGCAGAGAGCTGTCACTCGGAGCTGGGAGCGCGCTTGACACTCCTGTCTCAGCCGTGTACCTGGCGTGTATTTGCTGCAGCGCTGATTGCATTAACTCCTGTGTTTATAAACATTGGGAATCAGTGCAGGAGGCTGCGCCGAGCGGAATTTTAAAGCCGCCATCGGTTTTATTTTTGCTTTTTCATCTGTAAACACACATAATGCGTCTGCGGCGCAGCCAGCACTGGGGGATCAGAGGTGCAAAGGGCTTCCTGAGCCGGTGCCGTGCTTGGCTTCGCTTCTGAGCTCTCCCGGTGCAGCCTCCCACGTGAACTCACACACACACCCCCCACACCCGCTGCACGGGCAGCTCGCACCCCTCGGAGCTCGCTGCACCCTCCTGTTTTAAAAGGCAATGCAGCGCTGCTCGGCGCTGCTGCCCTGCTGTTCTCTGCACAGGGCCAGCCGTCGGAGGAGGAATTAAGCCTGAACCGGGGAGAAAGTCGCCTCCCAGTTAATGGGAGCTGCTGCGAGCCGCGAGCAGGCTGCAAACAGCAGAGGGGGTTTTTCTGAGCCCCTCTGGTGAAAGGTTTGTAGGAGCCCGGCTGCGGTGCTGTGTGAGCGCCTGAACCCTGGCAATCCCCACAGCACCCCCTTGTGAGGCAGGAATTAAACCGTAATCCTCATTATACGTGGAGAAAAGAAGCACGGGGAGATTAGGAACCCCAGCCTTGAAGGAAGAGTGCTGCTACGGATTCCCAGGGGAAAGCAGCTGGAATTGCAAGGCTGGTGGGCTCGGGAGGACCCACGGTTTGGAAAAGCCCTACAAGGGATGAAGTAAGAGGCTTTCAATCCAGCCAGCCACACGCTGGGGGAGGGATTTGGGCTGGAATTGGGGTCTTGCGTGGATCAGAGTGATGCAAGCAGCAACCATGTCCTGCTGAGGTCACTGCCCCGAGCTTTGGCCAGCACTGGTGGGCACTGCACTGCTTTGTGTGGGCTCTGTGTCAGCCCCTTCCCCTCAGCAGAGAATAATTCCTTCATCAAAGCTGTGAAATGCCTGAGAGAAGGAGCTGTTGCCTCCCCAGAATGAGCTAATGTGGAAGAAGGGATGAAAAGGTCTCTCTTACACGCACACAAAGCACTGGGGGTGGCGTGTGCCTGTCCATGGGGGGCCAGAGCCAGGCAGGAGATGAGGCACAGCATCCACAGGGACCCCGTGGCACAGGGAAAGGCAAAACAGAGGAGAAAGAAAGAATGGAATCAGCAGAAACACTTCAAAGGGCATCGCTGATGAGGTCCGGCAAGGGGAATTCTCTCTCAGCTCCCAGATCGGAACCGAGGCACGGGCACGGCTCGTTCAGAGCCTGCAGAATTGGAAACTGTATTAGAAAATAGCATTTATTATTGAGCAGCAGTGTGCCCTGCCATCCCCAGGGCCTGGCAGTGCCCATGCGTGGCAAGGAAGGCAGGACACAGAGTCCCAAACCAGCTCTCGCAGGGTGTTCGGAGCTGCTGTGCAGCCATCCATGAGGGAAAAGCCACAGAGAGGATTTCTCCCGCCCTGGAAATTCACTGACACGCTCTGCTCCGGGTTTGAATCGGGATCAGGGCTTGCTGCAAATTTACAAGTGGAAATAAGCCTTTTGCTTTCAGTGGTTGGACAAATAGGCTTCTCCTCCTGCATAAGCTCTTCTGGGGGCTGATCCCTGGGTCACAGGGGGAGGTTTGTGGGGCTGTCTCGTTTGCAGGCTGTCAGGCAGTGGCACGAGAGGCTGAATTTGCTGCTGTGGCAGCAGAGCTGTGCTCCTGCACATCCCAAATGAGAGGGGCACTCTGCCATCAGCAGGGTAAGGCCACTGTCACCCTCAGGAGTCCTTGAGGCTGGACCAGATCCATGTCAAGGTGTAATTCTGCAGCAAATCCGTGCCAGACAGGGGAATTTTTGGTGTAATCCTGGGGTGAGCTGAGCACAGTCACTGCTGTGAGCACGGAGCAGCCCCAGGGACAGGGAAGGGGCTGCCCCCCTCAACCCTTGCCATTGTTTCTGAGGCACATCCAGCAAAGATTATCTTTTACCTCCCTTCCTTTCAGCCATGTCATTAATTTCTGCCTGTCCCAAAAACACCAGGACCCTCTGCCCCATCCACCAGGCCAGGTGGGGAGCGTCCTAGCGGGCCACAGGAATAAACACATCCCAGAAATGCTGATCTATCACCCCCGAGGCTGTCAGCTTCAATACTCAATAAACAGAGATATGAATGCCAAAGGCTGAGTTTACCTTGCTGCATCTCTGGATCTCCTGTGGGAGGCTGGGGAGGTTTCCTGTGCACGTTCCTCCACCAGCCCAGGAAGGGCAGGGGTTTTGCTCCCAACAATGCAGTGTGAGCCCGGGGTAATCCCCTCCCAGCCTGTTCCGGAGTGCCAGCCGGGCCTGCCTGAAGTCCATTCAGAGGGATTTCGCTGCAGTCTGAGGAGTTAGCAATGGGAGTTTGGAGGGACTCCAAGGGGGGTGTTTCTGTCAGCCTGGAGTGACTGCAGAGGGGGCAGTGGGATGAGGTGACCTCTCTGTCCCAGAGCACAAAGCTCTCCCTCCTCCTGGCTCTTTGTGGGACCATTGTTCTCCTCCATCCATGACCTTCTGCCTCCTTCTGCAGACGCAGGAGGGAGGAGGTCACCTAGGAAATCCTGAGACCTTTCCAAAGGCTCTGGATGGCTTTGCCCATCTCCCTGCTGGCCTGGCAGTGAGGAGGAGCACTTCTCCTCGTGGCAGGACCCCCCACACTCTCAACCAGCCAAAGAAACGGGCTCTGCTCCCAATTCCAATCTGCTGTTTGGGGTTTATTTGTGATGGAAAAATAATACTGGGAAAAAAAAAAAAAAAATCAGTGGATCAACGGTACTTTAGAGCCTTCCCATGAGGAGAAGGGATTCATGCAGGCTTTGGAATTTGGGGAGCCAAATTTATTTGCCCTCCCTCCTCAGTGTGACTCTATTTCCGTGTGCCATGAGCCTCTGGCACCCTGGGCACCCACTAAGAGCTGTAAAGTGACTTAATGAGTCATCTCTTCCCAAGCGGGGACAAAAAATGTCACATTAAATCTCTGTTTGCAAATTTCTCGAGTGCGTGGCTCCAGCTCTCTGACACAAAATGAGCTCACAGTGGAAACTGTCTGCAGGGCTGCCTTTTCCGTGGGGTTTTGGGGGGGATTTGGTGACATTTCTGGGTCCCAAGCCCCTTTCAAATGGAGTGACAGCTAAGTTAGGATCTACACAGAGTGTGGTGGTGGTAAAATTCAATGTTTTCTACAGATCTGTGGCGAGGAGAAAACTTTTAGCAGCAGGAACAGACCCCTGAGTTCAGCCTGTGTTTTTGGCCCCTTTTTTCCCATGGAATTTTCTGTGTTCAAGGCCAGGCCGGGCTCAGTTACATTTCATCTTACCCTGATACAAACAGTTGGGACAAGAATTCAGATCTCCCAGTGCCTGTCTGTGATACCTCTTCTACCTCTCCAGATTTGGGGCTGAGCCTTCATCATCTCCTGCCTCAGTTTGCCACCAAAGGTGGGAAGTCTGGAGGCCAAACGCCCTTCAGTCACTTCACTGGGATAAAAGAGTAACTGGTTTCCATCTGGAGCATTATGGGGAAGTGGAACCTCTGTGGAGGTGAAGTGTTGGGGATGGATAATGGCAGGGATGAGCTGTTAAGGGCTTTTTGTCCTTCTGTGGGCAGCAAAAGTCTCTTTTCCCTTCCAAGATAACCTGAGAGGAGCAGGGCTGTGGGGCTCACTCCATTTGTCAAGCGATTCTTTGAGCTGTATTTAAATACTTTTACGGCCTCTGTTAATGAAACTTTGGTGACCCCGGGGCTCCTGAGGGAATCCATCTGCATCTGAGTGATGGAAAATGAACTCGTTAATGGCCGGGCCTGCTCAGTCAATATAGGATATCGATCCCTGGTGATGAAGGGCTGGGTGGGACGGGGCCTGGCTAAATGGGCTTTATCCTGGGGATGAGCAGGGCTGAGTGGGCAGTGGTTGATGGAGGGGATGGATGGTGGCTGGGAAAACACCTCATCTCCCCTGCCAAGTGCAGGGATTTGGGAGAGCCTGCCAAACTCAGGCAGTGGTGCCTGAAGGACACATGGAAGCTCTGGTTGCAATCTCTCTGCCCTGCCTGGCTCCAGGGGTCTCCTTTTCTGACTTTGCCAGAAAATTTAGATGTCCCAGCTTTCCCCTTGAGATGTCTCTGCCAAACCACCCAGCCCTGCTCCCGACAAATCCAATTTCCTCTTGTCGCAGCTGATCCGGGACGGGCAGGGAGATGAGATAGGGATAATGCAGGAGATAAAGGCTGGAACTTCCAGAAAGCCATGGAAAGCCGGATGCTCTGGGAAGTGCTCTGAAGCAGTTTGGAATGTCCCTCATCACCTGATGGGAGTTGTGCTGGGGAAAGGGCTTGTCCTGGCCTTGCTTTTGGGCTAAAAAGCTGCCCTGAACTCTTCTTTCTGGTGCCCATCGTTGAGGGAAACAAGGGAGAAAATCATACCTGGAAATCTGGGAATCTGCTGCAGGAAATGGGAATTCCCTGTGTGGCTGTGCAAACCCATTGCACCAAGGGGAAGGAATGAGGCTGGAGAGGGATGACAGGTTAGAAGAGGGAAAAGAGAACAGAAAACATATTTTTGGTGCGTTTTGGGTGCAATCCTCTGATAAACATCGGCAAAAATCGTGTTGGGTCTTTTAAGAGCACTGATCCAGCCTTTCATCTCTCCCACAGGGCAAAACACAGAGCAGGGAGCTGGGAACAGAGCCCCAGACAGAGTAAATTGGTCGTGTTCTGCAGGAATCCACGGGGTGATGCTGATTTTCATCACAGAGCCAGAGGGCCCAGCCAGATCAGAACAGCAGGGCCGGCTGGGCTTTGCTCAGGGTCCCTCTGCTCTGCCTCGGGGGAATCCCCCTCCTTTAAAGGGATTGTGGGGGGAAAAGGCAAGTTTGGAAAAGCTAGCAAAACCTTTCTGGCTCTGAAGCAGATCTGGATGTGTGCAAAGGGCTCTGGGGCGTGCAGTGGGCAGAGCTGAGCGGTTTTAGGAGGATGGGGCGGTGCTGGGGCCTCCAGGGGTTCCCACCTGGCCTCCAGGGATTCCCACCTGGCCTCCAGGGATTCCCATCTGGCCTTCAGGGATTCCCACCTGGCCTCCAGGGATTCCCACCTGGCCCCTGAGCTGGTAAAATCCGGAAGGACTGGGCTGATTTATGGCCAGCGGAGATCGGCTGCAGCAGGCCCACACGAGAGCATTTTCTGAACACTCTGCTCTCTCTCCTCTCTCTCCACTCACCTTCAGTCACTAAAATCTGCTTCATTAACAAACTCTCCCTAATCACTGCTCCTGAGCAGCCGAGCTCTCTGCCCACTGGGGCTCTGTGTGGAGCTCCTTCCCGAGGATTTTTCCAGCCAATATAACACACACTTTAATGACTTTGCTTCTCCTTAGCCAGTTGTTGGAGGACATGGAGCAGTGGCTCTGCACAGTGACTGAATGTTAGCTGTGAATCTGCTGGCACCCTGAGCAACCAAACATCTTCCTTCCCTGGAAAGGGGGTGGTCTTTTAGCTTAAAAAAAAAAGGAAATTTGAGTCAGGGAGTTGGTGGAGGTGATGCTCCAGCTTTTAGGGTTGTCATGGAAAAAGTATAAGGGTCTTTAAGGATTTCATTTTTGTATCTTCAAAAGAAAAACTCTTCCAGAAAATGAAGTTTTTTCCTGCTCTGGAAGCGATTAGATTGTGGCTGTGCCGTGAGGGAGGGAAAGACGGGCATGGAAAAGAGCAGGTTCAGGCCTGGAACAGCGCTCAGGATTTGTGCTCAGCAGCGTCTGTCACTGCCGTGCCTGCGCCCCTCTCTCCCCCACGGCTGGCAGAGCCCCACTGCCAGCCCTGGATCCTGCACCAAGAGCATCACCGGAGCCGTTCTATTCCCATCGTGGCGTGGAGCCATCTGTGTGAGACGTCAGAGTCTCCCCCTCACCGCCCCTTCCAGCAGCGCCTTTGCCGTGGGGAGCCGGTGCCGGGGGAGCAGCCCAGCCAGCCTCACATCCCGTGGGCGGCTTGTTTTCCATCCTTCCCACCCTGCCGGTGATGAGGAGGCCTATTTTTCTCCCCTTCCACGCGCAGAAATAGCTCGCGCTTGTCGTAAATCACCTCGGCTGCAGATGGTGAGTCACTGGTTGATCAAAGGCGAGACCCTTTTCTGGGGCTGGCAGGGAAGAGTAGGTGCTTCAATAAATCATTAGGAACCAGCAGCAAAGAGTTTCCCTTGGGTCTGAGGAGAAAACCTCTCCACCCCCTCCTTTGTCCCCGTGTCCCGGGCGTAAATCACGGATTTCAGTGTCACGAGTGGGGACACCTGATTTAGGATCCCTGTCACAGCCGTTCCTGGGCGCTGGGCAGGACTTTGCTGCCCTAACCATCAAATCTAGGCAGCAGCAAAGGGACAGACGCTGTGGCTGAGGGGGATGGATGTGCCAGGAGCAGGGAATGAGAAGGGACAGAGCGTTGGCATGTGCCACTCTCCGGCAGAAAACGAGAGGAGAAACGCGGAGTCAGGAGGGATCAGCGTCAGCGGGGCACGGGCGTGACAGGAGCGGGCAGGCAGGGGCAGGAGAAGTGCCAGCCTGTGACACATCCAGGATAACACAGCAGGCACCTGTGGCAGGGTGGAAACGACAGCAGGAGCACCACGGCAGCGGGGAGAGGAGGAATCCCTCATCCCTCATCCCTCACCCCTCATCCCTCATCCCTCCTCCCTCATCCCTCATCCCTCCTCCCGTTCCTCTGCCAGTGTGACCCAGGAGAGGGAACGGGACACGCAGGAGCAGAGGATGGTGAGGAGCTGCCAGGGAGAAGGGACAGACCTGGAGCTGTTCCTGTGCCCTGCGCACTCCTTCCCTCTCCCTTCCCGGGATGGAAGAGAGATCAATGGCTCTTGAGGCAGCGGCTCCGCGGAAAGCCGAGCACATGAAGGGTTTGCCATCTGTGAACGAGTTGTTCTGATTGAATTAGAGAACATTTAACATTTACAGATAATTAGAAACAGCCACCCATTACAAAAGCGGCGGAGGGAAGGGAAGCTCTTGAAAGGCGTTTGGAAGCTCCTTGACACATCAGCCAGGGGAGCTTTTCAGACACAACTTCTGAGCCTTTCCAAAAGCTTCGTGCTCCCTACATCCCCACATCCTGGGAGCCAAGAATCTCTCCCTGTCTCTCCCTTCTGTCCTCTCCATTACTTTTTAACTGCCTTTTGCCTTTTTCCCCCAGCCAGCTCCTCTCTGGGAGATTTTAGCAGCTTTTCCTCTCTGGTCCCATACCGGGCCGTCAGCTGTGAAGCAAAAGGGAAAGAAATTTGCTTTTCTGCTCCATTACTGTCACAAATCCTTTGGTCTGTGCAGCCATGGGGAGGGACAGCCCTGAATGCAGAGGCTCCTGTGCTATCCTGACCTCTGCAGGAGAGACCTGGACCTAAAGCTGGTTAGTAATTTTTTTTTTTTCAAACTCTATTACACAGCAAGGTAAATACCTTTATAATAGAAAAAAATTAAAATTTTTGGTTGTAGATTTAAAAAATAGTAAAATATGTAAAATATGCTAAAAAATACATTCTCCTCTTTTTATCCTTGTGCTTCCTTAATATGTTTTTACATCAACAGTATTAAGAAAAGCACGTTTGCCATCCTTTTCTTTTGAGCGCCAAAGCAGCTCAAATTCCCCAAAACACAAAAAGAGATGATTTCCATCCTAAATTTCCTCTGAAAAAGAACTGGCATTTCTCAAGCAGCTCGAGCAGTAATTGCCTCACAGCAGTGCTGGTAATTTCCCTGCATCTGCTGCAGAGAGATACCCAAGAGGTGAAGCCATAAAGCTGCAGCTGCCCTTTGGCTGGAAGGAGCCTCAGTGATGGTTTTTGGGCAGCAGATCCAAGGCTTGGCCTCTGCTCCCAGAGCCAAGGGCAATTCCAGGAGCAGCATCATGGGATCCCAATGGGATTGCTGTGCCTTGCAGGAAAGAGAGCCCAGCCAGGCCATGAATAGGTTCACGTTTGCAAGCTGTCCTCTTTGAAAGGAAATAAACGCCCAGAGAAGTTCTGGATGCCCCGGAGGTGTTCAAATCCAGGCTGGACAGAGCTTGGAGCAACCTGGGCTAGTGGAAGGTGTCCCTGCTCGTGGCAGGGGGTGGAACAAAATGATCTTTGAGCTCCCTTCCAACCCAACCCATTTGCGAAATGGCAAACCGAGGTTTTGCCCACGGGTGTAAAAAATCTCAGAAATGCTGACTGGGACACTGATACCCACCCGGGCACGGCTCGTACCCCACCGCTGTCCCCCCGCTGGCCAGGCTGTCCCCAGCAGCCGACGTGCAGGGCCCTGACAGACATCTAGTGGCATTTGCTATAACTACAGGCACTGGTGCTGCCAAGGAGCGCCCCGAATTGGGGGGGACGGGGTAACACAGAAATAAACAGCAGCCGGCGGTCTGGGGAGCTCTAAACCCCCAGTTTAGATGGGGTCAGCTCTAAACCCCCATCCCTCGCTCTGGCAAGGGGAGAGGGAGAAATCCGTGTTCCAGCAGGGCTGTTTCTTGGAGAGCCGGGCTGGTTCATTGCGGGCTCGTCCTGTCCCGATGCCGGCGGCTCGTGCTGGGCACGGGGAGGGGGGGGATGGATGGATGGATGGATGGATGGATGGATGGATGGATGGATGGATGGATGGATGGATGGATGGATGGATGGATGGATGGATGGATGGATGGATGGGGTGGTGGCACCGCATTCCAGGCATGGGGACAGGTTGGATGGGGTGGTGGCACCGCATCCTGGGCACGGGGCAGGGATGCATGGATGGATGGACAGATGGATGGATGGATGGATGGATGGAGGGATGGATGGATGGATGGATGGAGGGATGGATGGATGGATGGATGGACGGATGGATGGATGGACAGATGGATGGATGGATGGATGGATGGGGTGGTGGCACCGCATCCCGAGCATGGGAAGGGGATGGATGGAACGGGTGGTGGCACCACATCCCGGGCACGGGGACAGGTTGGATGGATGGATGGGTGGGTGGATGGATGGGTGGGTGGATGGATGGGTGGATGCATGGAGTGGTGGCACTGCATCCCTGCACGGGGAGGGGATGGATGGATGGATGGATGCATGGAAGGGGTGGTGGCACCGTATCCCTGCCGCGGGGCTGCTCCGGCTCCGCACGTGCCCGCGCCCCGGCTGGGAGCAGGCGAAAATGCCTCCAAGGGGGTGTCAGACACAGTTACAGTGAAACGCGATATTTATAACAAAGTGTGGGGGAAGGTGTCACATCACATTACGCTGATGCTGCGGCGCCCGAGACGCGGGGACGGCGCTGCGGAGCGGGGGTGTGGGCAGGGCCAGCAGGCAGCGGGAGGAGCTGGCTCTGCCAGCGCTGATTCCTTGCTGCAGTCCACCCCGAGCAGGGTTTTCCCGGAGGCAGAAGGGGAGGGCAGGTCTCTCGTGGGTGCTGGAATCGCCTGGTGGTGTCACTTGGCTGTGGGAGCCACCGTGCCTGGCCCTGCTCTGCTTTCCAGCGGGGAAAAATGAACTCCAGGTATCTCCAGTGACGTTAAACGCTGCTCCATTGTGGTTTTTCTGGATGGGCATATCCCACTTTTTGCGTCAGTTGGCTGGGGAGCACAACCTTGCTGATAAACCTGGCCTTACCAAGCTGAGATTAAACGCTGCAGTCTTTTAAACAAACAGTTCTTTGGGGAAAGCTGTGTCCCTGCACGCAGCTGGGATTGCACAACTCCTTCCCTCCCTGGAGGACGGGACTCTGAGAGTGCCCAGCTCTTCCCAAAGAAGCCGAGGGCCAGGTCTCAGAGCCGCAGTTTCCTTGGATGCTACACGGAAATTCCCTCACAGAGAGCAGTGGCAGCTCCTACACACACACACGAGAATATTTCTGGGCATTCATCTCCTGCTCCTTCCCCTGCCCCGGCAACGGCACAGTGAGACAGGGATGCAGTGCAGCACAGCCATCCCAGCCTTCTTTCGGAGCTCATTGCCCAGGAAGAGCTTTTCCAGCTGCTTTTCCCCCCCTCAGACACGGGAGCATCTCTGGAGGAGCAGCCAGCACACGGCCAGGCAGAGCTGCTGCTCCTGCCGTGAAGGTCTGGTGACAGCTAAGGGCTGTCCCCACAGGGGATGGTTCTGCCCCCACGAGTCCAGGCTCAGGGGAAAGTGCAGCTGAGCCTTTCCACCTCTCTCTGCTCTGCCCTCTGGACCTCTGTGACCCACTCAAAGTCAGCCATGCTGCCCCACAGCCCCTCGTGGGCCAGCTCAGCCTCTGCCCACTCCACACCAGGCCTGTTTCTCCCCCCACGCCGTTTCCTTTTTGGGGACTCAGCTGCTCAGTGCCTGCAGGGACTGATGTTCTCTCCCAGGGTGGTTTGAGGTCAGCCTGAGCATCACAGCTCTGTCCAGAAGCAGAGACCTCATCACTGCTGGCGTGTCGGTGCCAGCTTTGATTCTCCGGGGAGTGCCACTGCCTGCTCTCCCCGAGTGCCAGCGTGGGTCGGGCTGACCTTGGCCCTATTGCCTGCTCTTACGAGGCTGTTCCAAGTGCCTGCAGCGCTGCAGCCGCAGTGCCTGGGTGGGGATGGCAGCAGTGGCTGCAGGAGGGAGGCTGGGCTCTCCTTGGGAGGGGACATTCCCTGGGAAAGGCAGCGGCTCCTGCCCACTTTGCAAGGAGAAAGCAAATATTAATTTTCCCAGGGAAACGCGCGCTTGACCTCGGCTCTAGGCTGAACCAGCCCTGAGCTCTGTCGGGTTCCACTGCTGGTGGTGATCATCAGCAGGCAGAGGTGACATCAGCAGGCAGAGGTGACATCAGCAGGTGAATGTGACATCAGCACTTCGATGTGAGGTGCCCTCCTTAGGTTATCACTCAAGGCTGGGCTCCTTCACTCCAGGCACGAAAGAGAGCCAGGAGAAAGGAGGGATAAGAGCAAGGCTGGCATTTAAACTCCGGAAGGGAAAGGCTGGAGCACCTTGACAGGTGTGGTCTGTGGTTAGAGGTAGATCTTGGCTGTTTGGGGAGGGAAAGGTGCTGGAAATGTGCAGGGAGAGCCTTTTAGGAGGTTGTAGAGTGTGTGCTATTGCATAGGGGTGTGCTGGCTGCATTTTATTTGTGTTCTATGGTCTGGATAACACATCCCTGTTATTCCCATGATCTCTATGGTCTGGATAACACACCCCTACTGTTTCCAGGAGAGGAGTGCACAGGCCAGCTGCGAGGGATGCCCGAGTGTGACAACCCAGGGAAATCCATCTGCACAGAGCACATTTCCCAGTGGGATCAGAGGGACACAAGGTTCCAGCACAGCCGGGGGTCCCTGCTGGCTCCCTGCACACCCCACAATGTGGTGACGGGGCTGTCTGAGCACAGACGTCACCTCTGAGTGGGGGTGGCTGTGTCACTCTCAGCTCTGTGTCACCCCCGTGTGTCACCGCCGGGCCCAAATGCCGCACCTGAGTCACCGTTCGCGCCCAAACTCAGCATTGGGTCCCGATGGCCCAGATGTTGGGGTGACAGTGGGGGCCACACATGTGTCCTGGGAGGCACTGGGTGTCCCTGGGCCAGCCCAGCCCTGCCTGGGCGCTGCCCACGGCCACGGCACGAGGCCACGGCACGTCCAGCCCGCAGAGGTGGCCCCAGCTCCGCTCGCCGCGCGGTTGAAAGGAGGTCGTCCTCATCCCGCTAGATGCAGTGACTAAGGCAGCCTGGCATTTACCCAGGGTTTATTTGGACACTCCACAGCCAGCTGCACACATTTTTTTCATTTGCTTTTTGTCTGACTTCATGCCCTTTTAGTGATTGCTTATAAACTTGGTGTGGAGACGGGACCAACGCTCGCTGCTTCCAGGGGAAGGAGGCTCGTGCAGCATCCACCAGATGCAGACAGACCGAAAGGGAAGCAAGCTGAGAGACAGAAAAAAAAAACCCTCATGCATTATCTGTCCTGGAAACAGCGTGTTCTTTTTACAATTCCCTTTGACTCTTTAGGGAAAGATTTATCGTCTCCTTTCTCTGACAGCAGAGTTTGCAGCGTTCCTGTTAAGTTCGGGCCAGCCCGGATTAACTGTGCATCCTCAGTGTCTGATTAGCTCTGTTTGCTGTGTTTTTATTGACCTATGCAAGAGGAGAATCTAGGTCAGGCCAGGCTGATGAGGCTGGAGCTGGCTCTGTAATATAAATCAGTACAAACGAGGCCATGCAGCCGCTGAGCCATCAAATCACGCTCTGGGGTGGGTCGCCTCCAAAGTGTCCAGGGGACATAATTAGGAACTTTCCCAAGCTGTCAATCAGACGGGAAGCCTGGTTTGGAGGTGGAGGGCGGGGAGGGTTTTTTTAGGAGCTGCTCTTTGTTTCGGGGTGAGGGGCGTTTTATCAGCGAGCGGCTGAAGCGCAGGGATGGCTGCAAATAGAAACGGCCCCTGCCTGGCTGTGACTCCGTGTTTCAGTGCGCAGAGGAGGGATGGAGACAGCTAAAGGAAGCCTGCAGGGCTGAAATGAGTTTTTCTACGGAAGCAGGAGGGGAGGGCAGAGTGTTTTACCCGGCTCCTTTGCTCGCAGACCTTATTGATGGCTTTTGCCATGCACAGCCAAGGGGGAAGCAGTGGAGAGTGTGTGCTCCTGGCAGCCCTGAATCTCCTCTAACATTGCCACTCCCGGTTTGGTCGGATCAGAGCAGGGATCAGCCTGTGACCCCATCTGCAGCTGCGTTAGTCACCCTGCTCTAGGGGGAAAGAGCAGGCGGCGATGTCTGTGACAGGCTGATTTCAGCTGCCTCACAAAACCCCTGCACCGCTGGGAAAAGCTCTTTGCAGGGAGACAAAGGTGTCTGGTGCTGGAAGTTTCCAGGCTGGGAAGCAGGGAGCAGCCTCAGCTGGTGCTGTCTGGGGTGTGTGATGTGCTGGGAGTGCGATGTCACACAGCATTAGCTTCACTTTCGGCGGGGCCGAGGCGCCGCGACAGCACAGGGGACCACAGAGCCACCCTGGGAGGGGACAGGGGAGCAGCACGGCCCGAAGTGGGCACTCAGAGAGGGGGTGCTGTGGGCACGGAGGGAAGGGCAGGCCCTCCCTGCTCTCAGCATTCCCCGTGGGGCTGTCAGAAGGCACCGCTGGCTTGGCCTCAGCTCAGCGCAGCAGCCGGCGCGGAGGCGAGCTCAGGTCAGCGTCACGTTGTGCTGCCAAGAGCCACACATGTGACGGCCAGGCAGCGCCCTGGCCACGGGGAGGTGGCCCTGGAGAAGGTCACCTGGGGGAGGAAGCTGCCTGGGATCTGCTTTTGGAGGAGCAATGGGCAGGGCAGGCTCGTGCGGGTGAGCTCAGCCCCGGGAGCAGAGCAGGGAGTGCTCGGTGCCCTGAGAGGGGCAGAGCTCCTGCTGTCTGTGGGAATCTCACACAGAGGTCAGCCCTCAATGCACCTGCGGTCCTTTCCCTCCTGGAGGGATCTGGAGGGATTTTGGAATGCGTGGAGCAGGAGCACCTGCAGTGGCAGTGTCAGGAAATGCCCTGTTACGGACAGGGACAGCCCCCCAGCATTTGCACAGGTACAGCAGGTGTCCAGTGCTCTCCCTCTGGGGAAAATCTGCTCCGGAAAACAAGAGGAAGATCAGCTTTTATGGAGAGAGAGAGAGAAACCTGCTGGAGATGCAAGGTACCCTCCACTGAACCCACTCAGCTGAGTCAACCTCCAAGGAGAAGCTTCCTTGGGTGAAGCTGGTGGGAGCCAGGGGCCCCTCTGGCTGTCCTGAGCGGAGCAGCCGCCGGGGTGAGCGACGGCCCTGCCTTCCGCAGGCATTGGCATTCCCTCCGCACGCTGCTCCTGCCTCCCCTTCTTTATGGCTGTGATTTACTGACGTCACAGGCGCAGCATCGCGGAATTGAATTTACGGCAGGCTGAATTTATGGTCGGAGGAATTAACCCTTCGCCACTTCGTGCCTCCCCCCGGCCCCTTCTGTGTGCACCTGGCTCTGCACACAATGACAGAGAGACCCCATGGAAGGCCCTAATTCCTGCAGGATAGCTGCTGCCCTGGAATGGAGGGAGCAGAGAAAGGGTTTTATGGGAATCTGGGCATCCAAAGTTGCCGGGCTCTGCCCACAGACCTGCAAGCTGGCACTGCAGCCGCTCCATCAGGCTCCTGTCTGCTCGTTCCATGTTAACAGCCCTCTCCATAATGATGTATTCCCACTCCTGGGTGGTTTCCAAAGCATTCCCAGCAGGTATTTTTCAGCCTCGCCATCCCCTGCCCCTCCTCTCCGAGTTTTGCCCTCTCTCCAGCTGAATTATTGGATAAACTGCAAGGCACAGAAGCCAAACAAAGAAGGAAGGGGAGCAGAAATGAGCGACACTTTACAGGTCACAAGCCAAACTCGCTACAGGACTCCATGGCTGAGTTTGTGGCTGGGGGTGTTGGAATTCCTCCATCCTCAGGAGCTAATTTGGGACGTCCTCTGCTCCCTGCCTGGGGAGGAAATGGCTCCTGTACAGAAGGCACTTGTCTGTGACAGATCTCTTGCAAACAGCATAATAGCTCCGTGTCAGACACGCCGAAGACATCTTTATCAGGTGCTCTGCCAAAGCCCCGGGGGAAGCTGGAGGACAGAGCGTGGTCAGCAGAGATTTTTCAGGCACAGGCTGGCTGAGATTCCGAGCCCGAGCTGAGCCAAAGGCGGGGGCAGAGCGCTGGCTGTTGATAAAAAAGGAGGTCTGGGTTTTACCTGCAGCATCACACGCCCAGCTGGCTCTCAGCAGAGCAGCTCTGCTCAGGTATTCTCACTAAAGAAAAGATATCAAACCTGGAGCAGGTAGGAGAGCAGGATGGAGAGAGGATTTCTTGCTCTGGTTGGAGGTCAGAGCCGTTTTTTCTCCCCAAAATGAAAATCTTGGTGCTTTTCATCAATCATCAAAACCCATTTTTGTCCAGGCTTAATCACAATGGTTTATGTGGGCCTTTTTATGTATTTTTCCCACTCTTGTACATGTATTCACTGCCCTTCCTGTGTGCCAACAGTCCCCAAAATCTGAGCTTCCAATCTGGAGTGAAAGTGCTGCTGGGTCTCTTTTTCTCTGGGATTGTTATTGAGGGAATCTCTCTTGCTTTCATGTCAACCCCTTGGGGTTTCGCTTTCTGCCAGAGACTGAGAACAGAACGATTTTCGTGGGCATCAGGGTTCCTCTGGTGATGTGATTTTTTCTCTGCAGCCTCTGAAAACCCACACCCATGTGCCTGTGAGCCCATCCATCCATCCATCCATCCATCCATCCATCCATCCATCCATCCATCCATCCATCCATCCATCCATCCATCCATCCATCCATCCATCCATCTCCCCATTCCCATCCTTCCCTGCGTTCCACA
The DNA here is from genome assembly GCA_013397795.1 of Orthonyx spaldingii. Taxonomy (NCBI): domain Eukaryota; kingdom Metazoa; phylum Chordata; class Aves; order Passeriformes; family Orthonychidae; genus Orthonyx; species Orthonyx spaldingii. The sequence goes on along the minus strand of VZTJ01000995.1, from coordinate 89,131 downwards.
GCAGCCTCTGGCTACGCTGAGAACATCCCGAGCTGCAGAAATCCTGCTCGAGGTGGAGAAACTGCAGCAGGAGCAGGAGCCTTTACAGCAAATAGTCTATTTATTGATATTTTATTATGCTGTTTAGCAGGACCCCGGTGCCTGTAATAAAGCATTAAGGAAGTGTAGCAGCACATTCTCATTGATCCCGCTCAGTGCTGTGATATTTCTGCGAGGACCAGGGACAAAGGAAAGGAATAATTTTGCTCCCCTCCCCTGCGCTGAGTTGCTGATGGCAAAACTCCCTGGGAGCCTGAGGATTAGTTACATTTACTGTGACCCCCAACTGAATAATCACAAAAAGGGAGAGGCTTTGGGGGTTTTTGATCTGTAGAACTGCACAGGGAGGGATCTGCAGAAATCCAGGATGACTCAGGAGAGCTCAGATCTGCCCAGCCTGGCGTTTCCTGACTGAAGGTGGAAATGCTCTGGGCTGGTCCGGGGAAGGGATGAGCTGGAAATCCCTCTGTGTGACAGAAATACCTGAGGTTTTGTCTGCTCTGGGGGTTCCAGCTGCGGTCTGGCTGGGTTTCAGCACAGGGAACAACCCCTGAGCTCTGCCCCTGGCAGGCACCGGTCCCTCTGTCCCCCAGGGTGACCCAAAGCCCCCTGTGCCAGCAGAGGGGGGGAGATGTGAGCCCAGCAGTGACAAACCTCGGGGCAGGTGCCTCCCACAGCCCTCCAGGGGACACCTGTGACCTTCCAGAGTTTATACCAAACCACAAACCAGGGGAGAACAGCAGGAAATGGTGAAAAAGGTGCCAGTGGCAGAATGGACACAAACTGCCTGGCCACTGACCCACACGCCAGACACACCAAGCAAGTGAAAACACCTTTTTTTCTTCCTCCCTGGTGCTTCCAGTGGCTCTGCCAGGGCCAGGCTGGAGCAGGGACCGCCATTCCCAGAGCCTGCCCTGCCCCGGGCCGGGTGTGTGCCCCCAGTGCCGGCAGCTGCGGGCTCTGTGCCACTCCCAGCCCTCGGGGGTGGGATTTTGTGTTCCTGCTCTGCTCCCCTGCTCCAGACAGGTCTGAGCAGCCGCAGGGATGCTGTTCCCAGGTGGATCCCAGCCCCTGGGCAGCCTGCCTGGCTCTGTCAGGCTGCCCAGATTAACCTGCACACAGGATTAGACGAATGGCCTTTGCAGAGGGGTGTTTGAGGAGGGATTTAGCTCCAGTATCACCTGGGCAGCTGCTGTTCCACGCCCAGCCTGGTTCAATATTTACAGGGCAGGGAATCCTGCACAGTCCTGTCCCCATCCAGACCCCAGGGAACAGCTCCAGCCGCCCTCCCAGCGCTGTCCTGCTGCTCACCAGCACGGGAACAGCCCCTGGGGTCTGTTTGTTACCCCTGCTCCTCCACAAAACCCCTCCCCGGGCTCTTCATCTTCCTTTTCCTCTGAAAATTGAGTAATAATCACAGTTCCCCTTGGATTGCTGCAAGGGGATGAATTACTGGCTCCAACAAGGATCTAAACTTCTCTTTTTGTGCATCCTGGGCTCCTGTGAATGTTCTTGTTCCCCTCTCAGCACCCTCTGCACTCCCCACCGTGGCTGTGGGGACAATTAGTGGCCGTAATCTCCTGAGCAGCGTGTGAGGAGGGGGACAAACCCATAATACCCCGCCTGGGATTCGGTCTGGATTAATTAGCTGCCTTTTGCACAGCTCTTTGAAGCCTCAGACCCATTCAAGTGCTGAGTGTTATTATTAAATAGTGATCCATTGGTTCTGCTCATTGGCTACGGCCCCTCCAGAGCCTCTCTTGTGTCATTTCCCAGAGTGGCACAGATTTGTCTTTGCTATTCCAAAGACAATATCCACTTTTTAAAAATTATTTTAAAGGAGATGTGCACCAAAATTGTCCATTTGCAGCGTGGAGTTGGTGATTACACTCCTGGTAGCTGGGTTAGAACTGAGCTTAGCAGTCACAAGGGTCTTAAAACCTGCAGTGTTCTGGTTCTGGGTCACCTGAGCACCAAAATTCCTGAGCAGGTTGTGCCCTTCATGGTGGCAACAGCTCCTTAAACTCCCTTTCCACTGGAGTTTTATCTGGCACAAAAACTGAGAAAAAAATCCTCCTCTCAACTGGACGTTATCTGGCACCAAAACTTGGGTAAAAAAAAAATCTTCCAACCAAAATTTTATCTGGTACCAAAACTGGGAGAAAAAAATAATGCATCTGGAATTTTATCGGGCACCAAAACTGGGGGGAAAAAAAATCTTCCAACTGGAATTTTATCTGGCACCAAAACTGGGAAAGAAACTCTTAGGTCAGAGCTCAAGGAAAGCTTTAATGCACCCAGCCTCGTGTTTGGGACCAGTCTGTGCCCCCCCTGCTTCTCCTGGGCTGTGTTTTAAGAGAAAAACCTGCTCCCAGGTGAGCTCCAAAGGGCAGCTTTTATTCCTGCATCCCTCCTGGAGCTGCTGGTTCTCACCCCTGGGAACAGCTCGGAGCCTCTGGCTCTGCCATACATATGCAGGCACATATTTCTGTCTGGAATAGAGGTTTTATTCTTGTAAACATTGTATTTATTATTAAAAGAATACATATATATCGGCTGGCGAATTCGTGCTGCACAAAAAAAGAGTCATAAAGCTCCCACTAAAGAGGCAGGAAAATGCTGTGAGGAGAACAAAGCAGGAATATATCACTGGGTTTGGGCAAGCTCCGAGCCAGGCATGGCATTGTAAATAAAATACACAGTGCTCCTTTCCCCACAAATGTACTCTCAATCAGGGGAAAAAGCACACATAATGTGAGATCTGATCCGCTCCTCAATCAGGTGTGACTTATGCTCGGGAATCAGAAAGATAAAAATGGAGGCAATTTCTAAATCACTCCGGTCTCCAAATGCTGGGTCCGCAACTGCTGTTGGAGGGAGGAGCTCTGGGAATGTGCAAAGTGGGATGAGGAATTTAGAACGCCTCAAATTTTGAGGTTTAACCCCAGTTTTCTTAAATTCCAGCATCACACAAGTGAAGGCAGCCAATATTGCTCATCTCTTTTGAACAATTTTACCAAGTTCCCCACGCAAAACATTTTATTTTTGCGGGATGATTTAACTCTTGCCCTGCTTGGTGCAGCATGAAAAATTCCAGGATGGGTTTAAACCCCGAATTTCATGCCTGAGGTCCTTTTAAGTGATCTTTGTGAGGGATTAAGGAAAGCAAAGCTCACTAATGTCAGGCTTTAATTTGCCTCTCTGGCTCCACGCTGGTGCTGGTGGATTTGTGGGGCCTGCAAATGAAGGTGAAAGCTTTGCAGCCACTAAAACCACTGTGGCAGTGACTTGTGGAGATCCTGACAGGGTGTGAAACAATAGGGAACTCCCTGGCTGAGGGAATTTCAGCCCTGTTTTAAAATACAGACGAGACAGGACCTGGCCCTGTGTGCCAGAACCTCCCAACCATGCCGCAACGCAGAATTATTTTGTGCCTTAATGCATCTGATGCTGTTTCAGAGCCATTTAAGTCCAGCTTAACTTGTTCTTGATCCCTTAATGATATCATTAGGACCATTTCCAAATCAGTTCTGTAAAACATCTCGCCCCTGAGTCTGAGGAGAGCCATTATCCAAATTTTGATCCATTTCCCTGATAAGACTGATTAAGTTTTAGCGAGGCACTGCTTCCTCTGGATGCTGAGGAGGCTGGGGAGAGTCTGTGCCTTTGGGTGACAACCTCTCCAGGTGACATTCAGGTGCTTCTGTGGGGTTTTGAACGCTCTGGGGATGTTTTGGTGGCTGTATCAGTGGGGTGGGGGGTCACTCAGAGCGTGGCTGCTTGGTGCAGATAATACTGGGGGGTTTTATCTAAGTTATAACCCAGGTCCCGTGGTTCAGGGTGCTGTGCAGGCACCCAGGGGTGGGGAAATATTTACAGGGTGGGGAATCCTGCTCGGGGTGCCTCAGAGGGACAGGCAGGTGAGGGATGAGCAGCAGGAATGTCATTCCAGCCCTCGTACAGCTGGGGGCTGCCAGGCACAGCCGGACTGAGCGCTCTGCCCTGCTGCCCGGGGCCTCGCTCCGTTCCCGCGTGCGAGAGCCCTGCTGTCACCAAAACTTCCGGAAAAACAAAATCCCTCCAACATTTTTAGTGTTAGAGAGTCAAGGCATTGCTTTATTCTGGCCAGGATGTGCAACAGAAATCATTTCCTCCACACATAGCCCGGGTGTGCAGGGAGAATCATTCCACCACACACGGGTTTTACAGGGTTTCCCCCCAAACTTTATACAGTCAAAACCCCATAGAGTTTTAAAATTAAACATTGGTTTAAAGCTCATGGGTTCTATGTTAGGTACTTCTCAGTATTTGTTTTTCTGATTTCTTGGCCTCTGATGTTAAGTAGGGCCTCACTCTTTGATTTCCTCGTTAGCCTGTTCTGGACTGGGTGTCCCCAGCCATGCCAGGGGGAGTAATATTCATTGATGTTCCATTGATGGCCTTTACCCTTCTGGGTATTTTTTGGGCTGTTCCCAGCCTGTTGAGATGTTAAACCCATCAGGCCTCACCTGGTGGAACAAGGCCTTGGAAGGAAAATTCAGGTCCCTTCCCCCGGGGCAAAGGCGAACAAACCTGACTAAAGTTATGAAATAAAAATTTTAAACTCGGTGTATTGTCCAGCACTGCGGGTTTTCCTGGTCCTCATCAGACAGAGGATTCTGTCTCCAGCTGGAATAAATCTGCAGAGCCCCAGTGGGCAGTGCTGGCTCTCACCACCGCGGTCTCTGCCTTTCCCCCTTAGCTCTGGGATCCCCTGTGAGCACCCACAGGAACTTGTCCTTCCCAAATTCATCCATCTCTCACCACAGGCTCATTTTGGAACCTGGAAAGGAGGCTGCACCTCCCCTCCTCAGCCTGTGAGACCCCGCCACGCACGACGTGGTTTCCATACAAACGCAGAGAGCCAAAAATCTCTTTATTTGAGGAGCAGGTGTAAAGCTTGGCAGGATAAACACGGCTCCGTCGGGGGGGAGAACGGCCTCGCTGCTGCCTCTCAATCACCGCTGCTGCCAGCTGTAATCATCCTGCTCTTTGTACTCCGCAGAGCAGCCCTCGTGATCCGTCAGAACTTTTGAAGTTTGGTTGTAAAAAATGCAAATGGAATGAGGATTTTCTTCTGCCTGGTGCTCCCCTCCATCCTTCCACACTCCCTGGCAGGAACACCACGATCACAGCACCACGGCCTGAGCTGCACCTTGGCCTCCCGCTCTCCCCACTGCTTTCCCTGGCAAAAAAATCATAAAAAAGAGGAGCAGAGCTGCCCCCTGTTTGTCTCCAGATGTGCTGGGCCTACTGGGAGACAAAACTTTCTCCTAATTAAAAATAAAGAGAGGGCTCGGAGGGAGAATTTTGCTGCTGGTTGGGTTTTTTAGAGAAGCTCAGCCTGACTTTTGAGAGGAGCAAGGTGTGTCCTACCTGTGTGCTGTGCTCCTCTAATCAATTTATTGTCCCCTTTCCTCACAGAAGGAGAGAATTCTCTGAGGTCTGACGTTCCCACAAATCTCAGAAAATCCTGATTTTTTTGTCTCAAGTATTTATTTTTTTTTTTTACACACGGAGTTTTGCTGGGATTTGGTGACACCTCTCAGCATCCATAAACCCCTGGAGCTGAACCGAGCATTTCTGGGTGTTTGGGGAAAACAAACTCATCATCAGTAGAAGTGAATTTGCTATTCCTGGAGGAAATTCTGAGGAAAAAAGAGGAAATTAAAGCAAAGAGGAAATTAAAATAACAACAAAAAAAGAGGAAAAGCGCTCTTCCATACTGATCCACTGTGGGTTGTATTTTATTTTGGATCCAGTGCAGATCCCAATGTGCACAGATAACAAACTCCAGCCTGGAAAGAGTCTCCAGATCTGGTGGACTCTACAAAGTGGGAGCATGGCATCCTCTGTCTGCAAGAGAATTTTAGATTTATTGACATTTCCATGAATTTTTATGCCATTTCCATGATATATGTTCAATTCCAGAGCCCGTGCTGTTGTGAACAGAGCAGGTGAGGGGCTGTCTGTGCTGCCTGGTGGCTTCAGTCTCTCCGGAGGAGCAGCTGGGGTCAGGCCAAGTTCATTACTCTGCCAGGAGTTTATGATTTCTTTGTTGTGGAGGTTCAATACCGATTGATTTTAAAATAAACTTTTTTTGTTTTTCGGGGCCCAGTTTAATAAATTGACTTTATTGTTCGGGCTTTGATGTTCTTTTCCATGTGATCAGCATAAAGCTTTTCCCCTGATTCCCCCACCACTGTTTTTCAGACCTTGAGGCTCTTCTTTCCCCCTCTCCTGATCAAACGCTGGGCATGGGCTGGAGCTCAGCTGAGGCTCAGGTTTAGGGGCCAATTTCGAAGTTGTAATTCAGGAATTCAGCCAGCCCAACTCCCTTTTTTTACCCAAGCCCGTGTTTTCCCAGGTATTTTTGGTCGGAATCAAGGGATTTCAAGTCTTTTTAATGAGTATTAACAGATGGGAAATTTCAAGCGCCTGAGCATTTGCATCATGGTGCAATTTTGATCATAATTGTGACCGTTCCCCAGGGAATCTGCCTGGCAAAGAGGGATCTTTCCCACTCATCCAAGCGAGGAAACTTTATCCACTTCACCAACCTAAATGAGTTGTGAAACAGGAACTTCTCCCAACCCTAAACACAGAAATCCACCAGAACCTCACCGTGCACTGTCAGAGAGAACTGGGCATGGATTTGGGAATTCTGGGGGATAACAGGCAGAAGACCAGGGTTGTCTCAGGCAGGCTCAGGTGACACCAATGTGAGCAGCCCTTGGCCACGGAGCTGATCCCACTCATCGGGACAATTAAGTTTAAAGTTTTCTCCTCACACTTTTCCTTGGGGGAAATACCTTCTGCCATCGTCAATATAAATTTATTCAGTCAATTAAAAATCGCCTAAACCTGCTACCAACCCTTTAGACCTTGCTTGGCATCGGAGGGAGTGGTTTTGGTTGCAACCAAACCAAGTTTCAGGTGTTTTTTACCCAAGTGTCAGCAAATCTTCTCCCCAGTGTTTCCACTAAAGCCACAAAGCCCCCAAATCCCCATCAGCAGGGGCACCACCTCTGCAGGGTATTTATTGAACAGCACAACCCCTTTCCCAGCTTTTGGGATGTTCTGCTGGAGCTGGAGTTGGAGCTTTTTGTTGGTTTTTTTGTTTGTTTGGGGGGTTTTTTTTGGGTGTGTTTTTAGTTTGCAGTTGCACCTCGCTGTGGCTGTAGGTGCCAGGTGATTTTCCCCTTTGCTCTGCCTCCCTCACCCTCAGAGCTGCAGAATAAGGTAGAAAAACCTTATTTTTGCTGCTTTTTGTGCGCCTGGAGTGCCAGGGGAGGGAAGGGCAATCTCTCTGGGGGAGATGAGTGTGTTTTAAAGAGCAGTGATATCTGTCAGTGAGACAGCAGCTGCTCCCTAATTCATTTCCAGCTCTGCCTCCTCCTCCTCCTCTTGGCCCAGAAATGTCGACACAGCACTTTTCTCTCTCCTGGGTTGTTCCTTTAGGTGTTTTCTAATGCTTTCAGTGTGCCTAGGGGCTGTGTTGAGGGAAGGACAAAGAAAATTGGGGGAAGCTCTGAGCCTGTGCAGCCCCAAACCTTTCCCTGGATTGGTCAGTGGTGGATGAGTTAATTTTACCCAGGCTGAGCCGCTGGAGGCCTCGCTCTGCTCGTAGGAGCATCAAGGGGAGCTGCTCCAATCCATCCAGAAGTGCCCATCTGTTCATGTGGCATTTGCAGCCTGTCCCTGTGCTGCTCCCGGGAAGGTCAGGCGGCTGCAGGGCACTGAGGCTGTCCCGGAGCTTTTTTGGGAGGTGTTGGAAGCAGCCAGGCTGGCACAGGGAAGGGCAGGGAAGAAATCGGTGACTTTTGTTGGGTGTAAAGCTTTAAAAAAGGAGTTCTGGTGTTGCCTGTGAGCACCTGAGTCGTTCCATGCAGACAAAAGCATTCCTGAGGTTTTCCCCAAGTCCTGTTCCTGATTTTCCCCAGGTCCCATTCCCGATGTTTCCCCAAGTCCCCTGTCCTGCATTTTTGCCCCTGTTGGTCTCCCACCTGCCTGTGCCAGAGGCCCCCATTAGCGCCTCGTTTTTTGGGGCGTTATCAGGGAAACGTGGCCGGTGTAACTAATTCTGGAGTGAAACCCCACATCCTGCCCTGGAACCGGGCTGGGTTCACGAAAACCAGGAGTTTTGTGAGGCCATTTGCAGTGGCGTTCTGTGGAAGATTTATCAAGAGGTGGTTTTGGTGGGGAAATGTGCGTTGTTAAGGAGCACCCTGGATATACTGAGATGTACCTCTAGACGTGCTGGTTTAAGAAGGATTGGTAAAAGATGAGTATTTGCTTAAAAAAGGAAAAAACTGCTACACATAACAGAGCAAAAAAAAAAAAAGCTGAAAATCTCCTCGGGAGCAGCCGATTTTTGGAGCTGCAGCAATCGATGGTTCATTGTTTCCTCACTCTGCTAAAAAAGATTTAAAGAGGTTTTTTGGTTGGTTTTTTTGATGGGTTGTGGGGGGAAATGATGTGTCCATGTGTCGGAAATTCCCTGGAAAGGTTTTTCTGTGAGCACCTGTCCTTTATTCCTGTCCCTCAAAGGCACCGGGAGCGCTCCGGTACCTGCTCCAAATCATTTGGAATCCTCGGGAATAGCTGAGGAATACGCAGAAAGGTTTAGAAGTGCGCCGCTGGGTTCATCCAGAGTGATTAAAAACGCTGCTTGCTTTGAGTTAGGAAAGTAAAACTTCCCTTGTAAAATTTCCCTTATAGGACTTCCCTTATTTCTGGAAAATTAGAGGCCCAAATGGTCACATGGAGCTCCTTTCTGGAGCACGTTTTGGGGTTGAAAAGCTGTTGTTTTGGTGGAAATAAGTTGATTTATGCCAGCTGAAGATGTATTTCTAAAACTGCTTAAAGCTGAGCGTTCCTCTCTCAGCATCCCTGAGAGATAAGGATTTACTGCAGCTGTTGGAGAAATGCAAATTTTTTTTTTTTTTTTTGTCTCCAGGAAATATGTTTTCTCATAAAAACCCTTCCTCGGTGTGTGAAAATATTTCATGAGCATCTTTAAGGTTTTGATGGGAGATGGGATCCCAGAAAGCAAAACAGGTTGGTTTTGTTTTTTTTTTTTAGCTTTCTTTTTTGGAATGCTGAGGGGTTTGGGTTTTTTTTCTCAGAGTCTCAATTATCTACATTTTCCCTGATGATAAAAAAGTGTTATAAATGAAAGCAGGCAAGTTTCTCATGCACACAGAAAATGGTGTTGGGGGGGGGAAGAGCTGCTTTTCAGTGAAGAAATTGCATTGTATTATGGTGCTTCTGCCAGTGACAAGCTTAAGCTTAAAATAAGAAAATCCTGGGTTCAATTTTTATTTGGCAGATTTCTTTTTTTTGCCTTTTATCAGCTCCTGCAAAGCAGTCCACGCTTAAAGAGCAGAATCAATACCCAGGAAGGGTCAACCAGCTTACAATTCATTACATGTGTGTGCTCCTGTCTGACAATGCAATTCTTGTTTCTCATTTTTCACGTCAACCGCTTCTCGGGGAAAGAAAAAAAAAAAAGAAAAAAATACAATAAAAGAAAGGAAAGAAAAGCAGGAATAGACAAAAAGACAGAGAGATTTACCCGAGTCATGGAGTGAAATGGGAGCTGACAGGTTTCCTAATGTTACATGCCCAGAACAAAAAGGATTCCTCGCTCTGCTGCTCTCTAAGTGCTTGAGAATCCTTTGTGTTGTTCACCGGGAGCCTCAGCTCCAGGACTCCCCACTAATTCCTTCAAAAATGCGCCCGAGATGCTCCCTGGCCTGGCAGGAATTATTCAGCAGATCAAAGGCAAGCAGCAGTGAACTGTTGGGATCTTTTCCCGGTTTTGTCACTGAATGTGCCCAACTTCCCCCAGGCAAACCAATTTTTTGGGTTTTTTCCCAGAGTTCCCTTCCCTTCTCAGAACCACCTTTTACACAAGAGAAACCTGCTCTATCCCCAGTTCACAAAACCCTTCCCTGGGCTGGGAAAGGTCAGGTGAAATTGCCTTTCTTTGAGGCTTGGATTTCCTGAGCTTCCCATCCATCTCCTGGCCGGGCTGGGTGTTGATCCAGAGTGACACAAGTTGATACAGGTGAGCTTTTGTTCACCAAAATCCCACAGAACAATTGAATTCCCACACCCTGCTGGGGCAGGACGGCAAAAATCAGAACTCTAAAAGTCAGGGTAAGTCCATACCTGTGCCTCAGAGCCACAAACTGTTTGTTTTTCGTGGCAGAGCTGTTTGAGGGACCTGCCACTGTCACCAAGCTTTCCCCAGCTGGCTTTGGACACCAAAGGCTCCCGGTGGGCTCTGCTCACGCAGCTCGTGCCCTCTGAGGTTGGCACCAAGGCACTTTAATCTCCCTGCCAGCCAAAGCTTGGTTGGGAATGAAGAATTTGACTCGAATCCCTTGTCCCAGGAAACTCTGGGTCTGGTTTTATGCCTCGAGCCTCTCCACAGTGAGATGCAATCCCTGTCAGCGCTGACAGCTACAGCTTTCCACATTAGCTGGGGAAATATGCAGGAATAAACTCCTCATGCAGCTCCTTCCCTGAGCCTGGCATGGCTCTCCTGTCATGTTTTCCCCCAGTACTTGATGTTTGCAAGTCTCTCTGCTTTGTCAGATCAGCTCCAGGAACAGAGCACACGAGAGCTACAACTTTCTTTCACTCCCTCCCTCTCTCTCCCCCCTCAGCCTGAGTGTTTAATTTGCTCCCGACTCTGCCTGAGCAATTTTTTGAGAGCACAGTTTATATTTGCCTATGCAAATGGGCTGAGCAAATATGCTAAGGAGCTCCAAAGATAGATCAGGACGTTTCAGCTCATGCCCAGCCCACAGGAAAATCATCCCAGGCCCTTTTGGGCTCTGTTAACCCTTCTGCCTTCACTGGTTTGAGATTTTTGGCAGGGAGATGCCTCTCTGTGAGCCTGTGGTGTGACTGTTCTGCACCAGAAGCACCCACAGAGCTGTGTGTTCAGATATCAGTTGTCTTTTGTGTCCTTTCGTTGGAGAACAAGCAGTTCCAGGAGCTGCAGGAGTCCCAGCCAGCTTCCCTTCAATCCCATGATTTATGTTGGAGTCTCTGGTGCCTCGTAAAATCCTGCGCTGCTGAGGCTCCAGGCATGGTTGGAGAGTTCATAAAAATCCTCTTCCCTCTGGGTGCTCTCCCAGCTGGGCCCAGTTGTTGCCCTTTCTTTAGGGGCAGGGAAAGAATTTGACCTTTCTCCTTGAATTCCTGCCAGCAGGTCGAAAACAGCAAAAAAAAATGAATTTTCCTTGAAACTGGTGGATGGCTGGAATGGGTTCCAAGATCTCCTGAAGATCACTGGTTTCCTGAGTTTGATTTGCCCTCCCTGCAGGAGGGGAAAGAGCTGCTTGTCATTCAGTGGGGCTGACAAGCAGCTCCTGCAGAACGAGCTGCTCAGCCGGAAACGCTCCAGAATAGCACGGCCACGCTCCTCTGGAACACAAGTGACTTCACTGCAGAATAATTACTCCACTTTGGAAGAATGCTAATTGCTTTGGAGAGGGTTTTTATTCGGGAGTGAAAAGCTGCTGTCGCAGTGTCCTTTGGGAGGCGTGAGGGAATCGTTTCTCCACTCCAGACGTTTTCCTCGTGGAGATGAGGTCTGAAAAGGCAGGGGCTGTTTGTGGCGCTGAGGCTGGGGAATGAAACAGGGTTTCTGCAGCTCCCTGGGATGTTTTATAGTAGGGTTGATTTAACCTCAGAGCATGTGGAAGACGACACAGCTCCTCAGAGCTGTTTTTAGCTGAGTTTCCTCAAGAAATGAGCCTTACATAAGCAGTGTCTGTATCCATAACTTCTGCACCATTAGCTCCCTTCAGCGTGTTTAGCACAGCACAGGAGGGTTCAGGGGCTGGGGCTGCAGTGTTTGGGTGCTGAGGGAGAGGCTGCAGGATGTCATTGTCCTGGGAAAGCATGGAATTACCTGTGGAATGCGATGGCCAAACATTATTCTTGAAATGAAAGCCCTCAAATGGCAAAGGCCATCACACCACACGCCCAGCACTGATTTGTGTGCCCCCAGTTTTATTCTTGGTGGTTTAAGTCTTCAGCAGCTGCACAAACTCTTCTCTCAGACTGAGCTGGAGCCAGCTCTGAGGAGGAAGAGCTGTTGCTCATCTTCTCCTCTTCCTATCTCGCTGTCCCAGCCCAGAGCTCGCTGGAAGCCAGAGCATTTCCCTTCTAGCCCTCCCACTTGGGATTGTTCTCTTGGAGATCTGCAAAAGGGGACGAGAACTCGGCAGCAGATCCCCCCAGACAGAGTCAGATGGCAGCTCGGGGTGGTTGTAGTGGTTCTGCAAATGTTTTACTGTGCTGGCAGCCAAAAGCAATCTCCCTCTGCCAGACACTGGAACCCAAACCCTTCCTGCTCAGCTCTGCCCTGTGAGGGGCAGCCCTTGTTCCTGGGGACCTGAATTGTCCAAATTCCTTTTCCAAATGAACATTTTGGGTTGAGGTTTAGTATTTTTTACACCCCTGCATGAGGGAGGCAGCACCTCTGGTCACCCCTGATCTGCTCACCTGGGTTAGAAGGGAAGGAACAGGTGAGGAAGGTTCTGCTGCCTGACCTGAGTCTGCTTTGGGATGGGGATTGCTCCTCACCTCCTTCTCTGGGTTCACTGAGCAGCCACTCTGGGTAATGTGCTCAAATTAACACCTTCTCCTGGTTTTTGGACATTTCATGAGTTATTTCTGACTAGACTATAGATCCATCTGCTGTGACTCTGCAGAGTAGCACAAAGGGCTGCGGGAGCACTGGGAAATGGGAAAATCAGCCCTGCTGGGGCATGGGGGCCATTTCTTGGTGTGGTGTGGCCCCAGAGTTGTTGGGGGGAAAAAGGACCAATTTTTGTGTGCCATCACCCTTCTCTGAGGAACCACAGCCCAGGAACAGGGCTGAGGGCAGGATTGTTGTCACTGCCAGGGGTTTGCCCTTCTGGTGGGGGGAGCTGAGCTCTTTTTGCTCCGGGTTGTGCCAGAGCTGAGTCAAACTTGGGGCAGAGGGACCTGACTGCCCCAGGGCACTGTGAGGTCACCCAGGGCAGGGCAGGGGACCCCCCTTGTGCTATTCCAGCCGTGCCTGGTGCCAGAACAAGGGGAAGGGCTCTTGGAGGTGTCAGGGTGACCCTGCAGAGCCCCCTGCCTTGTCCCCAGTGTGTCCCTGCTGGTGCCTGGTGCCAGCCAAGTGCCTGCTGGAAGGGCTGGCACCTTCCACGGGCTCTGGGATGTGTTCCCAGATCCAGGCACAGCAGGGAGGATTTTTTTTGTTGTTTTCCTTTTTT